>SJXQ01009316.1:313889-381529 GCA_006408695.1 Aepyceros melampus
TGCAGTGATAGATTGGTGATGTCTGCAGGGGGAGGGAGGCAGGTGCAGTGATAGATTGGTGATGTCTGCAGGGGGAGGGAGACAGGTGCAGTGATAGATTGGTGATGTCTGCAGGGGGAGGGAGGTAGGTGCAGTGATAGATTGGTGATGTCTGCAGGGGGAGGGAGACAGGTGCAGTGATAGATTGGTGATGTCTGCAGGGGGAGGGAGGCAGGTGCAGTGATAGATTGGTGATGTCTGTAGGGGGAGGAGACAGGTGCAGTGATAGATTGGTGATGTCTGCAGGGGGAGGGAGGTAGGTGCAGTGATAGATTGGTGATGTCTGCAGGGGGAGGGAGGCAGATGCAGTGATAGATTGGTGATGTCTGCAGGGAGAGGGAGGCAGTTCTCAGGAGCAAATCCAGAAGGACCTCACCTGATGTGATGGCATTATCCCTTCTTAAGTTCTCACCCTGGTTCTTCAGGGACGTGATTTCCAAGTTCCTCTCAGACAGGGTTTGGCACAGCACCTGGCTGTAGCCTTGCTGCAGGGCACTGATCTGTGGGAAGAGGCAACACACAGTCAGAGGGAGGCCAGCCGGCTTTGCAGGACACGCTTCTCCAAGGCTGGACAAAAAGAGTCAGGCTGATCTTGGGTTGGGGTGTTGGGCAAACCAAGCTTTTCA
Organism: Aepyceros melampus; assembly: GCA_006408695.1. Taxonomy (NCBI): domain Eukaryota; kingdom Metazoa; phylum Chordata; class Mammalia; order Artiodactyla; family Bovidae; genus Aepyceros; species Aepyceros melampus. The sequence continues at coordinate 314,555 of SJXQ01009316.1, forward strand.
GTCAAAACTAGTGGGAGAGATGGGAGGGTGCCTGTTCCTTCAGCGACCACCGTGTCCTACATCATCAAGACACAAACCTTGCCTTTGTGGTCACCCAGGGGCTCAGGTGCCCTTGCCCTGGATCCCTTCCTGTGACTGAGGCAGGAGGCAGATGGGCTTCAGGCTGGATACAACCAGCCTTCTGTTTACATTTCCCAAGACAGGAAGTAGGTGGGCTCCAGGTTAGGCATCACAACCAGACTCCTGTTTGCACTTTGAGATGGAAACGACAATAGGAACAGGGTAAATGTCTGGACTTTGCCTCCTGTGGACACATCAGTTATGTCAGGGACAGACAGGGGCAAAACCTTTTTTGCGTACAAGACCAAGAGGTCACCTATTTCCCATCCTTGGGGCAAGGGAGTCGCTGCACATGTGCAGAAAGGCTCCTTGGGGATAACAAAGGCGGGGTCACCATCCCATAATATGTGATGTCAAGCCCCACCCTCATTGGCTGCTGGGCTGGAATCTATCTTGGGAAAAAGCTGTGCACACATGTTGGGGAGGATTCTAGGGTAGGTCCGATGTGGAAAGAGAAACCATTCAATTGGCCAAAGGTAAACAAAGACCCACCGGATGGGTGGCCACCTAATGCAAAGAGCCGACTCACTAGAGAAGACCTGATGCTGGGAAAGACTGATGGCAGGAGGAGAAGGGGAACGACAGAGGGCGAGACAGTTGGGTGGCATCACCGACTTGGGTGGCATCACCGACTCGATGGACCTGAGTTTGAACAAACTCCACAAGACAGAGCCTCGGAACAACAACAACAAAGACTTGAAAGAACTGCCCTATACACATGATTTAACCACATAAGCCCTGGGCTCCTCCTCACTGAAGGGACGGCCACACCCTTTCTCTCCGGGGGTGCATTTCTGTCTTAAGGAAACAAACTGTTTCTCTTGGTGCTCTTCCAGTTGTCCTGCTGTGTCCGTAACAATAAACTTTGACCTGTTGTTTTATACTTTTTGCCTCCACAAGAAGTGCATTTTTCAGTGGGAGCAAGAGCCAGGGGAGATTTGCTTCTAGCCTCTAGCTGTTGATGGTCCAGTGGCTAGGGGTCCTGGTTTTTATCCCGGCTACCTAGGTTCAGTTCCTGGGCAGGGAACTAAGACCTCGCTTCAAGCCACCACTCACTGTTGCCTCTCCGAGATCACCATCTGTGGACTTTTAGCAATAAACAGGCCAGCTGTTGGTGCTGAATCATCCAGCACTGACTGTATGCAGAGCAAAATTCAAGAGACAGGAGGGTGTTGTGTGTGCTCACTCATGTCTGACTCTTCTGCGACCCCAGGGACTGTGGCCCGCCAGGCTCCTCTGTCCATGGGATTTCCCAGGCAAGAACACTGGAGTGGGTTGCCATTTCCTATTTCAGGGGTTCTTCCCAACTCAGGGATCAAACCCATGTCTCCTATGTCCCCTGCAGGTGGATTCTTTACCACTGGGAAGCCCCCAAGAGATGGAAAAGGTTATACAATGAATTTCCTTTAATGAGAACAGCAAATCGTGTATACCTCATACAACACTCTGGAGTTTACACAACTCGTGTGTACGTGCTACATGGACACTCCTCACAGCACTGCTGAAGGCTGACCTTCCCAGCAGGCTTCCCATTTGCAAGGGGGCAGACTGAGACGGAGAGGTAGAGTCCCCTGCTCAGGATCACAGGGCTGGTCAGAGGCGGAGAAGGATTCAAACCCAGCCTCTAGGGGCCCGTTTCCACTTTTCCAGGTGGCCCTAGGAAGCAGCAGGAAAAGTTGGAGGCTCTAAAGCATAGCGTGGACTTGGGAGCCAGACTGCAGGCTTCAAGTCCTGTTTCTGCCTGTTACGGGCCATGTGAACACAGGAAGGCACCATATTTTATTTTCAGTCTGTACGTGGGGTGATAGCAGTCTCAGTCTGATAGGATTGCTAGAAGTATAGTTTTTTCCCCAGTCCCTGCTTTGCGGCATGTCGGATCTTCGTTTCCCAACCAGCAGGGATCAAACCCGTGTCCTCTGCTTTGGGAGCTTGGAGTCTTAACCACTGGACCACCAGGAAATCCCTGTTAGAAGAATCTTAACAAATTAGTCATGTGTGCAAGTAATCAGATTATGCCTGGCACACAGCATAGAGGGATGAGGTGTCATGGGCCTCTCAGCTGACTACCCATGGCGTGTTTTAGCTTCAGCTTCCCTTGTCTGTCTCTGGGGAAAGGAGTTGGGAATCTTGTCGTGTGCATTTGTAAATCTTGCTCAGGCTCACTTTAACACTGCTGTGATTGTTTTTAGGAGGAAATACAGGAATCATGGGTGGGATGACCATGGGCTGGCTGCTGCAAGAACTCTGGAAGTCCCTGGCTCAGAACCCACTTGTGGGGCCAGCCCCTTTCTGGGGATCCATACCCTGGGCAGGGGCCCTGGAAGGATCTCCTTGAAAAGCAGCCCTGGTAAGGGCTGGAAAGTAGCTGCCGCATCTCGGCCTCCACAGAGCAGGTACCCGAGAGGCTGGGAAGGGAGGTGGGCCAGAACCCCCTCCCTCTTCATTTGACTCACCCAACTGCTTGGTCTGAGTGGCCAGGCCTTTTCCCTCCCAGGGTGTGCTGTGGGCCTTCACCATTTTGATTTTTCAGACGTAAGGACTCAGTTCTCCCACAGGGACACGCTTATCAGGGCAGAAATGCCACATAGTCCCTAAATAGGATCAGAGCTAGCTTGTTTTGATAGATCAAAATAGAAGCGACAAGGAGCAGGATGCAACTTCTTTGTTTTCCTAAGGTAAGGTTGCCAGATTTGGGGGAGAAAAAAAGGATGCCAACTGAAAATAAGATGACAGATAACATATTCCTATGTGTTCCATGCAGTATGTGGAACATACGCTAAAAAAGATATTCTAATATTCAAATTTAATTGGGTGTCCTTATTTTATCTGGCAACCCCACCCTAAGAGAGTTCTTAAACTTCAGTCATTCAAATACCACTTTCACTATTTTTGCCGTATCTCTTTGCTGGTCCCGCTATAATTTCTTAGCAGTTTTCTTAGAAGCCCCTTGCTTTTTAAACTTTAAAAACGTGTATTAAATTAAAGATAACTACTATAAGAGTAAATAGAGACTCAATATCTTAAATAAAAATAATCTTTAAAAAAGAGAAAATACAAGAATTTCCCTGTTTACTGTCAGACCAGGCTGCCCGCTTCACATTAAAAAAAAAAAAAAAGATTGGCAGGAAGGGGCGGGTATGCCCAGATATTTGGGCAACGGTGTGGTGACCTTGCCACCAGATGGCGCTCACAGCCTTTGGTCCTGGTTTCCCTGCCTGAAAATCTTGTCATTCTTACTCTCATAGAATTAACGGAAGTGTCAAGGTCTCACAAGTTTTCTTTCTCGTTTCATGCACCATCATGGTTGAGAGTCTATGACATTTACGGTGGTTATANGACGCAGGCCACTCTGGCGCCCAACCTCTCCAAGGCTATTGTTATTCATTCGCTCAGTCGTGTCCGACTCTTTGCAATCCCAGGGACTGCAGCATGCCAGACTCTTCTGTCCTCCATCATCTCCCAGAGTTTGCTCAAATTCATGTCCATTGAGTCAGTGACGCTATCTAACCATCTCATCCTCTGTTGCCCCCTTCTCATTTGGCCTTCAATCTTTCCTAGCATCAGGGTCTTTTCCAATGAGTTGGCTCTTTGCATCAGGTGGCCAGAGTACTGGAACTTCAGCTTCAGCATCAGTCCTTCCAATGAATATTCAGGGTTGGTTTCCTTTAGGATTGACTGGTTGGATCTCCTTGCTGTCCAAGGGACTCTCAAGAGTCTTCTCCAAACCACATTTCTAAAGCATCAATTCTTCAGTGCTCTCTTTCTTTGTGGTCCAAGTCTCACATTTGTACATGACCACCTTCTATGGGTCGTGGTGGTGGGGGACACAGGCCACTCTGCCCACCAGCTTCCCCAAGGCTATGCTTTTGCATGTTTGTGCTTTGGACTTTGAGTGAAAAAAATTCTTTCATCTCTTACTGAGGAGATGAAAGAGGGTGGGTGGTGGCGGTGGTGGAATGCAACTTTCCCATAAACGGTACTTGGAACACTTAAGCAAACTGTTTCTAGCTCTTCTCAGCTTAATGGGTTTATTTGCATAAGGAAGAACACACAGAGACAAACCTCCAGAAGGGAAAACATACGTTCCCCTCTAAAGACTCCAGTGCTTTTGACAGATTTAAAATATTTCACTTTAAGTGTCAGAGTTTTAGGATTTGGATTGCTGAAAAACTCAAAACAGTCTTCAAGGGACTTCCCTGTGGTCCGGTGGTTGAGAGTTCACCTTCCAATGTAGGGGATGTGGGTCTGATCCCTGGTCATAGAACTAAGAGCCTGGGCACCACATCTAGAGAAAGCCTGCACACCCAACGAAGACCCAGCTTAGCCAAAAAAAAAAGAGTGTTTCAAACCTCTTTGTTCTTTAACTACCAAAACAAATATCCATGTCTGTAACTGGCATAAATTCCAAGATGTTTAATGTCTGTTATGCTATGTAATAAAATGGGCCGAGAATCATAAGAAAATTAATAGTGCTAAGAGAAGCGACTGTTTGAAGATACTAATTTGGTTTCTAATTAGCACAGGCGTATAAGAACACATGCAGGTAAGAATTTTCTAGCGATATTACTAGGGGATCGAAGATCTTTGAGAGCAAGTCATTATGTACTTGCTTTCAGGGACTAAGAAGAATGCATAAAGTAATCAGAATGATAAACCAAACAGCCATGCAAGCTTCTGCTTCTGGCTGAATGTTCTGCAGGCAGTAGAATATTGAAGAAGCGAAAACGTGAGTGGATGGAACTCGATTTGAGTTCAAACCAGGGCAGCCTCTGGTTCATAGATGTCTCATTACAATATATTCTCCTTCAGTTATAAGTAAAGCTCCAGAGGTGGAGGAGGTAACAGGATGATGAATCAGTATAATTATTTCTAGATAATATCTTTGTAAAAAAATTTTTTTCCCTCCAGATATCATCAGCCACTTTAAGTAATACTCAAATTGTGACTGGCTGATATTCAAAGATATGTGGAAATTCTATAATATTATATGTCAAATATGTTTCAACTGAAAAAAAAAAGATATATGAGAATAATTCAGCCTTGTCCATGTACCTGTGACATTAGCTCAGGAAAGCTCTGAAATGGGAGGATAACTGAAAAGGATATTTCAGCAAAACTGGGTTCAGCTCAAGAGAAGGTGCTCCTCAGTGAGTCAGTTACATGTCATGGTAGCTGTTTGCAGTATGGGTTCCTACAGGACTTGCTGCTTTCAGTGTTTTCTTCAAAAATAGGTTCAAAAGAGAGTCACTGCTTCATTGAAATACTAGAACATATATCCTGTTTCCTGGTTTATTCTGTCCCCCTCACTAGAACAAAACAGGGGGAAGGATCATGTCTTTCTTGTTTCTGCTGAATTCACAGAGCCTGGAAGCCAGCAGGAACAGGGTTGGCCCCAGCAAATGCTGATTTGAATGGATGGATGGGTGGATGAAGAACAAACAGACACGGACCTATCCGAGTTTTGGAAGGTTACTAGGACCAGCCTTTGCCTTCATGGAGCTGACAGTCTCCTGATAGAATCTCCCGTGTCCTTTCTAGGGCTGAAACTGTGCCCCTAGAATCGGTTACAGAAGGGGAAAGCAGTAAACAGAGAATCAGGGAACTGAGGCCCCAAACGTGACTATGGTTTTAAGCAGAATTATGCACTGAGGCCAAAATTCATCAGTGGCCGGTTTCTTTTTTTTAATCAACTATGTCGAGATATGGGCTCAGCTGGTAAGGAACCTACCTGCAATGCAGGAGACCTCGGTTTGATTCCTGGGTTGGGAAGATCCCTCGGAGAAGAGAACGACTACTCACTCCAGTATTCTGGCCTGGAGAGTTCCACGGACTGTATGGTCCATGGGGAGAGTCAGACACAACTGAGCTTTCACATATGTTGAGATATAATTTATGTACAAGATCAATGGCCGATTTTAAAGTCATTCCTTAAAAAAAATTTTTTTTTTTTTTGGATCTAGTTTCAAGAGAAAGGAACTTGACTATAAATCCAGGCATCCTGGGTGGAGAATTTTGGGTGAAATTCTCTGTAAATGAAGCAGCAGCTGCCTTCAGGGTTTGTTAAGGCCTTGGTGTTTGGAACACTGGGAGGTTCCTTCTCCCCATCTCCAGTGCTTTCTGGCTGGAGCCAGGTGAGCATGAGAGGCGGTCACTAAAGCCACAGAGCTGGGTGGAAATGCAAAGTGGCAGAGAGGAGCTCAAGTCACAGAGCCCCCTCTCATTTACTGTGCAAGCTGTACAATTTCCTGGGTATCTCCGAGACTACCTCAGTCTCCTCATCTGTAGAATCGTATGTGTAGTCAGGGGCTTCCCAGGTGGTGCTAGTGGCGAAGAACCTGCCTGCCAAGGCAGGAGATGTAAGAGACCAGGGTTCGATCCCTGGGGGGTCAGGAAGATCCCCTGAGGAGGGCATGGCAACCCACTCCAGTCTCCTTGTCTGAAGAATCCCATGGACAGAGGAGCCTGGCAGGCCTCAGTCCATAGAGTTGCAGAGTCGGACACGATTGAAGAAGGCACTTAATCAAAGGTATTAATAGTATTGTTCTTAGCAGGCTAGGAACATGCCAAGTCTCTCCTCCCGGGGTCTGTGCTCTTCTCCACCATCCGTGCTGACCACCCATTTCCAACTATCTGGGTGGATATCCTTGGTGCTCCCTGTGGCTCCACCTGAGAGCCATCACCCTGAGTCACCACCCTAAGGCTCTGACCCCTTGTCTTCGAGCCCTACCTGGTTTTTCTCTTTTTTAAATTAATTGTCATTAAAGTATAGTTGCTTTAGAATGTTGTGTTAGTTTCTGCTGCACAGCAAAGTGAATCAGTTACATATATACATATATCCCTTCTTTTTTTGACTTCCTTCCCATTTATTTCACCACAGAGCATTGGGTAGGGTTCCCTGTGCAATACAGTAGGTTCTCATGAGTCATCTATTTTATACATAGTATTAAGAGTGTGGGGCTTCCCTGGCAACTCAGTAGTAAAGAATCCGCCTGCCAAGGCAGGAGCTGCAGTTTCGATCCCTGGGTTGGGGAGATGCCCCTGGAGAAGAAAATGGCAACCCACTCCAGTATTCTTGCCTGGAAAATCTCATGGACAGAGGAGCCTGGTGGGCCATTGTTCATGGGGTCGCATAAGAGTCGGACATGACTTAGCAACTAAACAGCAATTAAGAGAGTGTGTATGCCAGTCCAAACCTCCCAATCTGTCCCACGCCCCTCCTCCCCTCTACCTGGCTTTTCAAGTTCTCGATTTCTCTCTGTTGGGCATCATCATCTTCCTCCAGAACCTGGAGCTTGGGCAGGACCACCCTCTCATTCTGCCTGGAGGTGGCTGTTTCCGACAGCTTCTGGCTCAGGTGGGCCACTTCGTTCTGAAGGTTCGCGATCACGGCATCTTTGTACTTGGATTCGAGTTCAAAATCCGAGGACGGCTGACTTCTTTTCCCAGCAGCAGAATTATTTCATCCTGGGTGGAGGCCAGATGGGAAGTTTAGTGGGTGTGGGTCTGGGTGTAAGGCTGAGCCCTTTGAAAAAAAATATAGGAAAAATACGGTATCATTCTCTGGGAAGGTGAGGGCAGGCAGGGAAGGACAAGGCAGATTCTCAAGGCTATCTCTGTCATTTGAGAAAACCTCAAAGAGTCAAGAATTTGGTTGAAATGATGTACTTGTATATAGATATCTGTAATGGATGTCTGGGCTTCTCAGGTGGTGCTAGTGGTAAAGTACTCCCCTGCCAATGCAGGAGATGTAAGAGATGTGGGTTTGACCCCTAGATCGGGAAGATCCCCTGGAAGAGGGCATGGCAACCCACTCCACTATTCTTGCCTGGAGAATCCCATACACAGAGAAGCCTGGTGAGCTACAGTCTGTGGGGCTGCAAAGAGTCAGACACGACTGAAGCAACTTAGCCTGCACACACATGAGTGTATGTCCATAGCTCACAGGTACTGAAACTACTGAGAATTATCTTTTCACGTTAAGAATAACCATCCCACTTGGGAACTTTTGTTGCTGGAAAGTTTATAATTTTTTATTTACAATATTCAGCCTAGCACACTGGGGACCTAGGAAAGGCAACCAGGAAATCAACATTCTATTCAATCACATTCTACTTATAATGAGGGCTATTTTTTTAAAACTTAAAACATTTAATACATTCTGAAATGTTTATTTTCCCTTTCTTCTCTTCTAGTACTTCCTGCCTCTCTGGCAATTCATGTAAGAATTTTTTTTTCCAGGTCACTGGATCTGGGAAGTAAATGAGACGGGAATGCTGATTATTTGTGCGGGCTAGTGTAAACTTTGGGCTGGAAAAACAACATCACTGGCAGACTTCACCCACAGGCATAATTAACCCTGTCTTCCATCCCTCCAAAGAAAAAGTTCTAACAAAAGAATTTGTTAGGTTTTCCAAAAGTGGAAGAAAAAAAAAAAAATCCCCCAAGCTCTCACCAGCAGTTATCAACAAAATGTCAAGAAAACTGGGAAAAAAAAAAAAAAAGAATTCACCAGATGCCTTTTCAAAGGCAGACACAAAAAGTGGTAAACAGGCAATTTCTAGGCTGGCTCATTCCCAGGGGAGCTTGCCCAGTTGGCTTCAAGACCTTCCAGCTCTATGACCTGGGGAAGGACAGGATCTTAGGAGGAAGCTTGTCTGACATTGCCAGCTGCTGCCAAGGGTCTTCCTCTGGGTCCCAGTAAATGCTGGTGGCAAAATTTCAAGAGAGAGCACCAAACAGATTCCCTGCTCCTAGGCAGCTCCCCATCTCTTTCATCCTATTATGATCAGCCAGGTGCTTATTTATTTTTCATGCCACAAACACTCAGTGGGCAGCGGCTATATACCAGGTCCTGTGTTGGTGCTGAAATATGTTTGCAGAAGGCAGAGGACTGCTGTGGGTTCTGTCTTCCTGGTGAGCGCCAGCCCCCAGCCCCCAGTGCCCTTCCTGGAGGGAGCCCAGTGCATGTGACCCAAGCTGGTTAATCAGAGTTTTCTCAAAGATTTCACACATCAGTTACAGAGGGCGAGGATCTCTTGCCTCCTTTTGGACCACAGACCTTACATTTAGAGGCTTGTTTGCCTGAGTTTGCCTTTTTCAACACACAAAACTGGCCTTATGCAGAAAGCCAGACTCTGAGGGAAATAGAGGGGAGAGATTGGTGGTAGGAAGTGTTTTGATGACAAGATTCAAGCTCCTGGACATAGTCATACCTGAAGCTAAGAACCCTTTAAATATTCCAATAAGAGGAGCCAATAAATGCTTCCCCCTCCACCAAGCTAATTTCTTTACTGTCACCTGAGGGAGTCCTGGCAAGTCAGGGCATAAATGGCTTATAAATAGAAAAAAATTATAACTGTGGTTGCACTATATTCCCAATTTAAAAATGGAGGCAGTTTGAAAAACAGCTACAAACTTTGCAGCTTTGCCATCTAGCCTATTTCCCTGCCCTCTAAGTCTGGGCTGGCCCGGGATTTCTTTACCAACAGAAGGTAGTGGAAGCGCGGCTGCGTGATCCCCAGGCAAGTCCTTACAGGCTGTGAGCTTGTGTTCCAGCCCCCTGGGAACCCTGCCAGCACTGTGCTATGATGACGAACCACAAGCAAAAAGGGGGCACCAGTCCAGGCATCCTGGCTGAGGCTCCAGTCCTGGGAAGGAGGCCATCAGAGAGACCACTGGCTGGGCTAGGCTGCGGACTAACTGCAGTCTAGTGAGTGAGGTCAGGGGACAGGAGCAAAGGAAACTCCCAGGTCAATCTGGAGAGTCTGGCAAATAATGAGTTGCTGCTTTAACCCCTAAGCTTTAGGGGTGGCTTGTTACACAACAAGAAATACAGAATCCGAGCCTGGCTTCTCACCTCCCTGCAACAATTCTTACAGTTTTGTCTCAGGACACCTTTGTTGGAACCCCCTACCTCCTGAAGTTTGGATTCCGTGTCTGACAAAGACCCCAGGTGGTTCTGCTCCTCACAAACTCTGAGAATTGCTGCAGGCCCAGGTCCTGGCCTTTGAGGAAAGCAAGATATTGCAGATTGCTTCTTTTAGAATAATTTTCAGGTCATGTCTAAGAGGGGAGAAATCAACCTGGGTCCTTCCCAGGATGGTCTGAATTCACCTCTTCTCCTTCTCTGAACCTCCCTAAGTCTTTAATGAATCTCTTTCTTTGCTTGGGCCTCCTTGACTTCAGTGTTCACTTCTTCCTGCCAGAAATGTATTTATTCATCATCACTGTTCCATCACTTGAAGCTGACCCAGTGATTACTATGTGTGTGCATTAGAAGTACCCACTGGGAAGTTAACCAGACCTAGGTTTGAATCCTAACACTGCTCCTTACCCTGGGCAACCTTAAACAAGTTACTTAACCTCTCTGAGCTTCAGTTTCCTCATCTGCAAAGTGGGGGAGATAAAATCTATCCTGAAGATGATAAGGATTAACAAGCCAAGGAAAGGTCAAGTGCACAGGACATGGCCCAGCACACAGGAGGTACTCATACCTTGCAGTGGTAGATGCTATTTGGGATAAAAGGAGCAGTAACCAAACTTTTGGCTGAATGTCTTGGGAGCAAAAGGTGATTTCTTGGAAGTAGAAAAAAAAAAAAAAAGCACTTCTAGAGTCACAAAGAGCAAGAGGCAGTGGCCATCCCTCCGTGGGCCCCTCTTGCCACTGCAGCTCTATCCTCCCCGAGATCCCTCACCTTCTCCTGCTGGGCCAAGTCATGATCCACAAACATCTCTCTGGCGGATCCTGCCCCGGGAATTTCCTCAGCCACTGGTTGGTCTGATAGGTCCGCGGCGTTGGTCCACACTAACACACACGGGCGACAGAGAAGGCAGAGGAGATTGTAAGTTTCCCCAAAACCTTAGGGGATACCTTCAGATTAACCTTCACATTCATGAAACTCATGCGATGACATCATCAACAGGAATGTTGGTAAGGGGAAGAGCCGCCTCTTCCTCTACCCCTGGGTTAGCTGTGCTGATGCACTTTGATGCAGCCCTTTCCAGACTTATTTCTATGCCGTGTAAGAGCTGAGGACCTGTGCACGTCATTTAATCTCCCTCAGCTGCATATATAATGTAGGGACACTAACAGTCTCTGTTATAAAGGGCTCTCTGGAGAGTAAATAGAATGATGTAGAGCAGGGGTGGGCAAACTATGGCCCTACAGCCAAATCTGGCCCTCTGCGTATTTTTAAATTTATTTATTGGGCTTTTCCCTACTGCAGTGAGTGGGAGCTGCTCTCTCGCTGTGGTGCATGTACTCCTCATTGCAGTGGTTTCTCCTGTTGCAGAGCACGGGCTCTAGGGAGCGCAGGTTCAGCTGTTGCAGCACGTGGGATCAGCAGTTGTGGCGCATGGTCTTAGTGGCTCCACGGCAAGTGGAATCCTCGCAGACCAGGGGACTGAGCCTGTGTCCCCTGCACTGGAAGGCAGATTCTTATCTACTGCGCCACCAGGGAAGTCCAGCTATTTTTAAACTGCCGTCACATCTTTTATTTAAGATTTTTCTTTTTGAGGCTGACCTGTTTTCCTTTTTAAGTCTTTACTGAACTCATTACAATAATGCTTCTGCTCTGTGCTTCAGTTTTTTTGGCCAGGAGGCATATGGGATCTTAACTCCCCTACCAGGGATCAAACCAGTACCCCCTGCAATGGAAGGTGAAGCCTTAACACTGGACCACCAGGGAAGTCCCTAGTCATATCTTTAACAAAAAACAAAAATGGGAGAATTCCCTGGCTGTCCAGTGGTTAGGACTCTGCTTTCCCTGCCAAGGGCTTGGGTTCAATCCCTGGCTGGGGAACTAAGATCTCACAGCCAACAAACAAAAACAAAAATGAATTTACATAACAGAGATTTTTCTCCAGCTTACTTTTCACCTAACAATATTATAAAAAAATCAGCATTTGTAGCTGTACCTGGTTCTTTTAAAAAATATTTATTTATCTTTGGCTGTGTTGGGTCTTACGTGTGGGTGAGTGGGCTTCTCTCCAGTTGTGGCGGGTGGGCTCCAGAGCACGGGGGCTCTCTAGCTGTGGTGTGCAGGCTTGGCTGCCCCTCGCCACGCGGGAGCTTAGTTCCCTGATCAGGGATCAAACCCCCATCTGCTGCACTGGGAGGCAGGTTCCTAACCACTGGACCACCAGGGAAGTCCCCTGGTTCTTTTTAATGATAGCATTGTGCTCCACTGTACAACCCTACCCGATGTATTAACTGGAACCCAACTGATAAACATACAAGCTTTCCTGATTGTTTGCTTATTAATCCCATTATTACAAGGGCTGTTTACATGACTTTTGGGGGATGTGGCATTATGTTTGGGAATCGCACTCTGAATCATATCAAACACAATTCACATCAAGACTGAATAATTTTTTTTTTTTTTGGTGTAGAAACTTTCGTAAAGATTTCCATAATTCTGCTTGTGACATCACTTGGCTCCAAGCAGTGTATTTTAAATTTTCAACTGACTCTGGTTTCTGGGCAGTCACTGCACATTCTTATCTTCTTGTGAAGTGAGAAACTGATCCAATTGTTTCAAAGTCAGTGAAACTTTAATGGGTGTTAACATGAATGATGAATGAAGCATGCACCGGCGCGTTTGTGGCCATTTATTCCATCATTTATTCATTTGGCTTCTGCATTTATTATTTATGCACTTCAGAGTCAATGATTCCCACCCTACCAAGCTTTTAAACATGTCTGTGGATCCTAGAACCTCCAGTGGACGCAGCCTATTAAAAAAAAAAATCCTCTCCTGATACAGGTTTGAGCAGCCAACTTCTGGGCCCTGTCATGCATCAAGGATCGTCACAGGCATGCACCTTAGTTTCTAAATATTCAGCATAGTGTGCTTGGTGCTATATGCATGCAGGTCGTTTAACTTACAGGCTAGAAGCGGTCAGATCCCAAATCTGCGGTTCTCAGTCCTGGTGTGGCCAGGCAGCACTGCATTAGACAGGCCATAGAACAGAGGCAGTTGTGCCTCCTGAAGGTCAGAAATGGGTTCTTACTGGTAACAGCGTGGCCTGTTACTTGGCATGCTGAACGCTAGAAACCAGCTCCCAGGGGTCCAGTGGAGGAAGGGACTGCCTAAGCTGTGCCCCGGGGCAGGCCCTGGAGTCTGACCCTAACGGAGTGAGTGTCCAGTCTCGGCTTAAAGCTCTGGCATCTGCTGCTGTCTCTAGGGGTAACTCAAGATGCTCTGAGACCCTATGAGGTGATGGTCGGAGGGGACATCATCAAACCTATATAATAGGCTGAATGACGGGATCCCTTTGCTGCAGAAGGTGTGTTCACTGAAAGTCTTTGTGGGGGCAGAACATGCTCTGAGACTCGCTTTCCTTACACCCAGGCTGAGAGGTGCTGGGGCAGCTTCCCCTCACCCGCCCCAAATGTCTTTACAGGCTACTATTATTTATCAACACTGGAGCAGGAAATGGCAACCCACTCAGTATTCTTGCCTGGAAAATTCTATGGACAGAGAGGCCTGGCGGGCTATAGTCCATGGGGTCACAGAGTCATATACAACTGTGAGACTGAGCTATCTTCATAGCTCTCCTGTTTCCCCTGTTCCTATTAATATTATCAAAAAGGACCTAAGGGCCACGTCTGACCAAACCGGTTTAACTCAGTTCAAAACAGACCCTCGTACCTGCTGGATCCCTTGGAGATCCTAGTGGGAAGAACCTCCAGGGAGGGCCAGGAGGGCTGGGGGATTGGGTGGGATGGCAGAAGTGGGGACAGGGGCACTTTAAGAAGTTTCCAGCAGGACCTATTTGCCAAATAGCAGGGGAGTTACTTCAGTATTTTAACAACCCACTGCTTGTCCTGGTGTGTGTGTGTGAAAGTCTCTCTGTTGTGTCTGGCTCTTTGCTACTCCATGGATTATACGTCCATGGCATTCTCCAGGCCAGAATACTGGAGTGGGTAGCCTTTCCCTTCTCCAGGGGATCTTCGCAACTCAGCAATTGAACCCAAGTCTCCCTCATCGCAGGCAGAATCTTTACCAGCTGAGCCACAAGGGAAGCTTGCCTGTCCTGGTGCTCATCCAATAATCATCAGTCTACAAAGGGGCAGCAAGTGTGCACCTTAACTGTGTCTTATTTTTTTGTCATTTCTTTCTTAAAAAATTTTTTTTTCAATTATGAAAGTATGATAACACATCTATAGCAGACGTGGAAAATACAGAATAAAGTTACATATATTAACTGTGTCTTCAAGACGTTGCTACATATGGTAAGTTGTAAATAAAAGTTAAATGACAATCATGAGTAGATAATCATTTAATTTTTTTAATATTTCAACATTTATTGAGTGTTCAGTATGCATCAGGTACTGTGCTTGGCACTAACAGGCAGGATCTGATTCTGTCTTCTTGACAACCTGGTGAGATAGGCATTACTATTTCCATCCCTGGTGGAGGACACGGAAGCCTGGCTTGATACCGTCCATGGGGTTGCAAAGAGTCAGACACAACTTAGTGACTGAACAACAACAACATTCCTGTTTCCATTTTATAAGTGAGTGATATGCAGCACAGAGTGCCGAGTCACCTACTCAAGGACACACAGCGGGTATTGGGTATGAGCCCAGGTTTGTTGGATTCTGAGCCCAACCTCTCCTAACCTCTATGCAGTAAATTTACTGAAGTGGGAAGACATTTATGATATATTATTAAATTTCAAAAAGCAGGTTACCAATGTTAGGTTCACAGGATCCCATTATTGGGAGAAAAATTATATATAAATTGGATGCTATTTTAAAAAATTCACCCAATGTATCTTCTGTTCTCGGTAATTCTTCTCCACCTCCCATGAGCTCTTGCCATTAAGATTTGGTGGTTTTGGAGCTGAGGTTTTATTGCCTTGTGGGAAAGGAAGGATGACTATTAACTTAGAATGGGGTGATTCAGCCTCCAGGCACAATGATGTTTTGACTTCTGGCAAAGACTGGAGACATTTCTGAGTATCACAGTCGGAGGGTCGGGGGGTGGGGTTGCTGCTGGCATCAAGTGGGAAGGAGCCAGGGATGCTGCTAAATGTTCTAAAATGAACAGGACAGATCCTACAACAAGGAGTTACCCAGTCCCAAATGTCACCGTGCCGAGATGGAGAAACCCTGACCTGGCCTACAATAGATAAGGCCTTGGCCTTGGGTTTTCAAATAGGATTTTTCACATCTATAGTAAGGCAATAGTCTAACAGTAAACCAACTTTAGTTGAAAACCCCAGCTTCATTAAGAGGGGATGGGGTTTTTTTCAGAGCCCTCAAAAATAGATGTTTTCTATCAAGAGCCAACCTGGAGGACTGGAGCATAGAGTGCTCCAAAGAGTGGAGTAGAGAGGCCCAGACAGGAAGGAACTCTCCATCACACAGGAAGTTGAAAGCCTTTCTCAGAGGATGGAGTGTCAGGGATGTCAGGGTGAATGTATGGAAACAGATGAGATATGGCTGGGAGGCTGAGAGGTTAGAGCCCCAGGTAGATGTGAAGGCCTCTAAGCCATAGGATTCATCCTTCACTTCTCTAGGGGAGTGTACATCCTTTAGAGAAGCCCCAGTTTCAACGTGGCATTGGAAAAACTGATGGCAAAATCCACTGATACAGTTGTTGTTTAGTTCATCAGTTGTGTCTGACTCTTTGCAACCCCATAGACTGCAGCATGCCAGGCTTCCCTGTCCACCACTATCTCCTAGAGTTTGTTCAAACTCATGTTCATTGAATCAATGATGCCATCCAACCATCTCATCCTCTGCCGCCCCCTTCTCCTCTTGTTCTCAGTCCTTTCCAACATCAGTCCTTCCAATGAATATTCAGGGTTGATTTCCTTTAGGATTGACTAGTATGATCTCCTTCCTTTAGGACTGACTGGTATGATCTCCAAGGGACTCTCAAGAGTCTTCTCCAGCACCACAGTTCAAAAGCATCAATTCTTTGGCACTCAGCCTTCTTTATGGTCCAACTCTCACATCTGTACATAGTCAAGGTGTACAAACCATAACTTGGACTCTACAGACCTATGTTGGCCTGAGACTAGGTCATAAAAGACATTGTGGCTTCTGCCTTACTGTCCAAGACCACTTGTCTGGAGGAGTCAGCAGCTGTGTCACAAGGACACTCAGCAGCCTATGGACAGGTCCACCTGGTGAAGAACTGAGGCCTCCTACTAAAAGCCCTGGAGGGAAGCATCACAGAGATGGGCCATTCAGCCCTAGGAGGGCCTCCTGATGATCACAGCCCTAGCTGAGACCATGATAGCAACCTCATGAGAAACCTCAAGCCCAAATCACCCAGCTCAGCCAGTCCCAAATTCCTGACTCAGAGAAACTGTGAGATAATAAATGCTTCAGTTCAGTTCAGTCGCTCAGTCATGTCCGACTCTTTGCGACCCCATGAACTGCCTCATTCCAGGCCTCCCTGTCCATCACCAACTCCTGGAGTTCACTCAGACTCATGTGCATCGAGTCGGTGATGCCATCCAGCCATCTCATCCTCTGTCGTCTCCTTCTCCTCCTGCCCCTAATCCCTCCCAGCATCAGGGTCTTTTCCAATGAGTCAACTCTTCGCATGAGGTGGCCAAAGTATTGGAGTTTCATGCTTACTGTTGTTTTATTTTAAATATATTATTTGGCTGTGCTGGGTCTTGATTGCTGTGCTCGGGCTTTCTCTAGCTGCAGGGAGCAGGGGTTACTGCTTAGTGTGGGCTTCTCACTGCAGTGGCTTCTCTTGTTGCAGAGCACAGGCTCTAGGGCTTTTGGGCTTCAGCAGCTTCAGCTTGTGGGCTCTAGAGCACAGGCTCAATAGTTGGGATGCACGAGCTTGTTCTGTGCACGAGTTGCTCTGTGGCACGAGGGATCTTTCCAGATTATGGATAGAACTGTGTCTCCTCCTTTAGCGGGAGGATTCTTCACCACTGAGCCATCAGGGACACTCCTTACTGTTGTTTTAGATCCTTACTCCCTGGAGTAACGTGTCAGCTGCAATGAGTAGTGAATACTGACTTTTGGCAGCAGGATCGGTGTGAAATTTAACAAAACCCCTGAATGGTGGAGTGGTTTGGGGCGGAACAGTGGCTAGAAGCTGGAGGACTTTTGCTGAGAGCCTTAGAGAAGGCCTGTTAGAAGGTTTGTTAGTAGGAGCTCAAAGGCCTTTGAGGAGGCAGTGAGGGGACGTTTCCAGGAAAGGGAGGAAAATGTTACTGGGGTCAAGGGATCCTTGTCAGGTGGTGGCAGAAGTTTTAATAGCACACTGCCTGTCATCACGTGGGAAGAGAAAATGTTCCTGATGAGCTGACTGACCAAGCTAAAGAGAGCTCCAGGCAAGAGTTGTGGAAGGAGCACCTGGTTGCTTCTTACTGCTTATTTACAGTGAAATGTGAAAGGGTGCTCAGTCACTCAGTCATGTCTCTTTGCAGCCCCATGGAGTGTAGCTCTCCAGGCTCCTCTGTCCATGGAATTTTCCAGGCAAGAAATACTGGAGGGGGTTGCATTCCTACTCCAAGGGATCTTCCTGACCCAGGGATTGAACCTGTGTCTCTTGCACTACTTGCATTGGCAGACGGTTTCTTTACCACTAGTGCTACCTGGGAAGCCCATGTGAGGGGTAGAGACAGTTAAAGGAAGGGCTATTCAATCAGGACTCAATACCTGGGCTTGAAAGTTCCCTGCCTGTGCAGGTAGCAGATGACACGTAAGAAACAGACTCTGGGCAAAGATCAAATCAAGGACGCTCTCAAGAAAACACAATCTAAAGAAGAAACTGAAGTGATTGTAAAAATCCTGTGTTAAGAACACAGACTCAGGGCAGTGTCCCAGAGATGTTTGGTCTAGGCACTGGGCTTCTAAGAAGCTTGGGCAGTGTTGGCAGAAGCCCAAGGTGGAAGGGCTTGTGTCAAAAAAAACCTGTGAGCATGGGTTTTGCCCATTGTCAACCTGCTTTTTTAACTTATATGCAGAGTACATCATGCGAAATGCAGGGCTGGATGAAGCACAAGCTGGAATCAAGATTGCTGAGAGAAATATCGATAACCTCAAATATGCAGATGACACCACCCTAATGGCAGAAAGCAAAGAGGAACTAAAGAGACACTTGATGAAGGTGAAAGAGCAGAGTGAAAAAGCTGGCTTAAAACTCAACATTCAAAAAACAAAGACTGTGGCATCTGGTTCCATCACTTCATGGCAAATAGATGGGGAAACAATGGAAAGTGAGAGACTTTATTTTCTTGGGCTCCAAAATCACTGCAGATGGTGACTGCAGACATGAAATTAAAAGACACTTGCTCCTTGGAAGAAAAGCCATGACAAACCTAGATAATGTACTAAAAAGCAGAGACATTACTTCACTGACAAAGGTCCGTGTGGTCAAAGCGATGGTTTTCCAGTAGTCATGTATGGATGTGAGAATTGGACCATAAAGAAGGCTGACCACTGAAGAACTGATGCTTTTGAACTGTGGTGTTGGAGAAGACTCTTGAGAGTCCCTTGGACTGCAAGGAGATTAAGCCAGTAAATGCTAAAGGAAATCAACCCTGAGTTTTCACTGGAAGAACTGATGCTGAAGCTCCAATACGCTGGCCACCTGACGGGAAGAGACAACTCATCGGAAACGACCCTGATGCTGGGAAAGATTGAAGGCAGGAGGAGAAGGGGACGACAGACGATGAGATGTTGGATGGCATCACCAACTCAATGGACATGAGTTTGAGCAAGCTCCAGGAGATGGTGAAGGGCAGGGAAGCCTGGCATGCTGCAGTCCACAGGGTTGCAGAGTTGAACACAACTGAGCAACTGAACAACAACATGGGTTTCACCTAATAGGCTGAACCCACATAAGAACTGGCAACGGAGACCGACAGAGACTCATGAAACTAAAAGAAGCTTCTGGACCCACAAGCTTCTGCAGGCAGGAAGCAGACACTGGTTGCAGCTGCAACCATGTGATACCTTCGATGGGAAAGGCAGGACAATTCATAGGGCAGAACTTAGAGATGGGAGGGCAGAACCAAGAATGTCGTTTCTGGGCAAGAGCTGGACTGAGGTCCCATCAAGGAACTGCTAAGGTTTTCCCAGCTGGATTTCAGAACTGCCTTGGGCCAATGATGCCTGTGTGTTTCTTACCTTTTTCCCTTTTTAATTAGAGGAGGGTATGTAGCAGTTATGCTGTGTCTGTCCCACCATTGTATGCTGGGTATGTGAGGGACAGACACTTTGTTCATCGGTCTTCAGATTTCTGAAACAGTACTTGATGAACTGAACTTAAGGAACTACACCCATGAGCCTCATCTGTGCCTGGACTTGATTTAGATGAGGTTCTGGAATTTGAGCTGATGCTGTAATGAGGTGAGATTTGGGGGAGGGCTGCAGGAGAGGGTTGGAGGAGGGTGAATCACTGAGGACCAGAAGGCAGACTGCAGTAGCCAGCCTTCAAGATGAGTGCCGATAATTCTTGCCTCCTGGTCTTTAGCCCGTGTGCAGTCTTCTCCCATCCTGGAGAGGGACGCCCTGTGTAATCAATAGGACACTGCAGCAATGACAGGGAGTGACTACTGAGGCTTAGTCATAAGAGATGTTGCAATTTCCACCTTGCTCTCCTGGATCACTTGCTCAGGAGGAGCCAGCTGCAGACTGATGTTCATGAGAACACTGGAGCCGCTCTCTGGGGAGATCCCCATAGTGAGGAAGTGAGGCCCCTGCTCACAGCTATGTGAGCACGCTATCTTAGAAGTGGATCCTCCAGCCCCAATCAGGCCTTCAGATGATGCAGCCTTACAAGGGACCTGAGCCACAGCCGACCTGCTAAGCTGCTCCCAGATTCCTGACCCACAGAAACTGTATATGATAACATGCTTGTTTCTTGCTTTGGGCTGCAAATTCTGGGGAGAATTTCTTATGCGGTCATGATAACAAATACACATTGCATGTTAATCTCACATGAAAGAGACAAAAAACACTGAATTCTAGTTAATGGTATATATGCTAAAATATTTAGGAGGAGGACTAGAGATGTGTGCAATTTATTTTGAAATGCATCAGAAAATAAGATGGATTAACAAATGAATAAGGATTCCGTGGTGGTTCAGTGGTAAAGAATCTGCTGGCAATGTAGAAGATCCAAGTTCAAACCCTGGGATGGGAAGATACCCTGGAGAAGGAAATGGCAACCCACTCCAGTATTCTTGCCTGGGAAATCCCATGGACAGAGGAGCCTGGTGGGCTACCATCCATGGAGACGCAAAGTGTCAGACACAACTTAGTGACTGAGCATGCAATAAACGAATAGAAGGATGGATAGACAGAAATGTAACAAAAGAAAAAAAAAAAGAAATGTAACAAAGAATACAGAAATATGTTAATAGTAGAATTAGGAGGGCAGCTGTTTTCTTTAAAANATCCATGGAGACGCAAAGTGTCAGACACAACTTAGTGACTGAGCATGCAATAAACGAATAGAAGGATGGATAGACAGAAATGTAACAAAAGAAAAAAAAAAAGAAATGTAACAAAGAATACAGAAATATGTTAATAGTAGAATTAGGAGGGCAGCTGTTTTCTTTAAAATTCTTTTTACTTGCTGTATGTTTGAAAATTTTCACATTAAAATGTTAGGGAGAACTGCCTGAGTAATTTCTTAACTTGGCTGGTAGATAAGTGAGCATTCCTTAGAGGATGATGATGTAAACTGTAGAGACAGGTTTCATATGCTCCTAAGTTTGTATGTTTCAGAATAATAACTATTATTTGAGTTCTGGAACATTTCATGCAAAGATGGGCACAGTAAAGGACAGAAATGGTATGGATATAACAGAAGCAGAAGACATTAAGAAGAGGTGGCAAGAACATACAGAAAAACTATACAAAAAAGATCTTTATGACCCAGACAGCCATGATAGTGTGACCACTGGACTAGAGCCAGACATCCTGGAATGCAAAGCCAAGTGGGCCTTAGGAGGCATCACTACAAGCAAAGCTAGTGGAGGTGATGGAATTCCAGTTGAGCTGTTTCAAATCCTAAAAGATGATGCTGTGAAAGTGTGGCACTCAACATGCCAGCAAATTTGGAAAACTCAGCAGTAGCCACAGGACTGGAAAAAGTCAGTTTTCATTCCAATCCCAAAGAAAGGCAATGCCAAAGAATGCTCAAACTACTGCACAATTGCACTCATCTCACACACTAGCAAAGTAATGCTCAAAATTCTCCAAGCCAGGCTTCAACAGTACATGAACCAAGAACTTCCAGATGTTCAAGCTGGATTTAGAAAAGGCAGAGGAACCAGAGAGCAAATTTTCAACATCGTTTTATCATCGAAAAAGCAAGAGTTCCAGAAACACATCTACTTCTGCTTTATTGACTATGCCAAAGCCTTTGACTGTGTGGATCACAACAAACTGTGGAAAATTCTTCAAGAGATGGGAATACCAGACCACCTGACCTGCCTCCTGAGAAATCTGTACGCAGGTCAAGAAGTAGCAGTTAGACACGGACATGGAACAATGACAGGTTGTAAATTGGGAAAGGAGTACATCAAGACTGTATATTGTCACCCTGCTTATTTAACTTATATGCAGAGTGAAAGTGAAAGTTGCTTAGTTTATCTGACTCTTTGTGACCCCACAGACTATACAGTCCATGGAATTCTCTAGGCCAGAGTACTGGAGTAGGTAGCTTTTCCCTTCTCCAGGGGATCTTCCCAGTTCAGTTCAGTTCAGTCTCTCAGTCATGTCTGACTCTTTGCGACCCCATGGACTGCAGCATGCCAGGCCTCCCTGTCCATCACCAACTCCTGGAGTTTACTCAAACACATGTTCATTGAGTCAGTGATGCCATTCAACCATCTCATACTCTGTCATCATCTTCCCCCACCTTCAGTCTTTTCCAGCATCAGGATCTTTTCAAATGAGTCAGTTCTTTGCATCAGATGGACAAAGTATCGGAGTTTCAGCTTCAGCAGCAGTCCTTCCAATGTATACTCAGGATTGATTTCCTTTAGGATGGACTGGTTGGATCTCCTTGCTGTCCAAGGGACTCTCAAGAGTCTTCTCCAACAACATAGTTCAAAAGCATCAATTCTTTGGGACTCAGCTTTCTTTATGGTCCAACTCTCACATCCATACATGACTACTGGAAAAACTATACCTTTGACTAGATGGACTTTTGTTGGCTTGAATATGCTGTCTAGATTGGTCATAACTTTTCTTTCAAGGAGCAAGCGTCTTTTAATTTCATGGCTGCAGTCACCATCAGCAGTGATTCTGGAGCCCCCAAAATAAAGTTTGTCACTGTTCCATTGTTTCCATTGTTCCACTGTTCCATTGTTTCGTCATCTATTTGCCACGAAGTGATGGGGCCAGATGCCATGATCTTCATTTTCTGAATGTTGAGTTTTAAGCCAACTTTTTCCACTCTATTCTTTTATTTTCATCAAGAGGCTCTTTAGTTCTTCTTCGCTTTCTGCCATAAGGGTGGTGCCATCTGCATATCTGAGGTTATTAATATTTCTCCCGGCAATCTTGATTCCAACTTGCGCTTCCTCCAGCCCAGCGTTTCTCATGATGTACTCTGCGTATAAGTTAAATAAGCAGGGTGACAATATACAGTCTTGATGTACTCCTTTCCTATTTGGAACCAGTCTGTTGTTCCATGTCCAGTTCTGTTGCTTCTTGACCTGCATTCAGATTTCTCAGGAGGCAGGTCAGGTGGTCTGGTATTCCCATCTCTTGAAGAATTTTCCACAGTTTGTTGTGATCCACACAGTCAAAGGCTTTGGCATAGTCAATAAAGCAGAAGTGTTTCTGGAACTCTTTTGCTTTTTTATGATAAAACGATGTTGAAAATTTGCTCTCTGGTTCCTCTGCCTTTTCTAAATCCAGCTTGAACATCTGGAAGTTCTTGGTTCATGTACTGTTGAAGCCTGGCTTGGAGAATTTTGAGCATTACTTTGCTAGTGTGTGAGATGAGTGCAATTGTGCGGTAGTTTGAGCATTCTTTGGCATTGCCTTTCTTTGGGATTGGAATGAAAACTGACTTTTTCCAGTCCTGTGGCTACTGCTGAGTTTTCCAAATTTGCTGGCATGTTGAGTGCCACACTTTCATGGCATCATCTTTTAGGATTTGAAACAGCTCAACTGGAATTCCATCACCTCCACTAGCTTTGCTTGTAGTGATGCCTCCTAAGGCCCACTTGGCTTTGCATTCCAGGATGTCTGGCTCTAGGTGATCACACCATCATGATTATCTGGGTTGTGAAGCTCTTTTTTGTATAGTTCACAACCAGGATCTTCCCAACCAGGGATCAAACCCAAGTCTCCCACATTGCAGGCAGATTCTTTACAAGCTGAGCCACAAGGGAAGCCCTGTATGCAGAATACATCATGCGAATACCGGGCTTGATGAAGCACAAGCTGGAATCAAGACTGCCAAGAGAAACATCAATAACCTCAGATACACAGATGACACCACCCTTATGGCAGAAAGTGAAGAAGAACTAAAGAGCCTCTTGATGAAAGGGAAAGAGGAGAGTGAAAATGTTGGCTTAAAACTCAACATTCAAAAAACTAAGATCATGGCATCTGGTCCCAATGTTTCCAATTGGGAAACAATGGAAACACTGAAAGACATTATTGTCTTGGGCTCCAAATCACTGCAGATGGTGACTTCAGCCATGAAATTAAAATACGCTTGCTCCTTGGAAGAAAAGCTATGACCAACCTCGACAGCATATTAAAAAGTAGAGACATTACTTTGCTGGCAAAAGTGCATATAGTCAAAACTATGTTTTTTCCAGCATTCATGTATGGATGTGAGAGTTGGACTATAAAGAAAGCTGAGTGCTAAAGAATTGATGCTTCTGAAGTGTGGTGTTGGAGAAGACTCTTGAGAGTCCCTTGCACAGCAAGGAGAACTAGTCAATCCTAAAGAAATGAGTCCTGAATATACATTGCAAGGACAGATGCTGAAGCTGAAACTTTAGTACTTATGGCCACCTGATGTGACGAACTGATTTATTGGAAAAGACCCTGATACTGGGAAAGATTGAAGGCAGGAGGAGAAAGGCACGACAGAGGATGAGATGGTTGGATGGCATCACCGACTTGATGCACGTGAGTCTGAGCAAGCTCTGGGAGTTGGTGATGGCCTGGCGTGCTGCAGTCCATGGGGCCACAAAGAGTTGGACACAACTGAGCAACTGAACTGAACTGACCTGTAACCGACTGTGAACAATCAATTGAGATAACTCACTACCTTCAGAGTAGCCTAATAACTATTACTTGAATAGCTGAGTGAGGTGACTAGGCGAGTGGTCCTGAGGGAGACCAAGGGAGGGTGTGGAGCCAGGGAGAGATCTGGGGATTCAGAGGTGTCTGGGGCTGGGACCCAGAGGACAGAGAATGGGACCTTCTTGACAGTGGCCACAGAAGAAATCTGGGAATCATGCCAGGGACTAAGTCAACCTAGCTACTCTGCCAGTGAGGCTGGCGAGGCCGAGAGGATGGTGACAGACAGGAAGCCTCCTCCCCAAATGCCATGAAGCCTTCTAGGGTGGAGGAGGGGAAAATGAATCCCTGATGGCTTTCTGTCCCCAAAGTGACCAGGCTGTGAGTGACAGTCCTCGAGATAACCAGCCTTAAATTTCACCGAAAAGCATCAGGTGAGATTAGTTGAATGTATCACCTCTAGAGAAGTAATTTTCTCCATAAGCCTCTGTCTCCTCTAACTTGCAAAATGGTAGTAAAATATTTAAAGCCTCTGAAGGCAAGAGGGCTTTCAGTTACTCATATTTCTGTCAAAGTATACAAATACAGATTCTGATACACATTCATATATATTCATGTATATGTACACACACATGCACACACAACATTCATTGCAGAGGTACTGATTGATATGTGTGGATGGGCACAAAATCTGGAGGGATTTGTACCAAAAAGTCAACAGGGGGCAGTCCGGAAGGTAAGGATGAGATCTTTCATTGTTTTCTGTTTATCCCAATTGGTTTTTTCACAATTGATAATGTTCCACTTTAGAATTGGAGAAATTAAGCAAAAACTGAGCCCCATCCTCCTGTCCATGAGCCCATGCCCGAAGCCACCACGGAACCGCTCCTGAGTACCTTGTTTGATGATGGGAACCCCGTGGGCAGTGCCATCCACCATAAAGGAGAACATCTTCCCGCTGGCACTCATGGGCCGCTTGTGAGAGGCAGGCGGGACCACGGTGGGCCTGGGGAAGCCCTGGGACCAGCTCCTCTGCACTGGCACCGGCTGGACGCCCGGGTGGAAGGGGACCTGCGGTGGCGAGGGTGACTGGTTCGGCTGCTGTGTGGCCCGAGATGGCTGTGGCCTGGGCCAAGGTGCTGGGCCCATCGCCCATGGGAAGGAGACCTGCAGGGGCAGACAAGAGGGTCAGGGAAGGTTACAAGCAGCTGAGGTGGTCTCCACCCTTCTGTCCCAGCGACGTGATTGCTGGCCTAGGTTTCATCATATAAGTCACTTCCTCTAGGAAGCCTTCCCAGACTCTCCCCAAATCTGGGGTGGTGATCCCCACACGGGTCACACGGTCACCATTTGTTGGGTACAGCCTTCATGCCAAGCATGCTGCCAAGAGATTTGCATCTATTACCTCATTTAATACACCTAACACTCTGTGATGAGCCTGAGGCTGAGTAAGACTTAGTGACCTTTCAAGATCGTAGATTTGGTAGTAAGCGGCTGAGCAGGTAGAATGCCATCTCTAAGACATAAGAGCGTTTCGTCCATCTTGCTCAACACTGAATCCTCAGCACCTAGAATAAACCCTTGGTGCGTACAGAGTAGGCCCTCAAATATTGGTTGAGGACTTCCCTAGTGGCCCAGCCATTAAGAATCTGCTTGCCAATGTAGGGTTCACAGGTTCAATCCCTGGTCCGGGAAGATCCCACATGCTGCAGAGCAACTAAGCCCGTACTCCACAACTACTGAGCCCATGCTCTAGAGCTCTCGAACCACAACTAATGAAGCCTGTGTGTCTAGAGTCCATGCTCTGCGATGAGAGAAGCCACTGCAATAAGCCCACACAAGGCAACTAGAGAGTAGCCCCCACACACTATAACTAGAGAAGGCCCACGGACAGCAATGAAGACCCAGTGTAACCATAAATAAATATCGTTTTAAAAAGTACTGGTTGAAAGAATGAAATGACAAGTCTCCGAGATTCAAGCCCAGCTCTCCAGGACCCCATGGCCTGCTTTCTTTCCATCCACACTACGTGTCTTTCTCGCATTCCTACTACAGCTGTCCCCCAAAGCCAAGAGCTCTGGGGTGGCAGGCACCCCGGCTGGTTCATTAGCTTGTGATCCTCAACACCCACCCTATTCTTGGCAGATACTCCATAAATATCTATCGAGGGACCCCAGCAGAAGATGTTTGTAGCTACTTTCAACAGAGAGCACATCAAGATCTATCTAAACTGGGAGAAGCAAATACTGAGAGAGGTGCTGACACCTGGCTTTGTCTTGGCTTGATGCTGTCATGGCGGTTTCTCCCCTTGCCTAGTGGTTAAGACATGACATCATGAGTGCTACCATTTATTGTACTTTACTCATCTTCCTCACAATAGGGGGAGGAGATCTCTTTATGCCTGGTTTACAGATGAGGCTGGGAGATGTTAAGGCAGGGGTCCCCAGCCTCCAGGATCTAATGCCTGATGATCTGAGGTGGGGCTGACTAATAATAATAGAAATAAAGTGCACAATAAATGTAACACACTTCAGTCATCCCGAAACCATCCCCCAGCCCACCCCTCTGCCACCTGGTCCATGGTAAAATTGTCTTCTATGGAACTGGTCCCTGGTGACCAAAAGGTTGGGGGACTGCTGGGTTAAGGAACTGACCAGGCTCAGGTGATGGTGGAGGGGGTGGTCGGATTGGGGTCTGATGAGCTCTTTCCCTCTCTGTTTCTCTCTTCTTTCTTATCACCCATCCCCACCCCTCCCCCTAGACTCCTGGAGGAAAAAGCAACACACTTTTCAAGTAAGAAGCTAAGTTTAAAGGTTCGCCGCCTGTGTGGTGGGGTCACGTGTCTCTTTCCCCAGACAGGGACACATAATGAGAAACAGGACAGAAGGCTTCCGAAATAGGAGCACTGGCAGACAGAACTTCCTAGAACTCCAGCTGGACCATGTTCAAGAGGAAGTTTCTCCACTCGCTTCGGCTCCCAAACCAGTCTTTTAGCTACAGCTTTTCCCAGCCAAGTCAAGAATCCGGTGAATTCCTCCAAAGGCTTTTTTTGGAGTCAGTGAGAGCAGTGTTCGAGGAAATTAAACTCCAATTGTCTGGCGACACCTGGCCCAGCATTTTTTGGGGGGGCTGCATCGGGCCTTAGTTGCTTCGTGCCGGATCCTTTGTTGTTGTTGCAAGCAGACCCTCTAGTTGTGGTGCGTGGACTCTCTAGGTGTGGCACTCAGGCTTAGTTCCCTGCAGCATGTGGAATCTTAGTTCCCTGACCAGGGATCAAACCCCAGTCTCCTGCATTGCAAGGTGAATTCTTAACCACTGGACCACCGGGAAGTCCCTGCTCCAGCATCTATAATGACACTGGCCCTGGGCTTCCTTGGTGGCTCAGAAGGTAAAGACTCTGTCTGCAATGTGGAAGATTCGGGCTCCATCACTGGGTCGGGAAGATACCCTGGAGAAGGGAATGACTAGCCACTCCAGTATTCTTGCCTGGAGAATTCCATGGACAGAGGAGGTGGCAAGTTACAGTCCATGGGGTCACAGAGCTGGACAAGACTGAGCGACTAACAGCCAGCCTCTAGGCCCTACTGAAACCTGTTTCAGGAATGGACTTGGTGGTGTTCCAGAACTCTGCTACCTTACATGTAGATTAAAATTTCTCTCCACTGTGGACACCTCTGTCTCTACCTAAGCTCTCTTCTTTTCTCTCCTTTCAGAAGCTGAGATGCCCTGCTCCTGCCTGTGCTGACTTCTCCATCCATCCTCTCCCTTCCTCTTCTCTGGGGCTGTCTCACCTTAATCATTCCTATCATTTTTTCCCATTGATTTAATAAAGTTTTAGAGAATGAATGGGCTGAAGGTGGGAAGGGGTAAATTCAAGTGTGTTCTATCTTTTGCTAGCTAGAGAACAAATCTAGAGACCACAGGTAGTGGTGGAAGAATTTCCTTTCATGCTGGGATGCTCAGGCAGATCTGCCTCCCTGCCCACTAACTGCCAGAGTGCTAAAGGGAGTGGTCATACCTCATTCCTCAAGTGAGAACAGGCCAGAACCCACTGGGCTCTTTGGACATTTCAGGAACCTCTCTCGCAGTCTCAGTCCATTGCTGTGGGTGGGGCTCAGCCATCAGCCAATCACACTCCTTGGTGCTCTGATTGGTGCACTGGTGGGGCAAGTGGTCCAATCAGAGCCAAGGAGACCCAAGAAAACTTGGCTGGACACCAGGGTCTGGAGTGCCCTGGCTGGACCTAAGAGTGCAGCCAGCATGAAAGAGTGGAGCCCAGACAGGGAGAGAGAGAAGTTGTTTCTTATTTTCAAAATTGTGGTAAGTAATCTATGTGTATGTGCTCAGACGCTCAGTCGTATCCAACTCTTTGCAGTTCTGTGACTGTAGCCTGTCCGGCTCCTCTGTCCATGGGATTTTCCAGGCAAGAACACTGGAGTGGGTTGCCATGCCCTCCTCTAGGGGATCATCCCGACCCAGCGATCCAACTCATATCTCTTATGTCTCCTGCACTGGCAGGAGGGTTATTTACCCTCCAGTTCATCCTAAAGGAGATCAGTCCTGGGTGTTCATTGGAAGAGCTGATGTTGAAGCTGAAACTCCAATACTTTGGCCACCTGATGCAAAGAGCTGACTCATTGGAAAAGACCCCGATGCTGGGAAAGAATGAGGGCAGGAGGAGAAGGGAATGACAGAGGATAAGATGGTTGGATGGCATCACTGACTCAATGGACATGGGTTTGGGTGGACTCCAGGAGTTGGTGATAGACAGGGAGGCCTTGGCATGGTGCAGTTCATGGGGTTGCAAAGAGTTGGACATGACTGAGCGACTGAACTGAACTGAACTGAGCACCACCTGGGAAACCCAAAACTTTTATGAATAGGTTTAATAATAGTGGTTTACATGTGAAGTGAAGTCAAGTCACTCAATCGTGTCTGAGTGACCCCATGGACTTTAGCCTCCCAGGCTTCTCTGTCCATGGGATTTTCCAGGCAAGAGTACTGGAGTGGGTTGCCTTTTCCTTCTCCAGGGGATCTTCCCGACCTAGGGATCAAACCCAGGTCTCCAGCATTGTGGGCAGACGCTTTACCCTCTGAGCCACCAGAGCTTGATTTTTTTGTTTGTTTTGCTGATTGCTTAGACTTAAGAAGGTAATGGGGAAAATCTTAACAGATTTTAAGATGATAAAAAAGATTTTGAAGATGATAAAAAAGCATGTCGTGCCTCAGCCATTATAAGTAGCACAAAAAATTGAGGGAACATCCCTCTAGTACTTAAAAACTACTATCTGATGCAGAAAAAAAAAAGTCATGTCGCTGATGAATGTGTGAAGTTCTAACATCTTTCTTTTTGACTTGTATTACTCATAAATGCAAATATATCCAAAATACCCCCAAATATCCACCAGTGCTCAGGTTGGGAACTCTCTCATTCATCAGTTACAACAAGAAATTGGCTATGGATACAAGACTTCAATGAAAGTCAATGAAAGCATTCTGTGAGACTCAGCTGGCTGTGTGGAATTTACAGGAAAGAGTACTGTATTTCTCATTATTGGAAAGAAGGTGTTACACATTCTTGACATTCTTGATATCATTAAACCTTATGCTATACGTGTGCGTCCTTTACATTTTTCAGAGAGCTGGTTGTTAAACATTTACTAGCCAGTCGCTGTCTGTGCCAGGCACTCAGCAGAGTGCCTGGTACTCATGATAGGTGTTCACTGCTGACTGAGCTGAACAGTTGGCAAAAGTAGTGTAAGTAAAAAGGTCTTTGATTCTGGGGCTGGGATGGGGGAGGGGGGAATACCTGCTAAGCCTGAAGAATCTCGTAATGGCAGAGAGCAAAGAAGTGCCCAGAGCATAAGTATGGGGAGATGCTTAAGGGCACAGCAACCAGCCTGAAAGAGCTCCCAGAGGCCACGGCTGGAAGAATTTGAGCAACAAAACAGATAATGAGGGACATCCCTGCTGGTTCAGTGGTTAAGAATCCGCCTTCCAGTGCAGAGGACACAGGTTCAATCCCTGGTTGGGAAACTAAGATCCCACATGCCATGGGGCAACTAAGTCCATGCACAGCAACAGGAGAAACCCTCACGCTGCACTGAAGACCTACTGCAGGCAAAATAAAAATAAAAAAGAAGGGATTATGACCCAGAGTGTAAAATATACCAAGTCCATGCTGATATAGATATGTGAGTGAGTAAATACATGAAGCAGGGAGAAGAGACCATCTTCCTTACAGAAGAATCTAACACACGAAGCTGTTGAGCTTAATTCCCACAGTCTGGAAGGGCCTGGGGGTGGGGTGACAGGGCAGGGGGAGGAGACATACTGACCACAGCATGGAGCAGTCATGGATCTCAAAAGACAGGATGGAGACTACAGAACACAGTCACTAGCTCTCAGAAGCTCGGGGAGGGGGTATTTGGTGCTGGGCAAACAGCTTTTTTTCTGATGCAGAAGCTGAAGCTCCAGTATTTTGGTCATCTGATGCAACTCATTGGAAAAGTCCCTGATGCTGGGAAAGATTGAGGGCAGAAGGAGAAGAGTGTGTCAGAGGCTGAGATGGCTGGAGGCATCACCAATGCAAGGAACATGAACTTGGGCAAACTCTGGGAGATGGTGAGGAACAGGGAGGCCTGGTGTGCTGCAGCCCATGGGGTCAAAAAAAAGTTGGACATGACTGGGCAACTGAGCAACAACAAATGGCTTTTACCTCAACAGCTCCCAGGATGCCACCATAACTCAAAGTGGGGCAGTATTTCTTTGTCTCCAAGAAAAAGGTAAATTATGTTTGGGATCTTCAGTGTGAGAAGTCAAGATGATATATTCAGAACACAGAACGACCAAGTTGTACATTACTTTTAGGTTTTAGCACTTAAAAGAGGTCCCGGCACTTCCCTGGGGGGCCCAGTGGTTGAGAATCTGCCTGCCAGTGCAGGGGACATCGGTTCGATCCCTGATCCAGGAAGATCCTCCATGCCTCAGGGAAACTAAGCCTGTGGGCCACAAATACTGAGCCCGTGCTCTGCAACAAGAGAACCCACCCCAATGAGAAGCCCAAGCACTGCAACAAAGGGTAGTCCCTGCTTGCCGCAACTAGAGAAAGCCTGTGTGTAGGAATGAAGACTCAGTGCAGCCAAAAGACAAAAAGAATTAGGTCCCTTATGAGCTGTTCAGAAAAGTCATTCATTTGGATTTTGGGGTTAAAGGAGACCTGATCCATCTAATTTTTCCATTTTTTGGTAAATATTTAATCTTACAGTTCTTCCTTTCAAGTTCTAATTAGCTTTCTGGTTGGTTCATAAAATGGGAAATAGAATCTAACCAGAAAACAGCTGGGTGTTTGCAAATAGCTTTCACTACCCCTAGACTTGACCTCCTTCAATTCGGTCTTGCCCAATTGAGAGACTGAATGCAAGAGTGAATGACCATCAACTAAGTAAAGAGAAGAGAAGCAGCAGTGTGGTTCAAGTTTGGTAAACCAGGGTGTGCTCTGCCAGAGGAGCTGGGAGGCAGCCACACTGATCCCCAGATTCCTGCTCGGAGTCTGGGTCCTGTCTCTCCAGGGTGCTATGCCTTCCACCTGCGCTCCTTCTCCACCTGACCCCCCAAGGTTGTCCATAGACATCGGGGTTTGACACAGTCCTCAAGAGTCCTCTTGTTTGAGTTTTTGCTGAGGACCCTGTGCCTGAGACCATCTGCAGCCCCCTGCCCTCCGCTTCACTGGCCATGGGAAGTCGCCTTTGATATGAAACACGTGGTGGTCTGAGGATTTCTCATCCCATCAGCAGGTCCCCACAGGGCCTGTAAGAGCGTGGTGTAGATGAAATCCTACGAGGTCAGGTTGGAGATGGCAAAGCTTGATTAGCAAGAGGTTTTGTTCTGAAGGGGACCATGCTCTCTGGCCATTCCCTCTACCGCCAGCCAGCTCCTCAACCCCAGGTACAGTAAAGCCACTTCCTCCTCAAGCCTAGGCTCGAGTCAAGATCCAAGCCACGCCGAGGAAGATGCTGGCTCCTTCTCTGGAGCTGCCAGTCTGGAGCGCGCTGGTGCTGATGGTGGCCACCTTCCTGCAGGTGAGGTGGCAAGAGACTGCCAGAGACTGCGAAGCTGACAGAGCGGAGTCAGATTCCTGACCATCACTTGGGCACCTGGGCCTGAAGCTGCAGCTTTTGGCCTTTTCGGTTACATGAGCTACTTTTTACCCCCTAGGGTAGTTTAAGTTAGTTTCATGACACTTGCCACCAGTAAAATTTTCTGGACAATATACTTATTGAGACTTTGGCATAAGCATCACTATGTTTTCTATGTCCTACGAACACTATGGTGAGACTCTATGGTACTCAGAATGAAAGCTGTCCTAAGCTGTTTGTCATGTTCAAATAAAACCCACCAGTCTGTACTCATGCACCAAATTTAAACCTACAAAAGTAAAGCAGCAGCCCCGGAGAAGAACGATTTAAGACCAAGGAATCAATAATAAGACAAGTAGTAAAGTGCTGCCTAGAGAAACTTTGAACAAATAAATAGTTCTTCAGCTACAGCAGGCTTTGGACTATAAATCCCAAATTTCTTCTTCAGAAATTACCTAGGGAAGACATTCCACAGTTTTACTGTTTGTTTATTTCTGACCTCACCACTTGGCTTTCAGGACCTTAGTTCCCAGACCAGGGATTGAACCCAGGCCACCAGAGTGAAAGTGCCAAGTCCTACCCACTGGACCACCAGGGAATTCCCAACATTCCACAGTTTTAAAAGAAAACTTTCCAGTTGAAGAAACAGGTAAAACTTACAATATGCAGTAAACT
Source organism: Aepyceros melampus (assembly GCA_006408695.1). Taxonomy (NCBI): domain Eukaryota; kingdom Metazoa; phylum Chordata; class Mammalia; order Artiodactyla; family Bovidae; genus Aepyceros; species Aepyceros melampus. The sequence goes on from SJXQ01009316.1 coordinate 347,699, forward strand.
TACAATATGTAGTAAAAAAAACTTACAACTTACAATGTATATAACTCTCTGTTATATATAATATTGGAATATCTAGTATATTTATCAGATATATGTCAATGTAATTATACTATTATTATATATGCAAATACATGTATATGTGGGTGTATATTTATTTGTATTTATTTATTTATGGCTATGCTGGGTCTTTGTTGCTGCACATGGGCTTTCTCTAGTTGTGAGTGGGCTTCTCATTGTGGTGGCTTCTGTTGTTGCAGAGCATGGGCTCTAGAGCAGATGAGCTTCAGTGGTTGTGGTGCACAGGTTTAATTGCGGCAAGCAGGCTTTCTCCAATTGCAGCCGGTGGGGGCTCCTCCCTCGTTGCAGTACACAGGCTTTTCCTTGTAGCGGCTTCTCTTGTTACAGAGCATGGGCTCTAGGTGCATAGGCTTCATTAGCTGTGGCTCGAAGGCTCTAGAGGCCAGTGGGCTCAGTAGCTGTGGTGCGCGGGCTTAGTTGCCCTGAGGCATGTGGGCTCTTCCTGGACCAGGGACCGAACCTGTGTTCCCTGCATTGGAAGGCAGATTCTTAACCACTGGACCACCAGGGAAGTCCTGTTTCTGTATATTTAGAACCACATATTCCAGTTATTTTTTAAAGAGGTGATGAAAAGATTGCTCAGTTTTTTCAGCTCACCTATTTGTTGTTGTTGTTGTTGTTTCCCCGCAAACTAAGTAAGCAATTAACCAGCACAGCTGCCAGCAGTGGGGCTTAATCTGACTGAGTTCTTTCTCTCCAGCTTTCCCTCTATTTTTAGTTCTTCTTTCAGAAACCAGTAAAAGAGACCGTAAGAAATCAAGTAAAATAAAAGAGACCATACAGTGTAGTGCAGAGGCTAGTAAACATTTTCTGTAGAGCCAGACAGGAAATATTTCCAACTCTGTGTGCCATATGATGTCTTTCCCGTTTACTCTGCAGTTACAGCAGACAACATAGGCAATACGGACATAAAGGGGGTACTTGTGTTCCATTTGGCCCTGGGCCTAGTCTGGTTAAAGAGCTTGGGATCTGGCATGAAACAGAATCTGGTCCAGCTTCCCGCTCTGCTCCTTACATCAGTGTGACCCTGACGAGTCTGCTATTTGTGTGCCTCGTCTGTAAAATAGGGATGAGAACAGCTATTTCTTAGTCTGGTGAGAAGCAGGTGAGACAGAGCACACGGAATGCTTGGAGCACTTCCTGGTCTGTAATAAACGAGCATCAAACATTTGCCATCAGGTATCATCATCATCATCGAAAAAGAAAGAGGGCAACTAAATGTGTCCAGGAGAGACGAGGAAAGGAGGGCTTGATCCCTGGGTCGGGAAGATCCCCCAGAGGAGGAAATGGCAACCCGCTCCAGGATTCTTGCCTGAAAAATCCTATGGGCAGAGGAGCCTGGCTGGCTGCAGTCCATGGGTCGCAAAGAGTTGGACACCACTGAGCAGCACATATGCAGGATATAGCAGCAATAGCCCAATAACCCTGGTGAAAAATTAGTGAAGCCAAACAAGGAAGCCAATAACTGAAAATGCCTTTTCTTCTATTACCAGTGGCTTTCGCTTTTACCCACATGATGGATCATTCCTTGTCAGGCATGTGAAATTGCAGGTTGAACTGGGAATTGTGAGACCTCCCGTAACCAGCGGGCAGTAGAGGAGCTGCCTGGGCTCACATGGCACCGTGATGCTTCATGCTATTAGAAAAAGCCTCCAAGGGACTCAGGAGAGGTAGCTTTTAATCCTGGCTCTGGATCTATATGACTGATACCTAACCTTGGGGAAGTCTCTCCAGGCCTCAGCTTATACAATGATAGGGGTGGTCCCAGGGACCCTATGAAAAAACTTAAGGGCGAAAGGGGATCTGTGATTAATGAGAAGCTCCTTGGCAGAAATTAAAAATAGAAGCTCAGAAAGGTAAAGTCAGTTGCAGTTAGCATTTGAACTTGGGTCCATCAAACCCCAAAGCCTTTGCTTTTGATTTTATTCTGCAGAGCTTCCTCATGAAAGCAGCGAGGAATAATGGCCGACAGAGGGCGCTCTTCCCGCTGTCCAGGAGAGTCTAGTTGGACTGGGGTCAGGGCAGAACAGGCTAAAGGGAAGGCCAGTCACGGGCAATGATAGGGGTGGGAGCTTCTGCCAACGAGCCAACAACACCTTCATGGAACAACTCGACACATTATTTGCGGCACCTCGCTTCCTTTTTCATCCTCGCTATTTCCATCAGTTTTGCCATATACTTCAGAACAGAGAAAGACACGACTTATACATTTGGGTGATGAGGGTTTTCTTACTCAACTGCTTTATGAGAACACCGTCACTGTGACTAGAACAGCTTGTTTCTAGACCTCCTTTCCCAGAGCTCAGGAAGCACAAAGAAAGGCAACTACCAACAAAATGCACAGTATGGCAGGCACACCTGACTTTGTGACTTCAATTTCCTACACCTGGTACTGAGACTGTATATTAATCAATGGTTGCTTCAGGGCATTGCAAGCGGCCCTGCAGGTTATGTCCTGCACAACCCCAGGGGGCGCCATCTACATGGACTATGCTGTGAATGGTGACTGTGGAGTAATACTTCCATGAAAGAGCTATGATTTACAGAGCATGGTCCTAGGCATATGCTGGCTGCCGATGCACTTTGTCAAACGAGATTTTCTTTATATTTTTCCATCTTCTATGTTATTCTATGGATAATTTATCTGCAAATATATCTGTCTGCTAGCCAGGGGAGGGCTTGGGAGGTTTCCTGTCCAAAGGAACACTTACAAAGGAAGCATCTTGGCTGCTACATGCTGGTTTGCTTGATTCTAACTAAAGTTGAGGGTGGGGACTTCCCTGGCAGTCCAGTGGTAAGACTCCATGCTTCTAATGCAGGGGATGCAAGTTTGATCCCTGGTCAGGGAACTATTATTAATAATAGGATCTCACATACTTGCTGTGCAGTGCAGCCAATAAATAAATAAAACTGAGGATTTTCACATGTTTATCAGGTGCCAGACGCTGGACTCAACAATTTACATTCATTGCCCACTTAATACCACAGTTGTTCCGTGTGGTAGGACCTATATTACAGAAATGGGGACCGAGGCTCTGAGAAAAATGACTTGGGTGTGTCCAGTATAAACGCCAGTACAAGAGCAGGGCTGGGATTGCTCTGGAGTCAGCCTGGCCTCGGGCATGTGCCCTAACCACGTGACAGCTGCAAACACATCTGGACTCCTAACCCAACCCGCCCCCTCCCCAGAGAAATGCTGCCACAGTCCCCTCTCTTGGTTACGGTCACCACAGAGTCTGAAACAAATGTTCTCATTTGGGAACTCTTTGTCAGGAAAAGAACAGTTCCTATCACACTTAACCTGGGTGATAGCCAGGCGGTCCTCCTGGGAAGCTCTACCCTGGGAGTAAACACAGCACCCTCACCTGGGACCTGCCAATCAGTGGGAAACAAGAACATCCAGGAAGCATGATGACTTCAAAGAATTTCTTAGGAAAACTAGACCTTAAAATACTTTCAAAATTTTATTTATTTATATTTGGCTGTGCTGGGTCTTCACTGCTGCGCATGGGCTTTCTCTACCTGCGGTGTGTGGGGCTTCTTATTGCAGTGGCTTCTCTCGCTGCAGAGAATGGTCTCTAGTGCTCCCAGGCTTCAGCAACTGTGGCTTGTGGGCTCAATAGTTGTGGCACGCAAGCTTAGCTGCCACTCAGCATGTAGAATCTTCCTGGACCAGGGATCAAATTCATGTCCCCTGCAGTGGCAGGCAGATTCTTAACCCCTGGACCACGAGGCAAGTTCTGTATCTCAAAATATTTGATGAGAGATGCTCTTCAATACCTTTCCTTTTCCCCCTCTTTCTTTCTCTTCTTTTAAAAGTTCACACTCTGAGTTATCAGCAAGTGGAATTCATAGGAAAATGTTTATTAGTCCATAGGCTGCCCTCAGGTAGGCCTTGTGAAGGACCCCTCCACAAATAACAGCTTAGAGGATGCAAGTTTCTCAACCTGGGGACTCACCAGCAGAAAGCATTTTTGAGAAGATGAAATAGGGGGAGAGTCCTGCAAAGTCACCTGGGCGCAGTCAGGGAAACACCTGTGCAGGCAGTCACTGGAGGAATGAGGCAGGGCACAAGTGAGTGTAGAAATGAGAACTGCAAAAGTTCATGTATATTTGAGTGACTGTGAAAGTATGCTTTGCTCTTTGTGAAAACCAATTGAGGCTACTGCTCCAGCTAGCATCAGACTAAATGGTTTTCTCCCTTCCTTTATCTGCAAGTGGGGATAGTGTTTCATTTGTGCTGACTAGCTGTATGACCCTAGGGAAATTACTTAACCTGAGTTTTGGATTCCCTGTCTGTAAAATGGGAATCACTGGAAAATCCAAGTATTGGGTTGCTGTGAACATGAAATAAGGGAAAGCAGGTGAATTGCTTAGCACAGTGCTATCCACGTCAGAGATTCCTCCTGCTGCCGTACTGGCTTCTCTTCTTACAAAGCATCTTCTTCCTTCTCATCTACTCAGGGTCAGAGATTGTCATCACTGTTTCCCATGCTTATATAACAAGCACTTCATAAATAGTCTCCTTTCCATATCTGTACACCCATGTTCATAGCAGTTTTACTTGAAACGGCCAAAATGTGGAAGCAAATGGCCATGGATGGACAAAAGAACAAACAAAATGTGGGGAATACAGACCATGAAACTTTATTCAGCTGGAATGAACCTCGAGGACATCACACTAAGTGAAAAAAGATGGTCACAAGAGGAGAAATCAAGTAAGATTCTACCTAGAGGAGGTACCTAGAATAGTCAAATTCATAGACACAGAAAGACTGTGGGATGGGAGGAAGGAAGAGGGAGTTTTTATTTGATGGGTGGAGAGTTTCAGTTTGGGAAATGAAAAGAGTTCTGGAGTCGGATGGTGGTGATGGCTGCACAACAGTATGAGTATATTCAATGCTACTGGACTGTACTCTTAAAAAAGGTGAACATGGTAACTGTCACATTTTACCACAATTTTGAAAATTAAAAAGCAAACTAAAAAATGAAGTGCCTCTGAGTTTTCTGGACATTTGGGGTGATAGAAAAGGATGAAAATATTCTGAAAGCAGGTTGTGGTGATGGCTGTACATGTAAATGTACCAAAATTGAACTGGACACTTAAAATGGGTGAAGTTTATGTATGTCCTTCAATGATATTGGACACTGTTAAGCTATAGGAGGAAATGGCAGCCCACTCCAATATTCTTGCCTGGAGAATCCCATGGACAGAGGAGCCTGGCCGGCTATAGTCCATGGGGTTGCAGAGTCAGATAACACAGAGATTGAGCATGCACACACAAAGCTATTAAAAGCAAGCAAACACACACACACATGCTGTGATCCAGAGGAAACCTTGGGGGATGAAGGATTTGTTCACTGTCTTCATTGTGGTGATGTTTCATAGGTGTACAAATATGTCAAAGCCCATCCAAGTACAGATTTAAATGTGCAGTTTATTATATGTTAATTATATCTCAATAAAGCCATATTTTTAAAAGGCAGCACAGTATTCCCTATATAAATGAACTCCTTATGATTTATTAAACAATGCCCCCTTTTGATGAAGATTTAGACTTCAAATTTTATGCCCCTATAAATGATATTTCAATAAATATCTTGGTGTGGAAAAAAAAGGAAAAAAAATACAGATATCATTTGCTGCCTCCTTCTCCATCTCTCTCACTTCCTCCCACTAAAGGCAAGCCAGAAAGTCAGAATTTCCCAGGGAGGGTGCCTGGGAACCTGTAATTTTACTGAGTATTCCTGAAAATTTCTTGTAATTAGACATGTTAGGGAAATAGTGACTCAAACTTCACAAACTTGGATTTTCAGACTTGGGGGGTCTGGAATCCCTTTTTCTTTGACCCCTAAACAACCTATAAGTGTTCCATACAAATGATTCTAAATTTAGGTTTCCCTACTGTTGGGGGTGAGCTTGAGTGAATACATATTCCCAGGCCCCACTCCCAGGGAGGATGTGTATGGTTGCCAGATTTTGCATAAATAAATAAATGAATCAATACATAAATAAAATGTAGGGTGCCAGTCAAATCTGAGTTTCAGACAAACACCAGATAACTTCTTTTAGCAAAAGTGGTCCCTTGCAATATCTGGGACACACATGTATAAAAAAAATCTGTTTTTTAACTGGGCATCCTGTATTTTATCTGAGAACCCTAAGTATGAGTCCTCAGGCCTGGGCTGAGCCTCAGATCTGCCCTGTGGGTCTGCTCCCCACATGGTTCTGATGAGGGGATCCCTAGAGCCCGTGTAGGGGATCCTTGATTAGATCAACACATCAGGGTCAGGAGCCCCTCCTCAGGGCAGCCAGAGGTCTCCAGTGTATCTCACCAGAGAGCACCTTTAATGCTGGTCCAGGGAGGAAGAGGAGGCTGAGCAGCAGTAGAAGAAAACTGCCCCAGATCCGCAAAGCCACACATGACGGATGTGGTGTCACTGCCCCTGAAGCCCGAGGGACACTGCTGATCTCAGAGTGAGTATTTAGGGCTGTCCATGGGACCCACACCCTAGGAGTCTGTCCAGAGTCTCTAAGCTTTGTTTATTTATATCTAGTCTCGTCCCAGAAAGGATTTTACACCTAGGGAGTCTCAGTCCATGCAGCACTCTTGGTGGCAGGGGTGAGATGAACACACTGTTTCTCTGGGACATGCATGACGGTGTTTACTGTGTGCTCCCAAGGACCGGGCACTGGGCTGGGGGTTTTGCAGTTATAACCATCTCTTTCAGTCCTTGAGACAAACCTGCAAAGACATTACTGCCATTGGCCCCATTTGTAGGTGAGGAAATGGAGGTTCTGAGGAGAAGGCAATGGCAACCCACTCCAGTATTCTTGCCTGGAAAATCCCATGGCTGGATGAGCCTGGTAGGCTGCAGTCCAGGGGTCGCTAAGAGTCGGACATGACTGAGCAACTTCACTTTCATACATTGGAGCAGGAAATGGCAACCCACTCCAGTGTTCTTGCTTGGAGAATCCCAAGGACGGGGAGCCTGGTGGGCTTCCGTCTATGGGGTCGCACAGAGTCAGACACGACTGAAGCGACTTAGCAGCAGCAGCAGCAGAGGGGTTCAGTGGCCTGTGCAAGAGCACACTGAGTGGGCCAGTGGCAGAGCTGGGGTTCTGACCCAGGCCTGTGTTGCTAACCACCCTCCATCCTGTCTCCCCACTGAGCTTTGATGGGTGAGTTTTGGGTTATGTTCTGATTAACCTGGGGCCATACTTTAGGTCCTGATCCAGGAACATTTCTGATCCAAGATGTGAGGACAGTTACCAGGTGTGGAGTGTCTATTTCCACCAGACACTGATTTTGACTTTTTACACATAGATACTGAAAGGTTATGGTCGTGAGCGGTGAGTTACACTGGGACTCGCTGTTTCCAGAGGAGAGGAATTCAATCTGGGACCAGAGACGAGACTTGATCACTCGGAGCTTTTGTGTAGCAAAGTACATGTACACCCGTGGCTGATTCACGTCAATGTATGGTAAAAACCACCACAATATTGTTAAGTAATTAGCCTCCAATTAAAATAAACAAACAAAGTATAAAAGAGAAAGAGAAAGCTTTTGAAACAGACATCAGAAGGGGACAGAAAGAGTGCCCCCTTGCTAGTTGTTGGCAAGGCATTTTATACCTGTTCAGTTCAGTTCAGTAGCTCAGTCGTGTCTGACTCTTTGCGACCCCATTAATCGCATCACGCCAGGCCTCCCTGTCCATCACCATCTCTCAGAGTTCACTCAGACTCATGTCCATCAAGTCACTGATGCCATCCAGCCATCTCATCCTTGGTCATCCCCTTCTCCTCTGCCCCCAATCCCTCCCAGCATCAGAGTCTTTTCCAATGAGTCAACTCTTCACATGAGGTGGCCAAAGTACTGGAGTTTCAGCTTTAGCATCATTCCTCCAAAGAAATCCCAGGGTTGATCTCCCTCAGAATGGACTGGTTGGATCTCCTTGCAGTCTAAGGGACTCTCAAGAGTCTTCTCCAACACCACAGTTCAAAAGCATCAATTCTTCGGCACTCAGTTTTCGTCACAGTCCAACTCTCACATCCATATACCTGTTAGCAAACTGCTAATCAGATAAAAGAAACAGCTCAAGACTGAGAGTTGCACCAGGCCCCTCTCCTACAACATGCATTTTGAAACAGCATTGGAACAAGGGGAGTCATTTCTGGGCATCAAACAATTGACACGAATCTTGAAGAAAGGCATATTCCAAAGCAAATACATAGTTTCATTAACATAGCTTAAGAAAAACATTTCCATAAGAAAAACACATTGGTTAGTTCAAGGTTTGAGAAAAGTTAAGTTCAGGCAGAACTAGGTATCACCATGAAACACAGGATTAGAAGAAACGTCCTTTAATTTTGTATTGTTGTTTAGTCACTCAGTTGTGTCCGACTCTTTGTGATCCCATGGACTGCAGCACACCAGGCTTCCCTGGCCTTCACCATCTCTGGGAGCTTGCTTAAACTCATTTTCATTGAGTCAGTTATGCCATCCAACCATCTTTATCCTCTGTTGTCCCCTTCTCCTCCCACCTTTAATCTTTCCCAGCATCAGGGTCTTTTCTAATGAGTCAGTTCTTCACATCAGGTGGCCAAAGTATTGCAGTTTCAGCTTCAGCATCAGTCCTTCCAATGAATATTCAGGATTGATTTCTTTTAGGATTGACTGGTTTGATCTCCTTGCAGTCCAAGGGACTCTCAAGAGTCTTCAACACCACAGTTCAAAAGCATCAGTTCTTCCGTATTCAGCCTTCTTTATCATCCAACTCTCACATCCATACATGACCACTGGAAAAACCATAGCTTTGACTAGAGGAACCTTTGTTGGCAATGTCTCTGCTTTTCAATATGCTGTCTAGGTTTGTCATAGCTTTTCTTTCAAGGAGGAAGTGTCTTTTAATTTCATGGCTGCAGTACCATCTACAGTGATTTTGGAGCCCAAGAAAATAAAGTTTGTCACTGTTTCCATTGTTTCCCCAACTATTTGCCAGGGCATGATGGGACTGGATGCCATGATCTTAGTTTTTTGAATGCTGAGTTTTAATTTTGTAAAGAGAGAAAAAAAAAAAAACGTCTACCACTTGCAATTTATTTCCTCCTGCTGCTTGGAGACCTCTGGCCTTCCTAACAAGGCTGTTAACCCTTTCTATACTCTGTCAATGCCCTGCACCATTGATAACACCCAGACCCAAGCATGCAAAGAACTCTGGCTGAGGTCTCAAAGCTAGGAAGTTGTAGAGCACTGATCTGCCTAAAAATGAAGCATCCATGTCTGCATCTTCAAAAGCACACACCTGCTTTCCATCTCTGCTTGCAAGCTTCACTTTTCAGGAAAACGCACTAGTTCTGGGAGAAGGCAATGGCGACCCACTCCAGTACTCTTGCCTGGAAAATCCCATGGACGGAAGAGCCTGGTAGGCTGCGGTCTATGGGGTCGCTAAGAGTCGGACACGACTGAGCGACTTCACTTTCACTTTTCACTTTCATGCCTTGGAGAAGGAAATGGCAACCCACTCCAGTGTTCTTGCCTGGAGAATCCCAGGGACGGGGGAGCCTGGCGGGCTGCCGTCTATGGGGTCGCACAGAGTCGGACACGACTGAAGCGACTTAGCAGCAGCAGCACTAGTTCTGGGCTGGTTGCTAGGCAACTCTTGCCTGTAATTCTGAGAAATTCCCAGTAGAGGGCGCTGGGATCCGCTCTTCCCTGGGACCCACCGGATGGGTCTGACCTTCACAGAATTGGGTCTTGTGGCTGCCAGGGTGTGTGCAGCTGAGGGCAAAGTGATGTGCTCTGGACCACCTCCACCTTTGGCCACATCTGAGCCAAAAGCAGCACAGAAGGTACCTCTGCCCCCCAACCCCCACTCCGCAGGGGCCTGGACTCACCGAGGCTGGGTTTTCGATGACCAGTTCGTAGGTCAGCCCTCCAGTGCCGAACTCAAGAGGTCTCCTGGTAAAAGCTTCACAGCCACGTTCTGAATGTGGCACTCATTGACAAAGGTGCCGCTGCGGGAATTGAAGTCCTGGAGAACAAAGCTGCCCTCAGCCTCATTATATTCGATGAGCGCGTGATGGTTGTCGATGTCTGCAGACTGAAATGGAGGAGGGGGGACAGTCAGAGCTAGGAAAGCGGGAATAATGAGGGGGCTTTAATACTTACTAGTGCTACTGACACTGGGTGCCTCAATGTGCTAATGGCTTCATCTGACTGGATGGTCACTGCAGTCCTCCTTTTAAGGAGGATGCTGAAGTTCAGAGAGGTTAAGTGACTTGCCTGAGGCCACACAGCAAGTGAACAGAGGGCTTTGTCTGACACCAGACCCAGAATAGGTGCCCAAGTTGTTGGACAGGGAGTCAGCCACCACAGAGAGGCAAGAGGGAACTTGGGGGAACTGGTCAGGAATTGGCCAGTCTGTATTTCTATGATCCCATCTGAGTATACTTTGGGTTGTCCCAAATGGCAAGACAGCAGAAATGGCCCAATATAAACCAGAAAGGTCAGTTGGCAAGTGACTCAACTATTTACTGCAAGTGTTAAAGTGAAGGGGAGGTTTTACAATGATTGTTGTTTTCATTTGTTTGCCCTATTCATTTTTAGAGTAACACGTTTTTTTCTTAACAATGCAGAAAATGAGAGCTAGAGAAAAACATAAAGAAGACATTAAAATCACTTAGACTCTTGTTCCCCAGAGGCAGGCACTGTCTGAACACAGCAATTCACATCCTTCCAGTCTTTTTCCTATGTTTACAATCTTTCTATTTATTAAATTTTATTTTCTCATCTTTTTCTTTTTGGTTAATTTATATCCTACTAACTTATTTATTTTTGGCATGGCATTTGGGATCTAGTTCTCCCACCAGGGATTGAACCTGCGCCCCCTGCTTTGGAAGATCAGAATCTTAACCATGGGACCACCAGGAAAATCCCACAACAGGTTTTATAACTACTTTTTAAAAGCTTGGTTTTCCCATGTGATTAATTATTTCTAGTGCTTCTTAAAAGCTAATCAGAATTTATCTAACCAAAGATGATCTGGTTTTCAGTAGGGGCCCTGGTGTGACCACACTGCCCCGCAAAGAAAGGGATTTCAGACAGTGAACTGGCAGTAGGGGGAGAGGGCTCCTATGCAGTTTCACTTAAGAGGGAGCAAAACTCAGCACCAAGGAAGAAATATCACATTCCACCCGCCTGGGTGCCCTAGACTATGGGCTGCAGGGCATATGTGAAGTTTTCTGTCTTCTCAGCACACTGCCTATGAGCCATCCACTCCAGCCTGAGACTTCACAATTATTTTCTAAGTTAATTCTTCTCAGAGTGCCTCACTCAACTTTCATACAGAGTACCTGGACTTAGAAATCTATACTAACATCCCACTTATATTATATATACGTCCCACATCTTCACAATAATGCAAAGGGGCACTGCCTCATTTAAACATTTCCCTAGTGGCTTAGATGTTTAGAGTACACCTGCAATGCAGGAGACATGGGTTTGATCCCTGGGTTGAGAAGATCCCCTGGAGGAGGGCATGGGAATCGACTCCAGTATTCTTGCCTGGAGAATCCCCATGGACAGAGGGGCCTGGTGGGTTACAGTCCACGGGGTTGCAAAGAGTTGAACACAGCTGAGCGACAGAGCACAGCACAGATAGTTGACTTACAATGTTGTGTTAGTTTCTGGTGTATAGCAAAGTGATTACATTACACACACACACATTTAATATATATCCGTTTTCAAATTCTTTTCCATTACAAGTCAGTACAAGATACTGAATATAGTTCCCTGTGCTATGCAGTAGGTCTGACAGTTCCTGACTTTTTAGATGAGGAAACTGAGGCACAGAATGATGAAGTGTGCCCACAGTCACCCAGCTTGACTCGCCTGGCTTTGTACCCAGGTTTGCCTGATTCAACTGGCTGTGTCCTTACCCACTTTGCAAACTACTACCAATCACTTTGACATTTAAATATTGAAACACAAAAGAAAGCAGGAGTAGCTACATTAATTTCAGATAGAACCGACTAGAGCAAGGAAGGTTATCAGGGATAAAGAGAGGTGTTATATTATGATAATGGCTTTGATTCTCTAAGATGATGTAACAGTCCTTCATTACATGTACCCAACAACAGAGCATCAAAATATGGGAGACAAAAACTGATAGAACTGCAGGAAGAAACAGACGAATCCATCATGACAGCTAGAGACCGCAGCATCCCTCCATCAGCAGTGGGCAGATCCAGCAGGCAGAGAATTAGTGAGAATAAAGTCGAACTGAACAGCACTGTCAATCATCTCATCTAACAGACAGCCACACAACTTCATCCAACAACCAATCACACATCCTTCTCAAGCTCATGTGGAACACTCACCAAATAGACCACATTCTGGGCCACAAAACATCAACAAATGTAAAGAAAATAGAAATTATACAAAGTATGTGCATACCAGACCACCTGACCTGCCTCTTGAAAAACCTGTATGCAGGTCAGGAAGCAACAGTTAGAACTGGACATGGAACAACAGACTGGTTCCAAATAGGAAAAGGAGTACGTCAAGGCTGTATATTGTCACCCTGCTTGTTTAACTTATATGCAGAGTACATCATGAGAAACGCTGGACTGGAGGAAGCACAAGCTGGAATCAAGATTGCCGGGAGAAATATCAATAACCTCAGATATGCAGATGACACCACCCTTATGGCAGAAAGAGAAGAAGAACTAAAGAGCCTCTTGATGAAAGTGAGAGAGGAGAGTGAAAAAGTTGGCTTAAAGCTCAACATTCAGAAAACAAAGATCATGGCATCTGGTCCCATCACTTCATAGGAAATAGATGGGGAAACAGTGGAAACAGTGGCTGACTTTATTTTTCTGGGCTCCAAAATCACTGCAGATGGTGACTGCAGCCATGAAATTAAAAGACGCTTACTTCTTGGAAGAAAAGTTATGACCAACCTAGACAGCATATTAAAAAGCAGAGACATTACTTTGCCAACAAAGGTCCATCTAGTCAAGGCTATGGTTTTTCCAGTGGTCATGTATGGATGGGAGAGTTGGACTATAAAGAAAGCTGAGTGCCTAAGAATTGATGCTTTTGAACTGTGGTGTTGGAGAAGACTCTTGAGAGTCCCTTGGACTGCAAGGAGATCCAACCAGTCCATTCTGAAGGAGATCAGTCCTGGGTGTTCATTGGAAGGACCGATGTTGAAGCTGAAACTTCAATACTTTGGCCACATCACTGCAGATGGTGACTGCAGCCATGAAATTAAAAGACGCTTACTTCTTGGAAGAAAAGTTATGACCAACCTAGACAGCATATTAAAAAGCAGAGACATTACTTTGCCAACAAAGGTCCATCTAGTCAAGGCTATGGTTTTTCCAGTGGTCATGTATGGATGGGAGAGTTGGACTATAAAGAAAGCTGAGTGCCTAAGAATTGATGCTTTTGAACTGTGGTGTTGGAGAAGACTCTTGAGAGTCCCTTGGACTGCAAGGAGATCCAACCAGTCCATTCTGAAGGAGATCAGTCCTGGGTGTTCATTGGAAGGACCGATGTTGAAGCTGAAACTTCAATACTTTGGCCACCTGATGAGAAGAGCTGACTCACTGGAAAAGACCCTGATGCTGGGAAAGATTGAGGGCAGGAGGAGAAGGGGACGATGGAGGATGAGATGGTTGGATGGCATCACTGACTCGATGGACATGGGTTTGGGTGGACTCCAGGAGTTGGTGATGGACAGGGAGGCCTGGCGTGCTGCAGTTCATGGGGTCGCAAAGAGTTGGACATGACTGAGTAATAGAACTGAACTGTTTTCAGACCACATTGGAATTAAACTAGAAACCAATACCAGAAAGATAGTGGAAAATCCCCAAATATTTGGAGGTTAGACAACACATTTCTAAACAACAGATGGGTCAAAGAGGAAGTCTCGTAAGAAATAAAACAAATTATCTTAAGTTAAATCAAAATGAAAATACAACCTATGAATATTTGCAAGATGCAGTGAAAGCAGCTCTTGGAGGGAAATTTGTGGCATTGCACACATATTAGAAAGGAGAAAGATCTAAAATCAGTAATATAAGCTTCCACCTCATAAAACTAGAGAAAGAAGACCAATGCAAGCCTACCACAAGCAGAAGAAAAAAAAGCAGTGAATGAAATAACAAAACAGGAAAACAACAGAGAAAAGTCAGCAAAATCGAGAGCTTTCTTTAAAAAAAAAAATCAATAAATGGACAAATCTCTACCAGGATAATCAAGAAAAAAAGAGAGAAGATACAAATTACTAAAATCAGAAATGAAAGAGAGGACATGATCCCATGGACACTGAAGGGATAAAAAAGGAATATTATGAATTCTGAAGGGCTTCTCACATGGTACAGTGGTAAAGAATCCACCTGCCAATGCAGGAGATGCAAGAGATGCGAGTTCTATCTCTGGGTTGGGAAGATCCCCAGAGTAGGAAATGGAAACCACTTTAGTATTCTTGCCTGGAAAAATCCCATGGACAGAGGAGTCTGGTAGACTACATTCCATAGGGTTGCAAAGAGTCGGACATGACTGAGCGTGCACACAATGCATGAATAATTCTATGTCCACACATTTTATAACTTAATGAAGTGGATCAATTCCTTGAAAGACACAATCTGCCAAAACTCACACAAACAGAAATAAATACCCTGAATAGACTCATATCTATTAAAGAATTTGAATCACTAATGAATGACCTTTCAAAATGGAAAGTACCATACTTGGGTGGGTTCACTGGAACCCACTGGAAAATTTTTACCAAATATTAAGGAAAGATCATGAACTCCTTATTGCCAAATTCAGACTTAAATTGAAGAAAGTAGGGAAAACCACTAGACCATTCAGGTATGACATAAATCAAATCCCTTATGATTATACAGTGGAAGTGACAAACAGATTCAAGGGATTGGATTTGATAGACAGAGAGCCTGAAGAACTATGGATGGAGGTTTATGACACTGTACAGGAGGCAGAGATCAAGACCATCCCCAAGAAAAATAAATACATAAAGGCAAAATGGTTGTCTGAGGAGGCCTTACAAGTAGCTGAGAAAAGAAGAGAAGCAAAAGCAAATGAAAAAAGGAAAGATATAACCATTTGAATACAGAGTTCCAAAGAATAGCACAGAGAGATAAGAAAGCCTTCCTCAGTGATTAATGCAAAGAAATAGAGGAAAACAATAAAATGGGAAAGACTAGAAATCTCTTCAAGAAAATTAGAGATACTAAGTGAACATTTCATGCAAAGATGGGCACAATAAAGGACAGAAATGGTATGGGCCTAACAGAAGCAAAAGATATTAAGAAGAGGTGGCAAAAATACACAGAAGAACTATATAAAAAAGATCTTCATGACCCAGATAACCACAATGGTGTGATCACTGGATTAGAGCCAGACATCCTGGAATGTGAAGTCAAGTGGGCCTTAGGAAGCATCACTATGAACAAAGCTAGTGGAGGTGATGGAATTCCAGTTGAGCTATTTCAAATCCTAAAAGATGATGCTGTGAAAGTGCTACACTCAACATGCCAGCAAATTTGGAAAACTCGGCAGTGAGCCAAGACTGGAAAAAGCCAGTTTTCATTCCAATCCCAAAGAAGGGCAATGCCAAAGAATGTTCCAACTACAGCACAATTGCACTCATCTCACACACTAGCAAAGTAATGCTCAAAATTCTCCAAGCCAGGCTTCAACAGTACATGAACCATGAACTTCCAGATGTTCAGCTGGATTTAGAAAAGGTAGAGGAATCAGATATCAAATTGCCAACATCCGTTGGATCATCAAAAAAGCAAGAGAGTTCCACAAAAACATCTATTTCTGCTTTATTGACTATGCCAAAGCCTTGGACTATGTGGATCACAACAAACTGTGGAAAATTCTTCAAGAGATGAGAATACCAGATCACTTGACCTGCCTCCTGAAAAATCTGTATGGAGGTCAAGAAGTAACAGTTAGAAGTGGACATGGAACAACAGACTGGTTCCAAATTGGGAAAGGAGTATGTCAGGCTGTATATTGTCACCTTGCTTATTTAACTTTTATGCAGAGTACATCCTGTGAAAAGCCAGGCTGGATGAAGCTCAAGCTGGAATCAAGATTGCCAGGAGAAATATCAATAACCTCAGATATGCAGATGACACCACTCTTATGGCAGAAAGAGAAGAACTAAAGAGGCTCTTGATGAAGGTTAAAGAGGAGACTGAAAAAGTTGGCTTAAAACTCAACATTCAGAAAATGAAGGTCATGGCATCCGGTCCCATCACTTCGTGGCAAATAGATGGGGAAACAATGGAAACAGTGACAGACTTTATTTTCTTGGGCTCCAAAATCACTGCAGATGGTGACTGCAGCCATGAAATTAAGATGCTTGCTCCTTGGAAGAAAAGTTATGACCAACCTGGACAGCATATTAAAAAGCAGAGACATTACTTTGCCAACAAAGGTCCATGTAGTCAAAGCTATGGTTTTTCCAGTAGCCATGTATGAATGTGAGAGTTGTACCATAAAGAAAGCTGAGTGCCAAAGAATTGATGTTTTTGAACTGTGGTGTTGGAGAAGACTCTTGAGAATCCCTTGGACTGCAAGGAGATCCAAATAGTCAATCCTAAAGGAAATCAATCCTGAATATTCATTGGAAGGACTGATGCTGAATCTGAAACTCCAATACTTTGGCTACCTGATGTGAAGAACTGATTCATTGGAAAAGATCCTGATGCTGGGAAAGATTGAAGGCAGGAGGAGAAGGGTTCGACAGAGGATGAGATGGTTGGATGGCATCACCGACTGATGGACATGAGTTTGAGCAAGCTCTGGGAGTTGGTGAAGGACAGGGAAGTCTGGCATGTGGCAGTCCATGGTGTCACAAAGAGTTGGACAGGACTGAGTGACTGAACTGAAATGAAGAATGATATCAGTTCTCCATAATCTCTTTCGGAAAATAGAAGAGGGAATACTCCCTAATGCATTCTGTGAGGCCAACCTTACTCTAATACCAGAATCAGATAAAGATATTACAAGACAGGAAAACTGTTGACAAGTTCTTCCTTTCCAGAAAGATGCAAAATCCTCAACAAAATATTAGCAAATTGAATCCAATAACATATAAAAAGAATTATACACCACAATCAAGTAGGATTTATTCCAGGTATGCAAAGATTTGGAAATCAATGTAATCTATCACATCAATAATGTAAAGAAGGGAAATCACATTGCCTTATCAGTAGATTGAAAAAAGAGCATTTGACAAAATTTAATACCCATTCATAATAAACCTGGTGGGTTCCCTCATGGCTCAGATGGTAAAGAATCTGCCTACAATGCAGGAGACCTGGGTTCAATCCCTGGGTTGGGAAGATCTCCTGAAGGAGGGTATGGCAGCTCACTCCAGTATTCTTGCCTGCAGAATCCTCATGGACAGAGAAGCCTGGATGGCTACAAGGCATTCAGTTGCAAGAGTTGGACACGACTGATTGACTAAGCACAGTACACATGATAAACCAACAAACCATCACAACAACTCTTGGCAAACTAGGAATGAAGGGGAACATCCTCAACCTGATAAAGTACATCAATAAAACCCCTAAAAGCTAACATTATACTTAATGGTGAAAAACTAAAAACTTTCCAATTAAAATCAGGAATAAGGCAAAGATGTCCCCTTTCACCACTCATTTTCAACATTGTCTTTTATGTCATAGCTAATGCAATAAGACAAGAAAAGAGAATAAAACAGTATAGACTGGGAAGGAAAAAAATCTTCTTTGGTGAGGTGTCTGTTCAGGTCTTTTGCCCATTTTGTAGACTGCATATTGTTTATGCAGAAAATCTCAAAGAATTGACAAAAAGCCCTCCTGGAACTAATAAGCAATTATAGCAAGGTTTCAGGACACAAGATTAATATGCAAAAGTCAATTGCTATCTTATAAACCAACAGTGAACAACTGGAATTTGAAATTAAAAAGACAACACTGCTTAACATTAGCACCAAAAAAAAAAAAGAAAGAAAGAAAAGAAAGAATGCTTAGGAATAAATCTAACTATAAATTTTATTCACTAAGTATAAATTTATTTATTCAAATAAAATACTTTGCTATATGAAAAAAGGAGCTATATGAAGAAAACTATAAAATGTTGATGAAAGACATCAAAGTAATTTAAATAAATGAAGAGATATTTCATGTTTATTTGAAATTCTTTAATGACATATGATATTTAACATCTTTTCATATGCTTATTTTACATCTGTATATCTTTTAAAAAATATTTATTTATTTGGCTGTACCAGCTCTTAGTGCAGCATGCGGGATGTAGTTTCTTGACCAAGGATTGAACCCAGACTCCCTGCATTGGGAGCCCAGAGTCTTAGCCACTATACTACCAGGGAAGTCTATGCATATCTTCTTTGGTGGGGTGTCTCTTCAGATCTTTTTCCCAGTTTTAAGTCGGGATGTTTGTTTTCTTACTGACTCATTTATTATTTTACACTGATTTACAGTGTTATTTGCTTTCTGCTATATAGCAAAGTGATTCAGTTATAGATACATACAGTCTTTTAAAATATTCTTTTCCATTATGGTTTATTATAGGATGTCGGATATGGTTTCCTGTGCTATATGGTAGGACCTTGTAGTTTATTCTATATGCAATAGCTTACATCTGCTAACTCCAACCTTCCACTCCATCCCTCCTCCGACCCCCCTCCCTTGGTAACCACAAGTCTGTTCTCTATATCCACCAAGACTCATTTATTTTGGATACGTGCTTTCAGCATCTTTATTTCTAATTGCTTATAGCATCTGTATTCGTAATTGCCATAAACTGGAAGCAACCAGATATCCTTTAAAAGGTAAATGAATAAACCAATTATGGTACATCTATACCCATGGACGGAGGAGCCTGGTAGGCTGCAGTCCATGTGGTTGCTAAGAGTCAGAACAACTGAGCGACTTCACTTTCACTTTTCACTTTCCTGCATTGGAGAAGGAAATGGCAACCCACTCCCGTGTTCTTGCCTGGAGAATCCCAGGGGCGGCGGAGCCTGGTGGGCTGCCGTCTATGGGGTCGCATAGACTCGGACACGACTGGAGCGACTTAGCAGCAGCAGCATACTATGAAATATTAGTGATTAAAAATAAATGAGTTATCAAATCACGAAAAGACATGAAGGAATCTTAAATGCATATTGCTTAGAGAAAAAACCTAGTCTGAGAAGGTTATGTACTGTGTGATTTCAACTGTATGAAATTCTGGATAAAGTAAAGATCATAGGGACAGTAAAAAGATCAATGCTTGCCAGGGGCCCAGGGGCTTGAGAAGAATAGGGGATTTTAGGGCAGTGAAGTTATTCTGTATGATACTATAATGGTAGAGACTTGTCACCACACATTTGTCAAAACCAAACAATGCACAACACAAAAAGTAAGTCTTAATGTAAACTATGGACTTAGTTAACAACAACACATCAATACTGGCAATTGTAACAAATGTACTGCGCTGATACAAAATGTGAATAACAGGGGAAACTGTGTGTGTTGGCTGTGGTGGGATATATGGGAACTCTCTGTATTATCTGATCAATTTCCTGTAAACCTAAAACTTTTAGAAAAAAATAAGGCATTAAAAAAACATGAAAACACATTAGTTCTTTGGGAAATGCCAGCCATATCATCATCATCACCATCCCCCTTGATCTTTATGTCCTATGGACCTTTAGTATTTCCCATGAGTCAGAGAAATTCTGTGTGTTACATTTTGCTTTTCTCTTCCCAGGCTTCACTACTTTCAGTTCCCCAAAAGCTGACAAGCCATTATTAAGAAATCAAAGCAAGCAGGAAGTTTTAAATGACTTCACAAATCGCGTGAGCCTCTACCACATGTTAAGCAAGGAAAGAGCTTCCTAGTTCTCCCCTATAATATCACTTGTTCCCTTTACTTGGAAAACTGCTAAATGCTCCTATCAGACAGAAGTCCTGCTGCTGATGCAGATGGATTATATAAGCTCCACCTTGTTGAGCTGTCCTACCATGAGATAAACTGTTATTTATTATTATCATCATCACCATCTAACATATTTTGAGAACTTCCTGTGAACTGGGCCCTGTTGAAGCATGTTGTATGCATTCTTTCATTTAATCTACATGATAGCCCTATACAAGGGTCCTACTATTATCTCCAATTTAGAGATGAAGAAGCTGAGACTCAAAAGGTGAAGAGGACAGCATTATCTTGATACCAAAACCAGACAAAGACACCACAAGAAAACAACAGACCAGTATCTCTTATGAACACTGATATCAAGATCTTCAACAAAATATGAGCAAACTGAAGCCAACAGTACATTAAAAGGATCATACACTATGACCAGGTAGGATTAATTCCTGGAATGAAGAAGTGATGGTTCAACATATGAAAATCAATCCATGTAATATATCACATTAACAGAAAGAAGGAAAAAAAGTGATCATCTCAATTGACGTAAAAAAGCAAAATGCAATACTTTATCCTGATAAAAGCACTCATCAAAAAGGAGATAGAAGGGAATTACTTCAACATAATAAAGGCCAAATATGAAAAGTTCGTAGGTGGCGTCATACTCAAAGGTGAAAGACTGAAAGCTTTTCTTCTAAAATCAAGAACAAGATGCCTGCTTTTACCACTTCCATTCAACAAACTACTGGAAGCCTTAGCCAGGCCAAATAAACAAGAAAAAGGAATAAAGGAATCCAAATTGGAAAAGAAGAAGTAAAATGATCTCTGTTCAGAAACTACATGATGTTATACGTACTAAATCCTAAAGCGTCCATGAAAAAACAACCCTGTTAGAACTAATAAACAAAATTCAGTAGCAAAGTGGTAGGATACAAAATCAACACACAACACTGGTTGTATTCCTATATAGTCACAATGAACAATCTGAAAAGGAAGTTAAAAAAATAATTTCAGAGACTTCTCTGGCAGTCCAGTGTTAAGATGCTGCAATTCCACTGCAGGGGGTGCAAGTTTGATCACCTGTCAGGGACTAAGATCCCACCTGCGGCACAGCGCAGCCAAAATATTTTTAAAAGTTAAATTAAAAGAGGAAATAATTTCATTTAAAATAGCATCAAAAAGAATAATACTTAGAATAAATTTAACCAAGGTGGTAAAAGATGTATACACTGAAAACTATAAAGTGTTGCTGGCAGAGATTAAAGAAAAGACAAATAAATGGAGAGACACCCTGTATTCATGGATTGAAAGACTTATATTGTTTAAGATGCCATTACTACCCAGAAGGATCTACAGATTCAATGCAATCCTTATCAAAATCTCAATAGCAGTTTTTGTAGAAACAGAAAAATCCATCCTAAAATTCATACGGAATCTCAGTGGAACTGAATAGGCAAAACGATCATGAAAAAGAAAAAGTTGGAGGTTTCACACTTACTGATTTCAAAACTTAACTTTTGATAGGTGTAAAGGCTACACTAATCGAAACAATGTGATACTGACATAAGGTCAGGCATATAGACCAATGGAACAGGACAGACAGCACAGAAATAAGCCTTTGCACGTGCGGTCAAATGATTTTCCACAAGGCTGCTAAGATCATCCAGCGGGTGAAAGAACAGTATTTTCAGTAAATGATGCTGGAAAAACTGCAAAAGAATTATGTTAGACTCTTACCTTACACTGTATACAAAAAGTAACTCAAAGAGGTTCAAAGACTTATTGCTGTGCTTGCTCAGTCCTGTCTGACTCTCTGTGACCTCATGGACTCTAGCTCACCAGGCTCCTCTGTCCATGGGATTTTTCCAGGCAAGAATACTGGAGTCAGTTGCCATTTCCTCCTCCAGGGGATCTTCCCGACTCAGGGATTGAAGCCGTGTCTTCAGAGTCTCCTGCATTGCAGGAGGATCTTTACCACTGAGCCACTGCGGAAGCCTGGCTCAAAGACTTAAACATAGCTTAAAACTATAAAACTTTTAGAGGAAAACATAGGAGGAAAGCTTTATGACATCAGATTTGGTAATGCTTTTTTGGATATGGTACCAAAAGCACAGGCAACAAAAATAAAATAGATAAATTCAACTATATAAAAATTTAAAACTTCTATGAATCAAAGGACACAATTAACAGAGTGAAAGGCCATCTACAGAATGGGAGAAAATCTTGCAAATCATGTAACTGAAAAAGGGTTAATATCAAGAATATGAGGCTTCCCAGGTGGTGTTAGTGGTAAAGAATCTGCTTGTCAAGGCGGGAGCTGTAAAAGACACGGGCCGATCCTTGGGTCGGGAAGATCCCCTGGAGGAGGGCATGGCAACCCACTCCAGTATTCTTGCCTGGAGAATCCCATGGACAGAGGAGCCTGGTGGGCTACACTCCATGGGTCGCAAAGAGTTGGACTCGACTGAAGAGACTTAGCATGCACACACATCAAGAATATACAGGGACTTCCCTGGTGGTCCAGTGGTTAAGAATCTATTTTCCAATGCAGGGGACATGGATTTGATCCCTGGTCAGGGAACTAAGATCCCACGTGCTATGGGGTAACTAAGCTTGCATGCTGTAACTACTGAGCCCAAGCACCACAACCAAAGAGAAGGCCAGGCACCACACTGAAGAGCTCGTGTGCTGCAACAAAAGATCCCACGCGCTACAACTAAGGCCTGACACAGCCAAGTAAATACATAAATATTTTAAAAAGAATATATAGAGAACTCCTATAACTCAATAACAAAACACCCCAAATAACCTGATCGAATACGGCAAAGAACTAGAATAGACATTTCTCTAAAGAAGATACACAAATGGCCAGCAAACAGAAAAGATGCTCAACATTACTAATCATTACGGTAATGCAAATCAAAACCACGAGATATCACCTCATACCGCTTGGATGGCTATTATCAAAAACAAGCGAACAATGGAAAATGCATGTGTTGGCAAGGATGTGGAGGAAGTGGAACACTTAGGCACTGCTGAGAATGTAAAATGGTGCAGCTGATATGAAAAATAGTATGGTGGCTTCTCAAAAATTTTAGTATAAAATTATCATATGATCCAGCGAGTCCACTTCTGGGCATATACCCAAAAGAACTGAAATCAGGAACTTGAAGAGATATCTGTACGCTCGTGTTTATGGCAGCATGACTGGGCTTCCCTGGTGGCTCAGACAGTAAAGAATCTGCCTGCAATGTGGGAGACCTGGGTTCAGTCCCTGGGTTGGGAAGATCCCCTGGAGAAGTGAATGCCAACTCACTCCAGTATTCTGACCTGGCGAATTCCATGGGGAGAGGTTATAGTTCATGGGGTCACAAAGAGTCGGACACGACTGAGCGACTAACACTAACTATTCACAATTGCCAAAAGGTGGGAGCAACCCATATGCCCATCGACTGATGACTGGATAAGCAAAATGTGACCCATCCATGCAGTGGGATATTATTCAGCTTTAAGAGCTGGGCTCAAGTTCAGCTCTCTCATTTCCTAGCAGGGTGACTTGGGCAAGTGATACCTCAGTTTCCTCATCTATAAATGAGGGTAACATTAGGCCAGTCTTATAAGTTATTGGTGACATAATACATATAAAATCATGTATATGTTTTTAGAAGGAAACATAGAGCGAATGCTAAGTGTTCTCTATTGGGAGCAGAAGGATGTGCCCTGGAGTCGGAAAGCCTGGAGTTCAAGCCCCACCGCTGCTGCTCTCCAGCTGGGCAGCCCAGGGCATGGTCTTTACTTCTCTGCTGTTGCTCCTTGAGCTGTAAAAGTCAGTTTCATAAGCTAGGCTTCACAGAATTGACAAAAGGTACTGCTTGATGAAGTGTTCAAAGTAGTAGGAAAACATTTTTGAAATTAATGCGTGTGTGTATGTGTTTGATCTATTTTTTTTAACAGGTTCTTGGCTGTCCTGTCTGTCCCCTTACCCCAGCCCCTCACTGCCTCAGAAAGCGATGAGTGCAGAAATAGTAGGAAAACAGGGTTTTCAAAAGAATAAGGATATGAGGAAACAGCCAGGGGCTGGTGGGACGACGAGTCTGGGAGTGGAATGAAACAAGCAGCTTCTCTGTTTCCCCATCAGCTGGATCCTCCCTCCCGGTCTCCCTGGGAGAGCCCTGGGGATGAGCATGGCTCCGCAGAGGCTGGTACCAGCGCCCCAGCCTCTCTCTGTGGCCTCAGGCAGGATCCTCAGCCTATCTGTGCCCCAGTGACCTCACTGGGGCAAACTACAGCCCTTACCTCCTAAGGATGGAATGAGTTAATACACTCGAAAGTGCAAAGAGCAGGGCCTGGCACAAAACAAGCCCTCAGTAAACACCAGCTGTCTCTGTTATTAACGCCCCTGACCCAGCAACAGCTTCCTGGCTCCCTCACTTCTCTGCTTCCAGGTCTCCATGCGAGGCTCCTCTCCCCTCAGACATTCCCCGGGATTCTAGGGTTGTATCTGTTTCCTCTCAGTCTGATTCTATGGGCTGGGGCTGCTGCAACACCCCTTGGACTCTTGGATGCATATTTCCAACCCCTGGTTCATCTCCAGGTCCCAAACTGCCCAGCGGCTTCCTGAATGCTGAGGTGCTCATTGAACAATCCTGCCCCCTCCATTCTTGATAATCATATTATCACCCTCCAGCTCATCCAGCCATGTTTCTCCATGGCCCCTGTTGTTGACCCTCTGTTTCTCCCAAAAAACTGTCAAACCAGCCCCATAGCAATGGTCCAGTAAGGAGGGAATATTAATGTGGTGGGCAGAATGGTCTCTCAAAGATGTTGTTCAGTCACTAAGTCGTGTCTGACTCTTTGTGACTCCACGGACTGCGGCACACCAGGCTCCTCTGTCCTCCACTATCTCCTGGCGTTTGCTCAAATCCACGTCCATTGAGTCAGTGATGCTATCTAACCATCTCTTCCTCTGCTGTCCTCTTCTCCTTTTGCCTTCAATCTTTCCCAGCATCAGGGTCTTTTCCAATGAGTCAGTTCTCAAATCAGATGGACAATGTACTGGAGCTTCAGCTTCAGCATCAGTCCTTCCAGTTAATATTCAGGGTTAATTTCCTTTTGGATTGACTGTTTTGATCTCCTTGCAGTCCAAGGGACTCTCAAGAGTCTTCTCAATCCACAGTTCGAAAGCATCAGTTCTTCGGTGCTCAGCCTTCTTTATGGTCCAACACTCACATCCATACATGACTACTGGAAGAACTATAGCTTTAACTCAAAAATGCCCACGCCCTGATCTCTGAAAATATAATCCATTATGTGGCAAAAGGGACCATGCAAATGTAATCAGTGATCTTAAAAGAGGAAGGCTATCCTAGGTTATCCATGAGGGAGCAGAGAACTTACTCTGGCTAGTTTGGAAAGAAGAGATGGGGTTCTTGCTGTGCCTTCACTTAACAGCCCCAATGTGCCTCTTCTGGGAAAGGAACTAGTAGTAAAGAATCCATCTGCCAATGCAGGAGACACAAGAGATGCAGGTTCAATCCCTGGGTCAAGAAGTCCCCCTGCAGCAGGAAATGGCAACCCACCCCATTATTCTTGCCTGAAAAATCCCATGGACAGAGGAACCTGGCAGGCTACAGTCCACGGGGTCGCTAAGGGTGGGATACAGAGTGAGCTGCTGCTGCTGCTGCTGCGTCGCTTCAGTCATGTCCGACTCTGTGCGGCCCCATAGACGGCAGCCCACCAGGCTTCCCCATCCCTGGGATTCTCCAGGCAAGAACACTGGAGTAGGTTGCCATTTCCTTCTCCAATGCATGAAAGTGAAAAGTGAAACGGAACCACGCACACACATTTCCTCCTTACCCAGATTCCCCACTAGATGGCGCCATCTCAGTCTGTGGTGTGAATGAGGATCACTAGACTATACCAGAGACGGTGGAGCTTGACGGGCTGCCGTCTATGTGGTCGCACAGAGTCGGACACGACTGAGGCGACTTAGCAGCAGCAGCAGCAGCAGCAGCAGACTATACCTATCACGTTTCACTGACAACCCCACCCTGGATCCACAGGGTGCAATCTCCCTAGCTTAGCCAATTACCTTGTCACCTCAGTTAACCTTCAAGGAATTTCTAATATTTAGATATTAGATGTTCCCAAAGCTAAATTTACATGCAAAAAGCTTTTTAGCTTCTTTTTTAGAAGCTTGAGTCAGCCCAGTCTGAAACTCAGCCCCACCTCCCCGGGCTAGCTATGTGATTTGGGCAAGTCCCTTAACTTTCCTGAGTTCTACTTCCACGTCTTCAAATGAGGATAATGATGATAAGAGCAGTTCTTACCCTCACAGGACTTGTTTTGAGGATATAATTTTATAAATATATATAGAACATACATAGAAGATACATAAAGTCATGAGAGAGATGGTAAGCAGTCCATAAATACATGCCATAGCTTTTGTGTGTTCTGTATGCTATTCAAAAGATTATGCTCTTTCTTTCACCTCATATCAATCAGAATGGTTACTATAAGCAACAACAACAGGAACTAACAAGTGTTGGTAAGGATGGTGGGAAGGTAAAACCCCTGTGCGCTGTTGGTGAGGATATAAATTAGTGCAGCTGCTATGGAACACAGCATGGCAGTTCCTCAAACAACTAAAAATAAAATTATCATGTGATCCAGCAAGTCTACTTTTGGGTATATATCCCAAAGAACTGAAAGTAGAGGCGTGGAGAGATATTTATACACCCACGTTCATAGCATTGTTTGCAATAGCCAAAAGGTAAAAACAACCCGTGTCCATTGGTAGATGAATGAATAAACAAAATGTGGCAAATCCATACAATGAAATATTATTCAGCCTTAAAAAGGAAGGAAATTCGGATACATGCGACAGCATGGATGAACCTTAAGGTCACTGTTGCTGTTTTTCAGTTGCCAAGTCGTATCTCTTTATGAGCCCATGGACGGCAGAGTGCCAGGCTTCCCTCTCCTTCACTCAGTGAAATAAGCCAGTCATGAAAAGACAAATCCTATATGATTGTACTTCTGTGAGGCACCCAGAGGGGTCAAGTGCATAGAGACAGAAGCAGAATGGTGGTTGCTGGGGGCTGGGGAGTGGTTTCATGGGGACTGGGTTTCAGTTCTGCAAGACGAAACATGTTCCGGTGATGCATGGGGGTGACGGGTTGCACAACGCAAACATATCTAATGCCACTGAACTGTGCACTTGAAAAAAGGAGTTAAGATGGCAGATTTTATGTTATGTGCATTTTATCACAATAAAATGATGAGAGTATGATCTAGTCCTTTCCTCTGAACTTTTTCCTCTTGGAAGCCTTCCACCTCCAAGTGAAAAAGCAGCCCCATCAACCACTGTGGTGAAAACTGACCAATGAAATCAGCTGCCAGTTCTCAAACAGGAGACAAAAAAATTCCCCGAGGACTGGTGAGATCAGACAGGTGAACCCCCAGAGTTAGGAGCACTTGGGTGAACCCCCAGAGCTAGGAGCACTTGGGCAAGAGTCAAGGGTAGGACGGGTGGGAGTGGGGAACGGGGTGGGATAGGAGTGCAGTCCAGGTAGGATAACACGGCAGGTGGGGGGTACAGATGGGGAGTCAGCAAGTATACCCTCCTCAGCTCTGCTTCATTCCATGATTTCCCCACAGAGAGTCCACTTGTCACCTTACATCTCAAAGTGCAGGTGTTCACGCAGAATAAGAGAGTGTGAACAAAAATGACATGGATACTATACTTCACCCTGCAGATCACCGAAGATCCAGTGGGTGGACAACACCCTACGCTGGGGAGGGAGTGGGAGAGGGACGCCCACTGCTGGCAGGATGCCGTATCTGGGAACCTCTGGTGGGCAATGTGGCCGCGCTCGTCTGACTTACAGCCAAACGTGTCCCTGGACACAGCGGACTCACCTTCCCATCTGTGAAGTGCAGATAAACAGACAATTCCAGTAATCTTGTTTGAGAATAATAAACAAGATGATGATGTCAGAAATCTTTGAACAGACATAAATTTACATTTCTCTTAGAGGAAAAAATGCTTGGGTAAATTTGCTTGTTGTTATTGTTCAGTCGCTCATTCGTGTCTGACTCTTGCGACCACATGGAGTATAGCACACCAGGCCTCCCTATCTTTCACTATCTCCCAGAGCTTGCTCAAACTCATGTCCATCAAGTCAGTGATGCCATCCAATCATCTCATCCTCTGTCATCCCCTTCTCCTCCTGCCTTCAATCTTTCCCAGCATCAGGGTCTTTTCCAGTGAGTCAGCTCTTCCCATCAGGTGGCCAAAGTATTGAAGCTTCAGCTTCAGCATCAGTCCTTCCAATGAATATTCAGGACTGATTTCCTATAGGATTGACTGGTTTGATTTCTTTGCAGTCCAAGGGACTCTCAGGAGTCTTCTCCAACACCACAGTTCAAAAGCATCAATTCTTCAGCGCTCAGCCCCCTTTATGATCCAACTCTCACATCCATACATGACTACTGGAAAAACCATAGCTTTGACTAGAGGGACCTTTGTTGGCAAAGTAATGTCTCTGCTTTTTAATATGCTGTCTAGGTTGGTCATAGTTTTTCTTTCAAGGAGCAAGTTTCTTTTAGTTTCATGGTTGTAGTCACCATCTGCAGTGATTCTGGAGCCCAAGAAAATAGTCTTTCACTGTTTCCATTGTTTCCCCATCTATCTGTCATGAAGTGATGGGACCAGATGACATGATCTTCTTTTTTTGAATGTTGGGTTTTAAGCCAGCTTTTTCACTCTCCTTTTCACCTTCATCAGGAGGCTCTTTAGTTCCATTTCACTCTCTGCCATAACAGTAGTGTCATCTGCATATCTGAGGTTATTGATATTTCTCCCTGCAATCTTGATTTCATCTTGTGCTTCATCCAGCCCGGAATTTCGCATGATGTACTCTGCATATAAGTTAAATAAGCAGGGTGACAATATACAGCCTTGACATACTCCTTTCTCAATTTGGAACCAGTCCATTGTTACATGTCTGGTTCTAATTGCTTCTTGACCTGCATACAAGTTTCTCAGGAGGCAGGTCAGGTGGTCTGGTACTCCCATCTCTTTAAGAATTTTCCAGTGTGTTGTGATCCACACAAAGGCTTAACATAGTCATTGAAGCAGAAGTAGATGTTTTTCTGGAATTGTCTTGTAAGAAAATAAAAAAGAGTATGATGTCAACGCTGGTTCTTTTCTAAGAGGCGGCCCAGGACCGGCAGGTGCCATGATCAGAGACAAGAGCCACTTGGTTGTACGGATTCGGATCGGTGTGAGAGCGAGCCTTGGATCCCATCTGAGAAGTGCTGACACAGGCTGGACAGATCGCTCCACCCATGAGAAGGAGCAGTCCCAAGACGCTGGTCACTGAGGGTTAGAGGTGCGGGCATCAGCATTTCATCCCCCGGGCATTTCTGCCCTTTCTTCTTTTCTTCCATCTCCACCCTCCCAGCCACAGCTCTGAAATGACTTGGGCTGTCCTACAGCTCAGTCTTCTAGGGGATCCTGGAACCTCCCCAGGATGGAAGTGGGGGTATCCCTTAAACGGGGAGTCCTTACACAATCAGCCCTTCACTGTTTAACCTTCGCTTCTCTCTTCCTCAAAACAAACTTTATTGAAATAATACACAGACACACACACACACACACACACACACACACACACACACACAAGCAGGAGCTCCCAGAACATCAGAAGGGAAGAAGCACCGATCAAGAAGGGACAGGAAGGGAACACTGGTGGTTCTCAAAGTGTGGTCCTGGAACCAATTCCAGGGGACCCCACTCTGACCTGAACCTGAGGAGCATATAAATATGAAGATTCCTGGGCCTTACCCCAAACCCACTAGGATCAGGATGTCTAGGAACCCATGTTTAACAAGCACTCTTATATAGAGTGTTTATATACTTTTACACAAAATGGTGGCTCAGATGGTAAAGAATCTGGTTGCAATGCAGGAGACTCAGGTTTGATTTCTGGGTCAGGAAGATCCCCTGGACAGGGAAATGGCAATCCACTCCAATATTCCTGCCTGGAGAATTTCATGGACAGAGGAGCCTGGCAGGCTACAGTCCATGGGGTTGCAAAGAGTCAGACACAACTGAACAACTAATACTCTCACCTTATACAATGGAAAATCCAGCCATTGGCTTGTGGTATTTCTTTATTCTGGAAGAAATGAGCCCCTTTCTCAGCAGACTATAGATAATAGCAACATCCAACTCTAAAAATATTTTAAATTATAGTTTGCAAGGCACATCAAATCATATAAATTATAATTTGAAAGGTTTAACTCTGAAATGAGCAAGGCTGAAGCTTTGGAGTGTGTAAAATGGGAGGAAGGGAGACTGCGCATGGCAGCCAGGATGGGCACTGGCAGGTCTCCTCCTTGCTTGCACATGTGTGTGCTAAGTCGCTTCAGTCATGTCCGACTGTTTGTTGCCATATGGACCGTAGCCTGCCAGACCCCTCTGTCCATGGATTCTCTAGGCAAGAATACTGGAGTGGGTTGTTATTTCCTCCTCCAGGGGATCTTCCCAACCCAGGGATCGAACTTGTGTCTCTTATGTCTCCTGTGTTGGCAGACGGGTTCTTTACTGCTAGCGACACCCAGGAAGCCCACTCCCCCTTGCTTACAGTCCTTCAAATCGTCTTCCACTGCTTTTCAGATAAAGGTCAAAATCCTTAGTGTGACGTGAAGGAGGCCTACTTGTCACTAAGCCCTCCTTTCCGATCAGACTCCTGGACACCCTGGTTTTCTCTCAGTCCCTTGGGTCTACCCCAGGACCTTTGCATATGCTGTTCCCTTCTCCCTTTGTCAAATCCTCTTTGTTCTCCATATTCCTTTGCTTTAGAGCTCCAATTTTGGAATAGAATTAATCACACCTTTGTGGGATCATCTGACTTATGTCCCTCTCTCCTGGCAGCTTCCTGATCGCAGGGCCCACGTCCAGTCCCGCCATCACTATATCCCTAGGCTTGCCTTGCTGCTGTGGCTCCAGGTAAATATTGTGGAATGAATGAATGATAACAGTTCTTACTGTTGACTACGAACAGTTCTCACTAGCCTGGCTATAAACAGGTTTCCTAGGCTTCCCTAGTGGTTCAGTGGTTAAGAATCCGTCTGCCAATACAGGGGACATGGGATTGACCCTGGTCTGGGAAGATTCCACAGGCTTTGGAGCGACTAAGCCTGTGTGCCACAACTTCTGAACCTGTGCTCTAGACCTATGCTTGGCAACAAAAGAAGTCACTGCAACAAGAGGCCTGTGCACCTCAACAAAGAGTAGACTCCACTCGCTGCAACTCGAGAAAATTTGTGTGCAGCAACCAAGACCCAGCACAGCCAAAAATAAATAAATAAATAAACAAACAGCCTTCCTGTGGCCTTCAGGGAATTAAATTTCTTGCAGGATACAGGGAAAAAATCTGGACAGTAAGACCCTGCAGATACCAATATTGATTTTTCCCTGAACCAAATGATTACAAGTGACTTATTTTTTTCCTTACACTTTGCTTTGTCCCAATTTTTAAAAACAAGAAGCATGGAACTACTTCTTATTATCGGAAAAAGTAAACAATGTCAAACTATTATAAAACAAACATTCCAAACAATATTTCAGCCTTGCAGATAAATAGAACTCTTTAGAAGTGTGACTGCCTATTTTTTAGGATTGATCCAGATAAATAAAACAATCTTTTTTATTTGCTAGATGTAACCTCTGGGTAATTTGAAGGATGATTTTTTATTAATACATATCCCTGAATCTTGGCTTCCCTGTGGCTCAGCTGGTAAAGAATCTGCCTGCAATCCGGGAGACCTGCCTTTGATCCCTAGGTTGGGAAGATACCCTGGAGAAGGGAATGGCTACCCACTCCGGTATTCTGGCCTGGCAAATTCCATGGACTGTGTAGTCCATGGGGTCACAAAGAGTTGGACATGACTGAATGACTTTCACTTCCACATCCCTGAATCTTTTAGTAGAATGACTTCTACTGGCATTAATAACATAAACTATAAACTGACTGCTGAATGATTCCTCAGGATGGCTCACAGCTGATCAAAGGTGATCCTTCTGGAACTTCCCTGATGGCACAGTGGATAAGAATCTGCTTGCCGATGCAGGGGACATGGGTGTGATCTCTGGTCTTGGAAGATCCCACATGCTGGGGGCAACTGATCCTGTGGGTCACAGCTCCTGAGCCCTTACACTAGAGCCCACAAGCTGCAACTACTGAGCCTGTGTGCTACGACTACTGAGGCCCAGGTGCCTGGAGCCTGTGCTCTACAATAAGAGAAGCCTCTGCAGTGAGAAGCCTGTGCACTGCTACAGAGGGTAGACCTCGCCTGCCACAGCTAGAGAAATGAAGGCCCAGCACAGCCAAAAATAAACAAATAAATGAATAAAAACTAATTTTAAAAAAATGGGTGATCCTTCTGAACAGAAAGGCCCAATGAAGTCAGAGGGGCAATGTTTACCTTGTCATGTTTTACAAAACTGGAAAATGCTGACATGTCTGCAGGTTTCAATTCTTCCAGGTAGACCCATGTCCCCACACCCCTCTGTAGAGCAACTCTCCTCTCCCAAACTCATTTAAACCATGGGAAGGTGATTCGTCTAAGAGAATACAGAAGCGCTCATCAGAACTCTATCCCCAAAACGCTTGGCGATTCACGTATCATCTGTACTCCAGGAAGCCAAAATGAGCTCACGCTTCTGCAAATGCAACTGATTCCCTCATAAATTAACCTGACTGTTGCTGGTGGTGGTGACTTATTTCTTAAACTAAGTTCGAGGAGCAGTAAGCCGTCACTTATTTTTATACAATGAATGCAACTCAGTTTCTGTCCGGTTAGTAACTGTCCTCACTGGTTTTCTTTTCCAAATGGCTTGTTAATGTCAGTGGATCCTCATCTCAACCCTCTGAGGATTCTTTTCTTCTGAGAAGAGTCTCTCTGTCTTGTGAGCCCAAAACAATGACCACTGTGTCTTTCACTGAGCACCACATGCCAGCCTCTTTATGTGCATTTTTCACTTAACGCTCACAACCATCCTGTGAGGTAAGAGGTTTACAGGCAGGGAAAATGAGCTCAGAGTGATTTGTCTGGTTGAAATCACTCAGCCACAAAGTAGCCTGCTGCTGCTGCTGCTAAGTCGCTTCAGTCGTGTCCAACTCTGTGCGACCCCTTAGACGCAGCCCACCAGGCTCCCCTGTCCCTGGGATTCTCCAGGCAAGAACACTGGAGTGGGTTGCCATTTCCTTCTCCAATGCATAAAAGTGAAAAGTGAAAGTGAAGTCGCTCAGTCGTGTCCGACCCTCAGCGACCCCAGGGACTGCAGCCTTCCAGGCTCCTCTGTCCATGGGATTTTCCAGGCAAGAGTACTGGAGTGGGGTGCCATTGCCTTCTCTGCAAAGTAGCCCAATGAGATTCAAACCCAGTTCTGCCAATCTCCAAAGCCTCCACTTTTAAAAATTGCTAGTTTCCTCAAATGGACCACTCTGCTGTGGATGGATAGTCTGGGAGGCTTTGGGCATGTGTGTTGGGTGGGAGGATATACAGGATATCTATAAACTTTTTTCTTAATTTTGCTGTGAGCCTAAAATTGCTCTTTAGAAAATAGTCTTTAAGAAAGAAAAGATGAAAGACATTTTATCACATCTTCAAGCAGCTCACTCTCCATGCTCTTTAGGAGAAATACACTATACACTCACTGATAAAACCTATCTGGAAAGGGCAAGTATACGTCAAAAGTAATAAAATGACC
>SJXQ01009317.1:0-134576 GCA_006408695.1 Aepyceros melampus
TGAAGACAGTTATTAAGCATGGGTTTGCCATGCTTAGTAGGGAAACAGAAGACGGAAAAATCTGTCAATAAATCAATGAGTACACAAACCACAG
This sequence comes from Aepyceros melampus, assembly GCA_006408695.1. Classification (NCBI taxonomy): domain Eukaryota; kingdom Metazoa; phylum Chordata; class Mammalia; order Artiodactyla; family Bovidae; genus Aepyceros; species Aepyceros melampus. Next base: position 95 of record SJXQ01009317.1, read on the forward strand.
TATTTTTACACAATGAGAATATCACACAGCAGTTAAAATGATAAGTCCTTGATTAAACATTCCAAAACAACAATTGAGCCAAAAAAAATAAGGATGATAAATACAAGTTGGTTATAGTGAAAAAAAAATTTAAGTACACTAAAGAATATTATTTTCCATTTTTAATACCTGCATATGTTTTTTAAAAGGAGAAAAATATGGATAATTGGATAGGAAGGAGTCTCACCAACTTTGGGATTGTGTTTAATTCTGCCAGGGCAGAGACGGGGTGAAGTGAGTTTGAACTGTATTCATATGTTCAAGTTTCTTAAACAAACAAACAAAAAGCAAAAACAAAATAGCTAAAGCAATATATTAAAATGTAAGCTGTGATAAATCTGGATGGTTATTTTTGCATAAGCTTCTGACCTTTAGAGAAAAGTCTGCAACAAAGTTACGACTTTGTCAGCAATGTGTTAATTTTCAAGTTCCCATTTTTGTCGGCATCAGAGGAACATGGCCATAGAACTGGAATTCGAGTTTAATAAATACATTCTTTAAACTATTCCTTATAAAACTGTACTCGAGACTCTATGCCTACTATACAAGCCTAGCATGGAAGTAGGAAATAAACAGTAACTCACAGAGAAAATGCACCATATTTAGTCCTAAAGTGAGAGCCTGTCAGTGGCAGCCTATCACTGAGAGAAGCTTGAAACCATATCAAGATTCAGCATCAGGGAAACAATATATTATCATGGTACAAATACATTACAATACTCTATATGATAACTAAAAATCATGTTTTCTAAGAATGTGAATGACCTGAAACAGTAGCAACTGTACAAATTTATATGTAAAATTAACTGAAAAACATGATGTAAATTTAAAGCACAAGCACATTTTGAACCAGCTAGGCTTCAATGCACCATATTTAGTCCTAAAGTGAGAGCCTGTCAGTGGCAGCCTATCACTGAGAGAAGCTTGAAACCATATCAAGATTCAGCATCAGGGAAACAATATATTATCATGGTACAAATACATTACAATACTCTATATGATAACTAAAAATCATGTTTTCTAAGAATGTGAATGACCTGAAACAGTAGCAACTGTACAAATTTATATGTAAAATTAACTGAAAAACATGATGTAAATTTAAAGCACAAGCACATTTTGAACCAGCTAGGCTTCAACAGTACGTGAACTGAGAACTTCTGTATATTTACGTTGGATCATAGAAAAATGAGAGAATTCCAGAGAAACATCTACTTCTGCTTTATTGACTATGCCAAAGCCTTTGACTATGTGGATCACAACAAACTGTAGAAAATTCTTAAAGAGCTAGGAATTTCAGACCACCTTTGTATGCAGGTCAAGAAGCATCAGTTAGAACCAGACATGGAACAACACCTGGCTCCAAATTTGGAAAGGAGTCTGTCAGGGTTGTATATTGTCACCCTCCTTATTTAACTTATATGCAGAGTACATCATGTGTAATGCTGGGCTGGATGAAGCACAAGCTGGAATCAAGATTGCCAGGAGAAATACCAATAACTTCATATATGCTAATAACAACACCCTTATGGCAGAAAGTAAAGAGGAACTAAAGAGCCTCTTGATGAAAGTGAAAAAGGGGAGTGAAAAAGCTGGCTTAAAACTCAACATTCAAAAAACGAAGATCATGCCATCTGTTCTCATCACTTCATGGCAAATAGATGGGGAAACAATGGAAAAAGTGAGAGACTATTTTCTTGAACTCCAAAATCACCACTGCAGATGGTGACTGCAGCCATGAAATTAAAAGATGCTTGCTCCTTGGGGAAAAAGCTATGACCAACTTAGACAGCGTATTAAAAAGCAGACATTACTTTGCTAACAAAGATCTGTCTAATCAAAGCTATGAGTTTTCAGTAGTCATGTGTGGATGTGAGAGTTGGACCATAAAGAAGGCTAAGCGCTGAAGAACTGATGCTTTCAAACTGTGGTGTTGGAGAAGATTCCTTAGAATCTTGGAGAGTCCCTTAGAAAGCAAGGAGATCAAACCAGTCAATCCTAAATGAAATCAACCCTGAATATTCAATGAAAGGACTGATACTGAAGCTGAAGCTCCAGTACTTTGGCCACCTGATGCGAAGAACTGACTGCTTGGAAAAGACCCTGATACTGGGAAAGACTGAAGGCAGGAGGAGAAAGGACTGACAGAGGATGAGGTGGTTGGATGGCATCACTGTCTCGATGGACATGAGTTTGAGCAAGCTCTGGGAGTTGGTGATGGACAAGGAAGCCTGGTGTGATGTAGTCCATCCAGTCGCAAAGAGACACGACTGAACTGAACTGACATTTTGAACCATGTAAACACATTAATAGAAAAAAATAAAAGGCCTAGAAAGATCCCTCAAGCTCTTTGTGTTTTTCTTTTTAATCCACTATTTAATACTTTCACAAACTTTTTCAAATGTGCAATTATTACTTTTACATTTAGAAAGAAATCCATTAAAGACATTAAATTGGAGAAGAGCAATATACCTCTTCCCTAATGTAAAAAGAAATTATAGTTTACCAAAGGCACTCTATGTCCTGGATGTTAACTGGTATTTTCTGTTTTGACACATGCCATGTCTGCTTAAAGCTTTAATTCTGATTTAAAATAATATGGTATTGCTTATTTACCTAGACATTAGGATGCTTAGCCTGGGGCATCACTCTCTAGTCTTATAAAAACAAAGAGAACTATTCTTTCATCTGATCTTCAGAGAAACTCTCACTGAGCTTCCCAGCTAGACCCTGGCATTCTGGCACATGGATACTTCAGTACTAAAGTATTCAGTGTTTGGAAATGTTAGAATGTTATTCTTCAAAAGAAGAAAACGTACACTGAAGAATTTAGTTAGGTAAGAGTTGGGTCCCCTCTCCTCAGCTGTTTTCTTAGAAATATACCAAAAAAAGAGACAGAGGAAGGAAACAAGTGAAAGAAAGAGTGAGGTGGGGTACAGACCACATCAATTGTCCTAATTCAACTACTGGTTTGAATTCAAAAGTCACTGGCTACATTTGCAATACAGAGACTGCAGAAAACACTTCATTTAAAATTAGTAAGAGAATAAGGCATCATGAAGAGATTAAGAAACAGATTGAAAGTCAGTTCAGATTCGGATGGTTGTGACCAGGAGACTCATTTGATAGCCTGGGTGTCTGTTTCCTCACATGTGAACCGGAAATGTAATAATCACAAAGTGAGCATCTGCTGTTTCTAGTCTGTCCAGCACTGAGGACTTGGGGAGCCCACCCTTTGCTGGTTTCTGTGGTTCTGGACGGGCTACCAGCCACAGTTCCAGCATGGAAAAGAAGCTTCGCTACTGTCAGCAGCCATTCCCCTGACTGCCATAATGGATCCTGGGGTCAATACATAAGCCAAGATTGGCCAATCAGAGCCTTTCTGTGGGATTGTTCAATCTGATGCTGCAGGGGAAAAAAAAAGAGAGAGAGATCTTGCTTGGATCATTAGTCAGGAAATAAGGTTCCATTTTCCTAGCCACACAGAGAAAGGCTAGCTGCAGTGAAAAAGAATAAAGACGACACAAACAGAGAAGGGGAGAGAGAGAGCTTGATTGAGGGTGAGAGGCAGGAGGCAAGGCTGAGGATCTCAAGCAAGAAGCAAGGGGACAGGGGGACAACAGTGAGTAAATTACCTAATAGCAGGAGGAGAGCTGGAGAGCTGGACGAAGAGGAAAAGCTGGAGCAAGAGCAAGCTGTGGAGATGACAGAATACAAATACTGGAGATCACAGAGACAAGAGCATATGAGCCTCAGAGATGAGAGAGATAAGAAGAGATTCAATTAAGTGAAAAGGAAAGGATTGGAGAGAGGAGGGGTTGTGGGAAGTGGAAGTAGGGGAGAGAAGGGACTGAGGGACGAAGATAGAGGGAGAGGTGGGGAGAGGGAGGAAGTATAGTGGTTCAAAAATCTCCTAAGTGCTCACTGCACACAGAATCAAACCTAGAGCTCCTTTCTGGTTTCCAAGTCCATGATGCTTAATCTGCATCCAACCTTCCAGCCTCCAACTGTCTCTAATACGATCCCACGTGTCTACTTGAGTTTTGGAGACATATGCTGACCTTTTCCACCTCTTTGCCCTTGGCGCCTATAGCCTCAGTCTAGAATGCTCTCCCCTCACTTCCATTTCCATTTGAACATAGTATTTCTTTTGTTTCAGTGTGAAAATTCAAACTAAGAAGTTTGAAGTCTAAGAAGTCTTCTAAGAAATCTCTGAGAGATTCTAGCTGCAATTAATTCTTTATCTAAAAACCAGCTGATAGCAACATCCCTGGTGGTCCAGAGGCTAAGACTCCACGTTCCCAACACAGGGGGCCTGGGCTTGATCCCTGGTCAGGGAACTAGATTCTGCATGCCATAACTAAGACATATGCACAGGTCTTAATAAATAATTTTCCACCTCTTTGCCCTTGGCGCCTATAGCCTCAGTCTAGAATGCTCTCCCCTCACTTCCATTTCCATTTGAACATAGTATTTCTTTTGTTTCAGTGTGAAAATTCAAACTAAGAAGTTTGAAGTCTAAGAATTCTTCTAAGAAATCTCTGAGAGATTCTAGTTGCAATTAATTCTTTATCTAAAAACCAGCTGATAGCAACATCCCTGGTGGTCCAGAGGCTAAGACTCCACGTTCCCAACACAGGGGGCCTGGGCTTGATCCCTGGTCAGGGAACTAGATTCTGCATGCCATAACTAAGACATATGCACAGGTCTTAATAAATAAATATTTTAAACAACCCAGTTGATAACATTTATTATGGCACTCATCTGCCTGGTATATCTCAACTAGTTGGAGGATTTAGAGAGCAGGTGTGTCTTACTCATCTTTTAAGCTCCTTCCACTGAAATTCTAGGCGTAGGCATTTTACTAATAAAAACTATCCAGTAAGCATTGGTTGCATTCACCTGAACTTAAATTTATAGCTCAGGGACTGTTGACATTGTCATACAGTGGTTCCCCTAAAATATCACCCAAAGAACTTGATACGACAACGTTTTATTTCTTCCTAACATGAGAACACTACCTTCAAAGAGTCTTCATATACTCACAAATGGAAGAGGGCAAGCTGAGAACATTTATGATGTTTTAAATATACTGAGAAGCATGTCTTTCAATGCAGGGAGTTTGGTTAGGATTGGGTAAGAATTGTGACAAAGTAGTTTGGAATTCATGGACACAGTATAGTGGAATTTTGAGGGGGCATGCTCAAAAGATCTTAGGATGTAAACTCATCTACTCTTTTTCCCTACTGGAAGAGTTGGTGGATCTTCAGAATGCATGATAAAGTTATTTGCAATATTTATTTTCTTGGGCAAGCATTTTCCAAAAAAGTAAAGTTATATTAATGAAGAAAGTATAATAGTAGAGTGATGTTAATGTGGATAGTAAGCTATGTGAGGGGTAGAGGGCTTCTTTCTTAACATCAATAAGAATTTGTTGGGTATTCAGTGGCAGCATTGTAAGGATGGCTTTCAGAAGAAAACCAAAAGAAGTAAAACATGTCAAAGCTTCTTTTCTGTCTCATCATCCCAAGTCTTTTCCATTAGTCAATGGCCTCATTCTTTTAAATGAGACAGAAAAAATTAGAGCAGTATCCTGTGATTCCAGTGTACAGACTCTTCTAGGAAACTTAAATCCATATATTTTCAGAACTTTCAAGTGCCCCTATGGTTCTCAATGTTGGAGAAGAACAAAAGAGAATGGTAAAGAATGGAGAATTTTGGTTATGCCAGTAATGCTAAATAAGCTTACATTGCATGTCAGAAGTCAGTTCCTAGAGGGTTCTTTTGAAGAGATTCTGAGGCTTAGCAGAAAGAGCAGTGTGATTGATTACAGATGTCTGCCAAGGGCTCATGAAGGGCAGTGGTGGTTTGTACGTTAAATACCTGCCATTTCTGGATTATCAAGAAGACTATACGTACTGTTCACCCCATTCTGATTTCTGGCTTGGTTTTGCTTTGATTTTTGCTTCTCATTCTTCCTGATAGAGCCACATTAATTCCAATTGGCCTCTATGTTTTTATTCTCAAAATCTGTGTGAAGTCTTTGGAGAGTTCCATGAAAATGCAAGTATTATTTCAGAGCAGCAACATAATTAAATATCATTTTTAACTATGACTTAGCCAGAAGATTTGATTGAGGGACATGAGGTAAATATAATGAAATGAGGGAAATGTGAGGGAAACGAGGTAAATTAGAAGGATACTCTGATAGAGTGGGTATTCAAGAGGGTAGGGTAAAAAAAAAAAAAAAGAGGGTAGGGTAAGAGGATGGAGAACTCACCTCCTCCCACAAATATATCAGAAATACATCTACAAATAGAAGAATTCCCATTTGGCTTTCAGAAGAAAACCAAAAGAAGTAAAACATGTCAAAGCTTCTTTTCTGTCTCATCATCCCAAGTCTTTTCCATTAGTCAATGGCCTCATTCTTTTAAATGAGACAGAAAAAATTAGAGCAGTATCCTGTGATTCCAGTGTACAGACTCTTCTAGGAAACTTAAATCCATATATTTTCAGAACTTTCAAGATGCCCCTATGGTTCTCAATGTTGGAGAAGAACAAAAGAGAATGGTAAAGAATGGAGAATTTTGGTTATGCCAGTAATGCTAAATAAGCTTACATTGCATGTCAGAAGTCAGTTCCTAGAGGGTTCTTTTGAAGAGATTCTGAGGCTTAGCAGAAAGAGCAGTGTGATTGATTACAGATGTCTGCCAAGGGCTCATGAAGGGCAGTGGTGGTTTGTACGTTAAATACCTGCCATTTCTGGATTATCAAGAAGACTATACGTACTGTTCACCCCATTCTGATTTCTGGCTTGGTTTTGCTTTGATTTTTGCTTCTCATTCTTCCTGATAGAGCCACATTAATTCCAATTGGCCTCTATGTTTTTATTCTCAAAATCTGTGTGAAGTCTTTGGAGAGTTCCATGAAAATGCAAGTATTATTTCAGAGCAGCAACATAATTAAATATCATTTTTAAGTATGACTTAGCCAGAAGATTTGATTGAGGGACATGAGGTAAATATAATGAAATGAGGGAAATGTGAGGGAAACGAGGTAAATTAGAAGGATACTCTGATAGAGTGGGTATTCAAGAGGGTAGGGTAAAAAAAAAAAAAAAGAGGGTAGGGTAAGAGGATGGAGAACTCACCTCCTCCCACAAATATATCAGAAATACATCTACAAATAGAAGAATTCCCATAGAACACCTACTGAACATTAGATGACCTCAAACCTATGAAATGACAAGAAAGATCTCCTTGTGACTGGGTAGAATATTTTTTATTTTATTTTTTTACTTTACAATACTGTATTGGTTTTGCCATACATTGACATGAATCCATCACAGGTGTACATGAGTTCCCAACCCTGAACCCCCCTCCCACCACCCTCCTCATATCATCTCTCTGGGTCATCCCAGTGCACCAGCCCCAAGCATCCTGCATCCTGTATTGAACCTAGACTAGCAATTCGTTTCTTACATGATAGTATACATGTTTCAATGCCATTCTCCCAAATCATCCCACCCTCTCCCTCTCCCACAGAGTCCAAAAGTCTGTTCTTTACATCTGTCTCTTTTGCTGTCTCGCATACAGGGTTATCATTACCATCTTTCTAAATTCCATATATATGTGTTAGAATATTGTATTGGTGTTTTTCTTTCTGACTTACTTCACTCTGTATAATCGGCTCCAGTTTCATCTACCTCATTAGAACTAGGTAGGATAAAACAAAGAAGAAAACAGGAAGTAGGGTGGGACCTACACCCCTGGGAGGAAGCTGAAAAAGAGGAAAGGTCCCTGCACTCAGGAAGCCCCCTTGCTGGCAGGGAGATCAACCTCCTGGACAGAAAGAGAGCTTCAGAGGCTCCGTGGAGAGCGCAACCACCAGTTTGCAACAGGCCAAACAGAGAACCATACAGAGGTGGCTTGCACTGCTACCTCGCATGCTCCAGCCTGAGAGCCACATCTGCTGGCACAGGCAGGCTGGAACTCAGGCTTCAGAGGACACCCCAGGGACAGGACTGCTGTTGGCTGTGCAGAGACAGCCCGAAGGGACAAGAGTGCATTACAGCTACAACTTCGCTTGGGTTGGGAGGTGGTGTGGGGCATGGGGTGTATTTGCAGAAATCCAGACTTAGCATAGAAGCAAAGTACTATTGTTAAGAGGTGTGTGAAGGGAAGGGTCAAGCTGCCTTTATCGTCTCTTTTTCCATGTGCTAGCCCCTGCCTCCATGGGCTCCAGCAGAGTGCACCCAGCCACTGCCTCTGAGTTTCCCACCTCCACAGGCTCTCATGCCTCAGTCACCACTTCAGCAGGCTCCAGGAACAGACATCAGTGGGTTGCCCACTCACAGAGGCAGGACTGAAACCACAGCTGAGCCCCAGAGGCTGTAAGATTTAAGATGCAGAGATGAACTCTGACTGCAGCTGCATGCACCAGATTAAACTTCTACCACTGGCTTCATAAACTCAGCACCTGCAGGATATGTGAGTGGACAGTGGGTGCTCCCACAACTGGGAAGTGTCTGGTGTTAGCAGCTGTGGGCTTTGTGGGCATGTACAAGTCGGGGCTGGGCCAGGCTCGGCTCTGAGCTGCCTCCATAGCTCCCACAGCGGGGCCAAGTGCGTGACCATGGCAGTTCCAGGACCTGACTTCAGTGGGTCTGTGCCGGTGCTCTCGTGAAAACAATGTCTGGGGGATAGGGCCAATTTCTGGGATATGCAAGATTGAGATGGGGCCAAGGGCAACGCCGACAATAGTGTATTTTGTAAGCCTGCACAAGTGATCAGTGACACAACAGAGCACAATCAGCAGTGAACAGTTTTCACACAGGGGGAATACTCAGCGCTTCCTTTTCCAAGAGAAGTGCTAAATTCCATCTACCATACACCGCAGCTCAGAGCTCAGAATGGATCTGGGGGCCTCTACTCCAACAACTAGGGAACAGGCCCCTGACAAGGTAGTAACAACCACAGAGTGAAGAGGCCCCTCACAGTAGCCACTGCAGGGTCTGGTCACCGTAAGACTAGTCAAATCTCCTATCAAGGGAATAATGGCCAGCATACACTGAGAAAAGAGGCAGCAGGCAGGCACACTAAAAGCAGCCCTTGCGTGTAAATATATTAAAGCCACACAGGCTACACTGGGATGCTGCCAGATAAAAATAGCCCTCGAGACTGTAGAGGACAATTGTTTCTCCTAAACTCATAGAGCAAGAGAAATAGAAATAAATGAAGAAGCAGAAGAACCACTCCCAAATAAAGGATTAAGAGAATTTCCTTCAAAGAACAAACCTCTTTATTCTGATGACATCCTTGGTGGCTCAATGGTAAAGAACTTACCTGCAATGACTCCCTAGAGAAGGGAATGCCTACCCACTCCAGTATTCTTGCCTGGAGAATTCCATGGACAGAGGAGCCTGGCAGGCTACAGTCCATGGAGTGGCAAAAGAGTCGGACACAATTGAGTGACTATCACTTTCAGTTTAACAGATTCTGAGTTCAAAAAGGAAATAATGAAAAACTGAAGGAAAAAAGAGTTGTTGATAGAAATGCAAATTATTGTAAAAAGAAACTAGAAACTATGAGGAGGAGCCAAGAAAAATTAGAAAATTCATTTGTTGAGTTAAAGGCTGAGCTAAAGACAATGAATAGCAGAATGAATAATGCAGAAGGAGGAATAAATTATCTGGAAGATAAAATGATGGCAATCACTGAAATAGAACAGTAAACAAAAAGCCAAAAGAAAAAATAAAAATAAAGCAATATAACAGACCTATGGGATAACATAAAGCATTCCAATCTACACATAAAAGGAATCCCAGAAGGAGCAGAAACAGAAAAGGAGAACAAAAATGTATCTGAAGAAATTATGGCTAAAAACATCCCAAACCTCAAAAAGAAAACAGATATCCAAGTACACGAAGCACAGAACAAGACCAAACAAGACAAAGCCAAAGAGACCCATACCAAGACATATCATAATAAAAATGGAAAAATTTAAATAAAGGATTCTAGAGGCAACAAGAGAAAACAGAGTTAAGTACCGGGGAACCTCCATAACGTTATGAGCTCATTTCTCTGCAGAAATGTTGCAAGCTAGAAGGGAGCAGCACAATATATTCAAAGTTCAAAAAGGGAAAAACCTGCCACCTTACCTAGTCTGTTCATTAAGACAATCATGTAGAATAGAAGGAAAAGAAGTTTTTAGATAAACAAAAACTGAAAGAATTCAGTAATCCTAAGCCTATCTTAAGAGAAATATGGTCTTCTTAAATGGTCTTCTCTAAATAGAAAATAAGTAAGAATCTATAGGGAAAAGGAAAATTCAATTGGAAAGTAAATAAATAAGCCAGCATACACATTCAAAAAAATAAAAATATTAGGGAGAAAGCAATAATAACCAAAATGAAAAGTAAAAGGATGGACATGAAGATGTAAGAGAGAATATCAAAACCATAAAATGTGGAAGAGGATGAACATGTAGATCTATTTTTCCCAAGAAAGTGTTTGAGCCTACGTGACTAACAGTCTAAAGTGAAAGTCGCTCAGTTGTGTCTGACTCTTTGCGGCCCCATGGACTATACAGTTCATGGAATTCTCCAGGCCAGAATACTGGAGTGGGTAGCCTTTCCCTTCTCCAGGAGATCTGCCCAACCCAGGGATCGAACCCAGGTCTCCCTCATTGCAGGTGGATTCTTTCCCAGCTGAGCCACAAGGGAAGAGTCTAAAGCAAATAGATATAGGAAAGGGTTAATATACTTGAAAAACAAAGTAACCACAAATCAAAAACTTATAATAGATTCACAAAAGCCAAAAAGAAGAGAACATAAGCATAATATAAAAGGAAATCATTAAACCACAAAAGGAAGAACAAAAAAAGACAAAAAGGAAATATAAAACCAATGGAAAAACAAGGTTTAAAATGGCAATAAATATATATCAATCAAAGATTTCTTAAAAGTCAATGGACTAAATGTTCCAATCAAAAAACACAGAGTGGCAGACTGGATTTAAAAAAAAGAAGAGCCTACAATATGCTGCCTAAAAGAGATTCACTTGAGGGCAAAGGAGACACATAGATTGAAAGTGAGGGGATGGAAAAAGATATTCCATGCTAACGGAAATGACAAGAAAGTGAGAGTCACAATACTCATGTCAGAGAAAATAGACTTGAAACAAAGTTAATAAAGAAAGAAAGAAGGGAAATGTGTGCTTAGTCACTCAGTTGTGTCCAGCATGTCACGACCCCATGGACTGTAGCCTTCCAGGCTCCTCTGTCCTTGGATTCTCCAGATGAGAATGCTGGAGTGGGTTGCCATGGCCTATTCCAGGGTATCTTCCCAACCCACAGATCAAATCCAGGTCTCCCTCATTGCAGGCAGATTCTTTACTATCTGGGGCATCATGGAAGCCCCAAAAGAGGGACATTATATAATAATAAAAGGTTCAATACAAGGAGAGGATATTACCCTCATCAAAAGGCAACCCACTCAAGTATTCTTGCCTGGGAAATCCTATGGACAGAAGAGCCTGGCAGGCTACACTCCATGGGGTCACAGGAGTCAGACATGACTTAGTGACAAAAACAATATAGGAGAACCCAAATACATAAAATAAATACGAGCAGACATAAAGGGAGAAACTGATAGAAATAAAAAAAATAATAGGAGATTTTAACACTCCTGTCATCAAAGGACAGATTTTCAAGACAAAATTAATAAGGCAACAGAGATCCTAGATGATACAATAGAACTAGATTCAATTGATATTTTCAGAACATTACATTACCAAAAAGCAAAATGCACATTCTTTTCAAGTGTACATCAACTACTCTCTATGATTGACCACATACTAGACCACAGAACAAACCTCAACAAATCTAAGTGTGTAGGAGCTATTTCAAGCATCTTTTCTGACCACAGTGGCATGAAACTAGAACATGACCACAGGAAAATAAGCAAGAAAAAAACAATTCATGGAAGGTAAACAACATGCTGTGAGAAAACCAATGGGTCAACAATGAAAATGAAGAAGAAATTTTAAAAATATCCTGAGGCAAATGACACAACCATACAAAATCCATTGGATGCAGCAAAGGCAGTTCTTAGAGGGAAGTTCATAGTGATATGCTGCTAAGTTGCTTCAGTCGTGTCCGACTCTGTGCGACCCCATAGACAGCTGCCCACCAGGCTCCACCGTCCCTGGGATTCTCCAGGCAAGAACACTGGAGTGGGCTGCCATTAGTGATACAGGCCTTCTTTAAAAAAAAAAAAAAAAAGAAAGAAAGAAAGAAAGAAAAATTTCAAACACTGTAACATAGCATCTAAAATAATTTAAAAAGAACAAACAAAACCAAAGTCAGCTGAAGGAAGAAGATAATAAAGGTCAGAGAGAAAATCAATAAAATAGAGATTAAAACAGTAGGAAAAAAAAAACACAATAAAGCCAAATCTGGGTAAACAAAATTAACAAACCTCTGGCCAGGCTCACAAAGAAAAGAAAATTCCAAATAAACAAAATAAAAATGAAAGAGGAGGAATCACAACTGATATTATAGAAATACAAAAAACTACAAGAAGATACCGTGAACTACTATATGCCAACAAATTAAGCAATCTAGAAAAATGGACAGCTTTCTAGAAATATGCAACCTACCAAAACTCAATCAAGAAGAAACAGGCAACTTGAACAAACAGATTACAACAAGAGAAATGGATCTCTAATTTGAAAAACTGCCTACAAACAAGTTCAGGGCCAGATGTTTCACAGACAAATTCTACCAAACACAAGGAAGAACTTATACCAATCCTTCTCAACCTCTTCCAAAAGACTCAAGAAGGAATACTCCCAAAGACATTCTATGAAGCCATCATATAACTACAAAAAAGAAAATTACAAGCCAATATCTTTGATGAATATAGATGCAAAAATTCCCAACCAAGTATAGCTAACTGAATCCAACAACACATATAAAAGATCACACATCATGATCAAGTGGATTCATCCCACAGTCACATGGGTCAATATGTGCAAATCCATCAATGTGATACACCACATAAGCAAAAGAAAAGCCAAACCTGCATGATCATCTCAAAAACTACAGAAAAAAAGCATTCAATAAAATTCAATATCCATTTATAATAAAAACTCTTACCAATGTGGATGCATAGGGAACATATCTCAACATAATAAAAGCTATTTATGACAAACCCACAGCCAATATAATACTCAAGTATGATAAACAAAATCTTCCCTGCTAAAGTCTGGAACAAGACAAGGATGCTCACTTTCACCAATTCTCTTTAACACAGTGTTGGAAGTCCTAGCCACAGTAATCAGTAAAGAAAAAGAAATAAAAGATATTCAAACCGGTAGGGAAGAGGTAAAATCATCATTATATGCAAATGACATGATAGTATATACAGAAAGCCATAAAAACTCCAACACAAAACTACTAGAGATGATAAATTCAGCAAGGTGTCAGAAACACAATTAACATACAAAATATGTTGCATTTCTTTACACTAAACAATGAAATATCAGAAATATAAACAATCCTTTGTAAAATCACAGCCAAAAAAAACCCCTCAGTAATAAATCAGACTGAAGAAATGAAAGACTTATATCCTGAGAACTATAAAATATTGATAAAGGAAAGTGAAGATGATTCAAAGAAATGGAAACATATACCATGCTCTTTGATTGGAAGAATTAATATTATAAATTCATTCTTAACCATTGGATTCTTGCAGAAACTAATGCTTATGGCCAGCAATTTTTATTTTGGCCAGCCGTAAATTAATTCTATTATTTCACTAACACTTTGCAGGTTATTACATCAATAGTTAAACCTGACACACATGTAAAAAGTCTTCTCCAGCAACATGAGTTTCATTTTCACTTTTTGTGTCAGGATCAATCACTAAGGTTTCTTGACTTTTGGTTGCTCTAATATTCACATTGTCTGAATCAGAACAATATTCTCTAGAACTATCATTTTCTGAAAGTGAAAGTGAAGCGCTCAGTCATGTCCGACTCTTTGCGACCCATGAACTGTAGCCTATCAGGCTCCTCCGTTCTTGGGATTCTCCAGGCAAGAATACTGGAGTGGGTTGCCATTTCCTTCTCCAGGGGAACTTCCCGACCCAGAGATCGAACCCAGGTCTCTCACATTGCGGGCAGACATTTTAACCTCTCAGCCACCACGGAAGTTATGTCACTCTGACAATCATAAAAGGTATCTGCATAAAATTTACCAAAAAATTCTATTTCACTCAAAATTTCTCAATGTGTCATTTTTGAAAATCTGATGGTAATACCCTTGCATTTGCAATATCCACAAGGTTGGAACAAAAACCTAATGGAGCAAATGGTGATTGATAATGATAATCATGATCAATTTTAAGCTCTAACAACTTCACGTGTGATGTTAATTGTATCACTCCATAAAAACACAGTGATATGCCCCCTATCAATAATGTTCAGGTAACAGAAGATATCAAACTATAAAAATTTCCAGTCAATAATGTGTTAAAATGGCCATATTATACAAAGCAATCTTTGTGAGATTTATTAAATTACCAAGGACATTTTTCATAGAACTAGAACAGTCCCAAAATTTATATGGAACCATAAAAGATCAACATTGCCAAAGCAATCCTTAGGAAAAAGAACAAAGCAGGAGATATAACCTTCCCAGACCTCAGACAATACTACAAAGCTACAGTAATCAAAACAGTGTGGTATTGGCAGAAAAATAGACATATGGGTCAATGGAACATAACAGACAGCTCAGATATAAACCCACACACCAAAGGACAATTAAGCCTTGACAAAGGAGGTAAGAATGCACAATGGGAAAAGAAAGTTTCTTCAGCAAGTGATGTTGGAAAAGTTGGGCCACTCTCATGTAAATCAATGAAGTTTGAGCATACCCTCATACCACATACAAAAATAAACTCAAAATGGCTTAACAACTTAAATATAAGACATGACACCATAAAACTCCTAGAGGAGAACACAGGCAGCATTCTCGGACATAATGGTACCAATGTTTTCCTTAGGTCAATCTCCCAAGGCAACAGAATTGAAAGCAAAAATAAGTGGGACCCACTCCAACTTACAGCAACATGCACAGGCCTAGAAATCATCATATTAAGTGAAGTACTAAAGAGAAAGACAAATACCATATGATATCACTTATACATGGAATTTACAATACAACAGAGATGAGCATATCTATGAAAGAGAAACAGCCACAGACACAGAAAATCAACTTGTGGTTGCCGAACAGGAAGAAGAGTGGGGGAGCTAAGGATTGGGAGTTTGGGATTAGCAGATGCAAACTATTATATATAGAATGGATAAACAAGTTTCTACCATATAGCACAAGGAACTACGTATCCTGTGATAAACCATAACAGAAAAGTGTATGAACTATATTTATAGATACATACATGAATGTGTAACTGAGTCACTTTGTCATACAGCAAAAATTAACACAACATTGTAAATCAACTATATTTCAATAATTTTTTAAAGAATATACTGATAGGGAAACAGGACTGAAAATAATATCAGGCTTCCTGACCACTGACTGGCCCACAGATGGGAATATGACTCCAACTTGCCAACAGAAACTGTCCCTGGGATTTCCTAATCTCATGGCAGGAAAAGAAACTCTTACCTCTGGAGTTGCTATTTGTGGTTGATTTAAGCCTGAAATTGCAGCAGTGTCACTTCTCCAAAGCTTGCCTTGTACCTGATGTCTGGATGAATTCAACCTGTGGAATGAGATGTTGGGGTTAGCTCAGATGGAGAAATAGAGCACAGAAAGCAAGAAGGACAGATACTGGATGACTGTATCCAAAGTCTGACAATGGCCCCAATCCCTGACTTTTCAGTTACATGAACCAATAAATTTATTTTGATTAAGCCAATGTTTGATTTTGACTCATTTCAAACTCAAAAAGTTCCAAGTAGGATTCCTTAGGCCTACATCTAATGGTCAGTCTGCTGATACATATAATTCTACGGTTTTTCAAGGATCCTCATCTCTCTTGAGCCCTTCTACCCATTTGGCATAGATTGCTTCCCTGGTGGCTCAGACGGTAAAGTGTCTGCCTGCAATCTGGGAGAACCGGGTTCGATTTCTGGGTCGGGAAGATTGCCTGGAGAAGGAAATAGCAATCCACTCCAGCACTCTTGCCTGGAAAATCCCATGGACGGAGAAGCCTGGTAGGCTACAGTCCATGGGGTCACAAAGAGTCGGACTCGACTGAGCGACTTCACTTTCACTTTCATAAACACAGATTTTATACTAGTCATCTCTATCTTCTATACTGCATGAAACTCTGGTTAAAATTCATAAAAACTCACAAAAGGCTAAATATGCCCTACAGTGAATGATGCCTGCATATGTGGGTGGATGGAGAAGTCATTTGGGGAGATGAGAAAAAATTGAAAAATATTCACATGATCTCTGACAATCTCTTTCAGAGTGTAAAAATGCTCTGGGACTGTAGGTTAATGGAAATATTAAAATTCAAAACCTATCAAATCTTTCTGGAAAAAAAAAACAATTTTGTGGAAAGGCAAGAGGAAAAACATACATTCCCCCCACCAATGCTGGTGTTACTTAAATTGGCCTCTAGAGGTCAGTGCAACCCTAGCCAATGCAACCCTCTTCTGATAATGCAAATACTTCTTGGGCTTCCTTACAATAGTGTTTTGTAAACTGTTTCCTGGAACCTGTGGGATACTGGTAAGATGCAGCAGGGATATCATTAAGGTGAAAGAGAGGGCAATAGGGCAGAAATTTGAGTTATCACCCTGCATCAACCATATTCTTTTTAAAAAACTATCACTTATGGATGAACAATAAAGTCCTACTATATAGCATAGGGAACTAACTATATTAAATATTGTTTAATAAACCATAATGGAAAAGACTATGAAAAAGTATATATTTATATATACACATAGAACTGAATCACTTTTCTGTACACAAGAGACTAATACAACATTGTAATTCAGCTACATATCTATCTATCTATATATATATACACACACACATATATATAATCATTGGGCTCCCAAAGAAAACTTATTTGCACAAGGTTTTGAGTGTTTGAAAATTTAGAAACTACTTTACCTATAGAAACAGCAGCACCCAGGTACTGTGTTCTTAGATGTCTTACATATTGAGAGTCAGATGATGGAGGAAAGTATCAATGGTTTCATGTTGATAGAGAAAACCTCTGATACTGAAAGTTATGTGCAATATAAGATTTTAAAAGGATCACCCTCTTTCACCAACACTTTATTATTTTTTTTAAAGTATTTGTTTGGCTGTGCCTGGTCTTAGTTGCAGCATGCGGGATCTTTCACTGCAGCATGTGGTATCGAGTTCCCTGAGCAGGGACTGAACCCGAGCCCCCGGCATTAGGAGCATGGAGTCTTAGCCACTGTACCACCAGGGAACTCCCTCACCACTTTATGAAAAAGTAAGTTCTGCTCATCTTACTCTACAGAGCACACACCAGTGATAAGCTCTGCACTTGTTACAAAGTGACATAAAGGTTGAGGTCAGGGCTCTAGTGCCACCACTGGGGCTCAATCATCTTCATGTGAAATTCCCTAGTAGCTCAGTGCTAAAGAATCCACCTGCAATGCAGAAGACATGGGTTCGATCCCTGGGTTGGAAAGGTCCCTTGGAAAAGGAAATGGCAACCCACTCTAATTTTCTTACCTTGAGAAATCCAATGGACAGAGGAGCCTGGCAGGTTATAATCCATGGGGTCTCAAAAGAGTTGGACTAGGACTTAGTGGCCAAACCATAACAACATGTGAAATTCCACCATTTGAGATCAGAAGCTCAGCATGCAAAGAAATTTCTATCGTTGAAACATGGAGACCTGCATACATTAGTAAAATTTCTTCAAAGCAGTCTCCTTATATGTGATCGATAATGAAAAAAACAAAAAACACCTGCATAAGCACATCTTGATGCAAAGGAGAGATAGAAAGAAGCTATTAGGAAGCTCTTGTAGAACAAGCCTACAGATGTATTATGGTTTTACATAACTATTTTCCAATACATCAGGAGTAAAGTTATTGTGACCTTGTTAATTTTACAATTCTGTCCATTTTCCATAACCAAAAAATGTATTCAGAGAGACCATCTAATTCTTTATCCTAACTCTCTATCTTCAAAGCAGATTTTCTTTTCTCCCTCACATTTCAATTCCATTTTTCTGCTTGAGGTAGTAAGTTCAGGGAATTTTCAAAGAGACAAAAGTTACTCAAAAGAATATAAATGTCAAACACATGTAAATTTCCCCTGCTCCATTTTTTTCCCCAAGTCAGGAATGTCCTTTGTTTTCTCCTGGTATGTTTCAGCTGGCTGACATCTCTGGTTCAGGAGCAATCATCCAGGGAGCATCCTTACAATGTAATGACAATCAGTTACCAAAAAATGTGCAGGCACTGATAACAGGATTCTGAAGGGTCAGAAATGAGTGGAAGAAAATAGGCATTTCAAACAAGTGCGCAGCAGCTGCTGCTGACCTTGGCTTAAGATTGCATCCAAAGCATCATTAATTTTCTATTGTATAATAAAGGGAAGCCAAGTAAAATCCTGATAAAGAATCATTCTGAAAAGGGGGAAGAATACTACTGTTTCAATGGTATTCCTGTGGTTAAAATTCTTTCAGATACATCTTTACTCCCATTTGAATCAGTTGGGTCATATATTTACTTTATTATATTTATTTATTTACCAACTGATCAGTCCCAAATATTCAACTAAACTTCCCATTAAGAATAATTGTTAAAGCTATGCAAAAGAAGAAGATGAAGGAGGTGCTAAGGAGGAGGCAAAACATATCTTCAGATTTATACCTTCTTTGAGGATGATCCTACAGTTTTTATGGAACTGAGTAACTAAAGCAGGTACAGTTAAAGAATAGATGCACAAAAGATTTCAGCAATCTTGTCACAACAACATGAGGAATTAATCCCAAATATATGACCTCTCAAGAACAAGTATGCAAAAATGAGAGCAACTGTAGTAGCTACATTTTCTTCTCTTCCTACTGTAATTCAGATGGTTAGATGAAAAAGATCTTCAGACTGGGTAATAACATCTACCTTGCAGATTAAAAAAGAAAAAATCAAGAGTTCAAATAAATAAACTTGTTCATGGTTAAGCAATTAACATGAGATAGATCAGGGATTTAAAAGTAAACTTTTTGATTCTAAAATCAAGTCATAATTTTGTGTTATCTGTTTTAAGTAAGTGAAAGTGACTTAGTCACATCCGACTCCTAGTGACCCCATGGCCTATACAGTTCATGGAATTCTCCAGGTCAGAATACTAGAGGGGTTAGCCTTTTCCTTCTCCAGGGGATCTTCCCAACCCAGGGATTGAACCCAGGGCTCCCACGTTGCTGGTGGATTCTTTACCAGCTGAGCCACCAGGGAAGCCCATGAATACTGGAGTGGGTAGCCTATTCCTTCTCTGGAGGAACTTCCCGACCTTAAATGGGGAACCAGAGTGATGATGCGTCAGGAGATTATGTCACATAAGCTAAAGAATTTTAGTCTTTTAATCTAGAGATAAGTGACTCAATGAGCTTTATAGGAGCTGTGGGAAAATATCTGAGAGGCCATAAAATGAAAGAGGAGAAATTATTTAATCCATATGTTTTATTAAACAAGAACATGTGGGTTCTATTTCCAGCTATGATAAAGAAGTGTGATTCAGACTAAAGTTCCCATTAAGAACAATTGTTAAAGCTATGCAAAAGAAGAAGGAAAGCTCTGGACTACTTACATTCACTAGAGGATTAAGGCAGCCAGGATTCAGTGGATCAAGATCCTGAAGAGAAAGAAAATATATTGAGAATACCCACATATTTGTCATTTTCGCTCTACAGCACCCTTGTGCATTTTCAGAGAAAAGCAGAGGGGCAGATCAGAAAGTGGCAATTAAAAGGTTCTATAAATCTCACTAGGTTGCAAAGATCAAAGTAAATTATTCAAGGCTACCAAAAAAGCCAGCGTTTAAGGGAACAAATGTTTCTAGATAATCCCCCTAAAAACAAGATAACTCATCACTAGCAAAGTGTCATTAAAAAATACTAAAGATGTTCTTTAGGCAGAAAGAAAATGATTCCTGGTAGAATAAGAACTCTAATGGAGAAAAGAAGAGCACCAGAAAGGGTAAATACATTGTTAAATCTAAATGAATATTGACTATTTAATAAAATACATCTTGTGGGAATAAATTGTACATAAACTTACCATACACATACATTATGATTGGATATATTTTATATATAATTTTAATATGTGACAATAATAATACAAAAAGTGGGAGAATGGTAAAAGGAGTTAAAATTTTTTAAGCTTTCATTAACCCTATAAGGGATAAAAGTAAAATTCTATCAGAATAAGACAAAGATTCATCTTGTAATTTAGGATAAACTTCAAAATGAAATAAAAGAATGTACAGTTAAGATAATAGAGAGAAAAGAGAAAAATACGAAAATATTTTACTAATTTAAAAGAGGCAAAAGGCAAAAATAGCAGAAAAAAGAAAGTAAAGGTGGGGCATAGTAAAATCATACATTTAACCCAAATATTTATTGGTAATTACATTACATACAAATGGATTACACATCCTACAAAAACATAAACATGGTCAAATAAGTGAATAAAGAACAACATTTTACCATACGTTGCTTCCAAGAGACACAGCTAAAATACAAGACCCAGATAAGTGATAATAAGAGGAGACATATTTTACAAACACTAATTAAAATAAAGCTAATATGTGAGCTAATATGTGGATATGAGAGTTGGACTATAAGGAAAGCTGAGCACCAAAGAATTGATGCTTTTGAACTGTAGTGTTGGAGAAGACCCTTGAGAGTGTCTTGGACTGCAAAGAGATCCAAGCAGTCCATCCTAAAGGAAATCAGTCCTGGATATTCGTTGGAAGGACTGATGTTGAAGCTGAAAAACTCTAGTACTTTGGCCACATGATGTGAAGAACTGACTCATTTGAAAAGACCATGATGCTGGGAAAGATTGAAGGGAGGAGGAGAAAGGGACGACAGAGGATGAGATGGTTGGCTGGCATCACTGACTCAATGGATATGAGTTTGCTGGACTCCAGGAGTTGATAATGGACAGGGAAGCCTGGTGTGCTGCAGTCCGTGGGGTCACAGAGAGTCGTACACGACTAAGTGACTGAACTGAACTGAATATAAATATAAAAATTTAAAACTAAGAAGATTTCAAGAGAAAAGTATTAGTGATAGAGACATGGTTTATAATAATAAAAGATAAAATTTGACTGCAATATAAATGTGCATACATCTAATAACATCAGTTCAGTTCAGTCGCGCAGTCGTGTCCAACTCTTTGCGACCCCATGAATCGCAGTACGCCAGGCCTCCCTGTCCATCACCAACTCCCAGAGTTCACTCAGACTCAGGTCCATTGAGTCCATGATGCCATCCAGCCATCTCATCCTCGGTTGTCCCTTTCTCCTCCTGCCCCCAATCCCTCCCAGCATCAGGGACTTTTCCAATGAGTCAACTCTTCGCATAAGGTGGCCAAAGTACTGGAGCTTCAGTTTTAGCATCATTCCTTCCAAAGAAATCCCAGGGTTGATCTCCTTCAGAATGGACTGGTTGGATCTCCTTGCAGTCCAAGGAACTCTCAAGAGTCTTCTCCAACACCACAGTTCAAAAGCATCAATTCTTGGCATTGCCTTTCTTTGGGATTGGAATGAAAACTGACCTTTCCCAGTCCTGTGGCCACTGCTGAGTTTTCCAAATTGCTGGCATACTGAGTGGAGCACTTTCACAGCATCATCTTTCAGGATTTGTAATAGCTCAACTGGAATTCCATCACCTCCACTAGCTTTGTTTGTAGGGATGCTTTCAAAGGCTACTTGACTTCACATTCCAGGATGTCTGGCTCTAGATCGGTGATCACACCATCGTGATTATCTTGGTCATGAAGCTCTTTTTTGTACAGTTCTCCTGTGTATTCTTGCCACCTCTTCTTAATATCTTCTGCTTCTGTTAGGTCCAGACCATTTCTGTCCTTTATTGAGCCCATCTTTGCATGAAATGTTCCCTTGGTATCTCTAATTTTCTTGAAGAGATCTCTAGTCTTTCCCCTTCTGTTCTTTTCCTCTATTTCTTTGCACTGATCGCCGAGGAAGGCTTTCTTATCTCTTCTTGCTATTCTTTGGAACTCTGCATTCATATGCTTATATCTTTCCTTTTCTCCTTGGCTTTTCGCTTCTCTTCTTTTCACAGCTATTTGTAAGGCCTCCCCAGACAGCCATTTTGCTTTTTTGCATTTCTTTTCCATGGGGATGGTCTTGATCCATGTCTACTATAAAATGTCATGAACCTCCATCCATAGTTCATCAGGCACTCTGTCTATCAGATCTAGTCCCTTAAATCTATTTCTCACTTCCACTGTATAATCATTAGGGGTTTGATTTAGGTCATACCTGAATGGTCTAGTAGTTTTCCCTGCTGCTGCTTCTAAGTCACTTCAGTGTCTGACTGTGCGACCCCATAGATGGCAGACCACCAGGCCCCACAATCCCTGGGATTCTCCAGGCAAGAATACTGGAGTGGGTTGCCATCTCCTTCTCCAAGTGGTTTTCCCTACTTTCTTGAATTTAAGTCTGAATTTGGCAATAAGGAGTTCATGATCTGAGCCACAGTCAGCTCCTGGTCTTGTTTTTGCTGACTATATAAAGCTCTCCATCTTTGGCTGCAAAGAATATAACCAGTCTGATTTTGGTGTTGACCATCTGGTGATGTCCATGTGTAGAGTCTTCTCTTGTGTTGTTGGGAGAGGGTGTTTGCTATGACCAGTGCATTCTCTTGACAAAACTCTATTAGCCTTTGCCCTGCTTCATTCCATATACCAAGGCCAAATTTGCCTGTTACTCCATGTGTTTCTTGACTTGCTACTTTTGCATTTCAGTCCCCGATAATGAAAAGGACATCTTTTTTGGGTGTTAGTTCTAAAAGATCTTGTAGGTCTTCATAGAACCATTCAACCTCAGCTTCTTCAGTATCTGGTGATGTCCATGTGTAGAGTCTTCTCTTGTGTTGTTGGGAGAGGGTGTTTGCTATGACCAGTGCATTCTCTTGACAAAACTCTATTAGCCTTTGCCCTGCTTCATTCCATATACCAAGGCCAAATTTGCCTGTTACTCCATGTGTTTCTTGACTTGCTACTTTTGCATTTCAGTCCCCGATAATGAAAAGGACATCTTTTTTGGGTGTTAGTTCTAAAAGATCTTGTAGGTCTTCATAGAACCATTCAACCTCAGCTTCTTCAGCATTACTGGTTGGGGCATAGACTTGGATTACTGTGATATTGAATGGTTTGCTTTGGAAATGAACAGAGACCATTCTGTCATTTTTGAGATTGCATCCAAGTACTGCATTTCGGACTCTTTTGTTGACCATGATGGCTACTCCATTTCTTCTAAGGGATTCCTGCCCGCAGTAGTAGATACAATGGTCATCTGAGTTAAATTCACCCATTCTAGTCCATTTTAGTTTGCTGATTCCTAGAATGTCAACGTTCACTCTTGCCATCTCCTGTTTGACCACTTCCAATTTGCCTTGATTCATGGACCTGACATTCCAGGCTCCTGTGCAATTTTGCTCTTTCCCTGGTAAGAGCTACCAATATTTCCCTGGTAGCTCAGACGGTAAAGCGTCTGCCTACAATGTGGCAGACCTGGGTTCACTCCCTGGGTCAGGAAGATCTCCTGGAGAAGGGAATGGCAACCCACTCCAGTATTCTTGCCCCCTAACCCCCTCCACCCAAAAGAGGGGCTCAAAGCAACTTTTTTCTCTTAAAAGTGTTCAAAAATCTCCCATTGATTTAAAGTGAAAACAAAGACATTAATTTTAATTAAAGACTCAAATACTTTCCAGCCATCGTCTGATCTTCTCTAATATCATTTCTCCCTTGCTCTTACTTCCCTAAGCCAAGGGCTTGCTTTCAGGTTCTCAAGAGGTGTCATACTGCCCTTTGTTTGCCCATGAATAACTTCTCTGAAAGATTCTACTCAGCTCTCTTCTATTAATTTTTCCATTTAACTCCATATGTTCTTCAGATCTCTGCTTTTGGAAGAGGTCGTTGAGAGGACGTGACCTCCTGCATGACCTGTGAGCTGGACTCCAGCACTTGGAGGCTCCTGAACTTCTCCTCATGTGTGGAATGTGCATTCCTCTGCCTCCCCAGTGCTAGACACTGCCCAAGGATATAGTCTTGAGATAGTAGTGTGCTGTTGAGACCATCTGAACGGATATGTGACTAAACCTAGTTAGGGCCTCTATATAAACTTTTAAGATTTGGTAGGCAGATGAGGAGATGTACTCATCTTACAGACATTTAAGACAAGCCTGGAAAGTAAGTTCTCTTGTTTATTAAATCTGCCACTACCAATCTGGAGTGCTGTGACTCTTTCTGAGGTCTCTGTCTCCCCTCTGAATAGGGGGTGGTTTCAGATTACACCCGGGAAGCTCCAGGGGTTGCAAACCACACGTGCTCAAAGGCAGCATTCCTTATTATCTGTTCTTAAACCTCTCTAAACTCTCTCTTAAAATTACTCATCCGTGTCTCCAATTATATTTTTGTATCTGTCTCACAGGTAAGCAGTCGTTTACCTGCATTATGTTAGAAGGATATATATTAAATCTTTTATAGCACAAAATGTGTGAGATTAATTCCACTAGATTTGGAATAGGAATAATAAATGAACAAATACCATCACTTCTGCCAGGAAAAGAACTTTGCATATCCCTCATTACTGAAACTTAACCTGATCAATTAACCTGATCTTAGAAGCAAAATCTATTATTTTAAATGCATCATTTAAATCACTCAGGTTTACAATCTACCCATCTTTTAATTCAACAAATATGTACTGACTTTAGTTATATGCCAGGGACTATACTCAGTATGAAAGATACAGAAATGAACTTACTCATAGAGACTGTCTCTGCCATCTTGAAGATTATAAGCTAAACTATATTTTCCAAGACATATTTCACCTAGGCTTATGTAGTTATAATTCCACCTTAATCCTAGTCAAAGGTGAACATATTTGGGATACTCTGACTTAGTACTGATGAACTGTTCATGTATGGGACACTGGTTGTTTTAACAAGTAAAACAGGCATACGTTGAGATAATACATAATACAAATAACAACCACTATGTTAAAATCAACATCATTGTTAAAGTTATTGTCTTTAATTCCATTTTTTGAGTCAAAATATTAAGCTAAATTCTAAATAAGCCTAAGGACAACACATAATATTTTAGAGCATTTCCTGCAAAATCTGTCCAACAGGAAAACCTATAACTAAGAAAAGAGAATACGACAGCTCCTTATACAGCTTTCTCATCTTCAACATTCATACTTCAATATTCATACTTACTTTGAGGTTTCTTTGGGCAGTGTTGACAGGCTGTCCATCTTTCAACCATGTGATGGATGGATTTGGAATGCCATTAGCTATGCACTGCAAGGCGATGGGCTTGTACTTCAATACAGCTCTCTCAGAAAGACCTGAGGATTTGATTGTTGGAGGAACTAGATTTAAGAAAAAGAGAAGAGAAGGAAGGAAGGAAGGAAAGAAGGAAGAAAAAAGAAAGTTGAGGAGGGGACAGAGGGAGAGAGGGAACAAAAACCATAATCAGTAGGCTCAACACTTAAAGATCCAGAATTTGAAAGTTTAAAATTTAGAAAGGAAGAGATGACAAAATAACAAACAACAAAATAAATTCACCCATGCACTTCATTTATCATTTTTAGCAATTTTAGAGTTACTTATTTCTGAAGTAGGATCTATAATCCACCAAAGAATAAGTAAAACATGTTTACAGCAACTGCAATCCACATGTATGTTTGGCTTGCAACCTTTTGGTCTGTTTTCCTAATGTATTATGACTTTCCATTTCTCCAGGACTGCCTCATTAAATCAGGGTGCGTTTCCAGTACCCATATTTATACCACATGAATCTGTCCCCAGCAGGGCTGATTAAGTCCAGGATGGTAATCTGATTTAAGCTGGGCTTGCCAGATTTCCTCCCTCAAGAACTGGAATTGACAGTAAGAAACGGGATTGGCTATATCTATCATGGGATTGAAAAAGTGGGAAAAAAAAAAACCAGTCTGCCTGGGCAGAATGAAACTGATGTTCAAAGAAACCTCTGCTTGTAGCTTCCAAACGTTCTCCAATTTCTTATTCCAGTCCTTTCCTTCCCAGGACGACTAGCAAATGAGATACATAATACCCTGGCAGAGGTGTGTTGCTGTCATTAGAGTAATGATTCTAACCCTATTATGCCAGTTCCAAGAATGCACTTATGTGCCCTGGATCCCGCATCATACCTTCAGCCTCCATTTCTGGAAATGACTTTATTCACACTCCCTTCTGTTTTGGCTGAAAGCTTAAATGCTTATAACCCCCTTTTATTTGACATTTGCTACCTATCTCTTCTACTTTGACTTCATTTTTCAGATCCTTGCATGCTATGTAGAATATACCTCCTACCATTTAAATTCCATCTCAATTCATTCACACGGTTATCACATGGTTAAATCTTTTGTGTTAGTAAAATGCCTTAAAATTTTCCATTATTTAACTCAAATTTTCATCCAAATTCACATTCAAATTTGTACTACTTTCCACAATTCAAGATTAATCCAGATTAATGAATCACAATCTGAATTAGATACTGAAACGATGCGTAAATGAATTTTCAGTGAAATGGTCCTGTCCCTTCTTCAGCATACCATGAACAGTTACTTCAAATTCCTTCTTGTGGTCTCCAGCAGTGTTTGTTGCTACACACCGATAGAGGCCTGTGTCTGACACTTGAGCCTGGGCAATAACCAGTTTGCGTCCATTTAGTAAGATCTTGAATCCATCTCTTTCATCAATGAGCTGGCCGTCCTTCAGCCACCTGTAGAAATAGAGCAAAAAGAAGTCTGGAGATATATTTTAAATAACTGCATTCCTAAGTCATCAATCAACCACTCGATCTATCTTGGAGAAACTACATTTACTAATATATATTGGACTTATATATTTATATATGTGTACATGTATATTTGGGCTTCCCAGGTAGCACTAGTGGTAAAGAATCCGCCTGCGTAATGTAGTAGATATTAAGAAACATAGGTTCAATCCCTGAGTTGGGAAGATTCCCTGGAGAAGGGTATGGCAACCCACTCCAGTATTCATGCCTTAAGAATCCCATGGACAGAGGAGCCTGGTGGGCTAAGTCCATAGGGTCGCAAAGAGTCAGATACAACTGAAGCAACTTAGCACAACACAGAAGAGCATGATATATATATTCTCAATTATGTACTTGCCTCATTTCCCATTTGCTCATTCTATGAAATAAATTGGAAATCAGGAAAATAAAAAGTTTAAAAAGAAGTTGGCATATTGCAGGAAACCAAAGAACTATGTGTACAGGTCTTCATTTTTCTATTAATACCTGGCTACAGAAACAGGCAAATGCTCTTACTTCCAATGTTTAGATAACATTAACCAGCAAAACACACACAATCCTAAAACATCTGCAAAACAAAATTCTAGAATCATATGGTATTTTATAAATTTTAGTTTATCATAACTTATCACTTTCCACTTAGTCTATAGTCATGTGTGTGTGTGCTTAGTTGCCCAGTTATGTTCAACTCTTTGCGACCCCATGGGCTGTAGTCCACCAGGCTCCTCTGTCCATGGAATTCTCCAGGTAAGAATACTGGAGTGGGTTGCCAAGCCCTCCTCCAGGGTATCTTCCCAACCCAGGAATCGAACCCTGATCTCCCTCATTGCAAGCTGATTCTTTACTGTCCGAGGCACTAGAGAAGCCCATAATCATATGTGGAGCTATTTTATTCCAGCAACTAGTTGCACATCTGTTCATTTGCATACCCCATAGCACCTCAGAAATGAAAGGTAAGTATTCAAGAAATACTTTGTGAATGAAAGAGTGAGAAAAAAAGAATTGGTAGTCATATATTCATGTTAAGTTCCTCTATTTCCCTAATATTTCTGGTACACTGTTTTAAATTTAGTTGTTCATTAAACATCTCAGTGATTCAAGAAGATCTGACAGATAATGCTTAATATTCTATTTCTATGAACTGAAAATGTAATTTTCAAGAGCATATAATGAATTCCTCTAATGGAGCAGATTTATGGGCCCTGTGAGTATCAGATAAAAGTTGCCTTGCATTGAGTTAGCCAAAAAGCTTATTCAGCTTTCTTCTGCCAAATGAAATTTTTGGCCACTCAGTTAGAGAATACATCTTTTAATAAAAGAGGTATATAATCAGTATAACTTTATACAATCACTTTTTAGTGACACAGAACCTCTCTCAAAATAGCTCTGAAACTCTCAAATAAAAAAGTGGGAGGTATTTAGAAGACATACCAAAGCCCTTACATGATAGTTGGTGGAGGAGAACCTGTTACTTGACAATCTAGTTCCAGCAAGTTATTGACCATTACAATGAAGTAAGACGTTTCATCTCCTCCTTCTATAGCTGGTGGCACTAGAAAAAAAGAGGGATGAAACATACAAAGAAATGTATACAAGAGAAAAATATAGTATCACATTAAGCAATACTAAGTTGTTCTTTAGAAGGCTGATAAGTATCACCGTCATTTGGTACATGAAGGATACTTGACATGGACTCTAAGATATATTTTATAATATGCATTTGCCAGGGTCAATAAATATACTTTTGACACACTGTTATTTTTCTCAGCTAATCTAGCACTATGGCACTGCAGATGCTACAAGAACATAGTTGATTCATATCTTATGTTGTTTATTGTCATAAGATAAGGGAACCTCAAAAATTGGGCCTGCATTGAAAGTTTCAATTCATAAAGAAAGAGAGACTCAAAGCTACAGGATGACTTCCCAAGGTCCACAGACTGTTTCTGGTTGTTTAGCACAGTGTTCATGACATGCTGTTACTCAATGCACAGATACTGTCACAGATGTAAAAATGCTACTCACGGTCACAGTGAAAGACCATGCTGTCACTCACTGCAATCAGATATTGCCGCAGGTGTAAAAATGCATCTATATATTTAAAAAGTGTACCTATCAGAATAAATGGAAGATTTAGGTAGGTTTTTACATCCTGGGACTCTGGTGGTCAATCCACTATTCAGTGATATGGAGCCCAGAGCTGAACAGGTAACTAAACCTTCTGTAAGACTGTTTGATTATTTCACGAACACAAAAGCATTTCAAAAACAAAGCAGGTAATGCTATGAATATGAGAATACAGGGGGTGGCTTCTCATTTACCTAAGACATCAACTTCGTATTTGATTTCCTTTTCTCCTGCCACGCTTGTAGCCACACATATATACTGTCCCCTATCGACTTCTAGGGCACTTGTGATTTCTAGTTTCTTCCCACCAGCTTCTATGCGGATGTTGTCACTGGCTTTCACAGGTACACCGTCTTTCAACCAGGTTAGAACTGGAGGAGGGTTGCCGGCAGCTTTACACTCCAGGGTCAGTGAATGAGCAACTATCACTTGCTTATTCAGAGGTGCAGCCAGGTCACCTTCAATCATCGGAGGAACTAGAGGCAGAAAAAAGGAATATTTCAGGCAATTCTTTGGAATCCTAATGAAATAAAGAGGATTTTTCTTTTCACTCATACAGGTTGACTATAGGAACTATAGTCAGACTATAGTCATGTCCCTCCCCCACTAAGCTATTGAGGAAAGAATTTCTTGGTTCTGCTTATCTACTGTTCTAAATATTGTGGGTTACTCTATATGGTGTCTGGTTTACAAAGGACAAACTAGAGAAAATGATCTTAGTCCTAAAAACTACTTTACCTTCTCCACAAAAATCAAATGGTCTAGATTCCAAGGAGCCAACGGCAAATGATTGACTGAATGAATGATCACTTCTTACTAACCTTAGTTTCTTAAAACATTTTTCTAAATCATGAGACAAACTCTCCCAATTTCAATCCATGAATATAGAAGACAACACAACCCAGCAAGGATTTATCAGTGAACAAACTGGATGTCGGTGTATTAGGAAGCAGAGGCAGAAAGCACATAATAAAAACATATGTGTTTTCCTTACCATAGATGTCCACATGGAATGATTTTTCAGCAGTTCCAGCAACATTGGTTACTAGACATTTATATGCTGCTGAATCAGAGACCTGTGCTCGAGGAATATGAAGAAATTGTCCTTTATCAACATAAAGTGCTTGTGAGCTGGATATGACTGGCTGGCCATCCTTATACCAAGTAATAGCAGGCATTGGAAGTCCTCGTGTTTCACATTCCAGTTAATTATGCTGTTGATCAAAGCTGAAACTTCTGTGGTGACATTCCCTCCTTTAATACTAGGTGGAACTACAAAGGATTTCAGAACACAAACAAGCCTTCTAAGTTTTAGCATCTGCATAAAAGTCTCAAATGAATGTTCCAGATGTTTAAATAATGCAGTAAAATAAATATGAATTAAAGACAACTAGGAATTCTGTGATTTATCTACCAATAATTAGTTGCCTGGGGATTCCCTGGTGGCTCAGTGGTCAAGAACCTGCCTGCAAACGCAGGAGATGCAGGATCAATACCTGAGTCTGGAAGCTCCCCTGGAGTAGGAAATGGCAACTCACTCCAATAGTCTTGCCTGGAGAATCCCATGGACAGAGCAGCCTGGCCGGCTACAGTCCATGAGGTTGCAAAGCGTCAGATACAACTCCGCAACTAAGCGATAACAACAATCAGTTGCCTGTCTTGTCAAAACAATCTTCATCACCCTCCTTTTGGGAGTCAGATTTCAGTAAAAGTAGAAACTCAGTTTTCATTTCAGGGGTTCATTTAAGTCCAGTAGAGCATGTTACTGTAACTAAGAAAGTCATGTTTAACAAACAAAGCAAAACAAAAATAAATCCAAAGTAAATACAGTAAGTTGGAAATCAGGCCAAGGGCACAAAAATGTCAGTTGAAGTACAAATGCATATCCTTTCCCTAGGAAATACAAAAGGTCTAAGAGCTTTTAGAACCCAGCTACTGGTAAGAACTGATACAGTTCTAACTTTTGCTTAGTTTTTTTTTTTTTTGGAACCACAGAGAGTTCATTCACTGAACTATACGCATCTAATCAGTTGCATGTGTATCTTCCATAATTCAGCAACCACATGCCTGGCCTCTCACACCACATGAGGACTGTGCTGCTGGAAAAACAAGGCCACTGGCTCAAGCCCTGCTATATACTCTGAACACAATCATGCCAAGATTCTGCTATCATTCTAATAGTTGAAAAAAATCAAATGGCATGTGCCTGAATTTGAGTGTCTTATTTTTTTACATAGATTTTTACATTAGAATATTTTTCTTATGGGATGAGAGTTATGAGTTTTGGAAGAACAATCACAGAGATAGAGCGGCATTCTCATCAACTGTATCAAGGGTACACACCATCAACATGGCCTATCACTGATGATGCTAACCTTCATCACCTGGTGGAGGTAGATTTTGCTATGTGTCTCCACTGGAAAGGTAGTCTCTTTTGCCCTTTCAAAAAGAATCACTCTTCCCAGCCCACAGGTATTGGGTGGGGAGCTATGTTCTAGTTCCTTGAGAGGGGGAGACTATCTACATAATTTTGGGGGGAATTCTCTGTATGGGAGATTTGTCTCTCATCCCCAATTTATCTATTTCTATCAATATAGACTCATGGAGACTTTTATACTTTGAGTATAATCCAACACGACATTATTTTATTGTTCAAATTTTTCCAGTTATGGCCACTGAGAACAATTCCAATTGACCCTACCTAAAGCTCAACATTCAGAAAACGAAAATCATGGCATCTGGTCCCATCACTTCATGGGAAATACATGGGGAAACAGGGGAAACAGTGTTAGACTGTATTTTTTTGGGTTCCAAAATCACTGCAGGTGGTGACTGCAGCCATGAAATTAAAACACGCTTATTCCTTGGAAGGAAAGTTATGACCAACCTAGATAGCATATGCAAAAGCAGAGATATTACTTTGCCAACAAAGGTCCGTCTAGTCAAGGTTATGGTTTTTCCTGTGGTCATGTATGGATGTGAGAGTTGGACTGTAAAGAAAGCTGAGCACTGAAGAACTGATGGTTTTGAACTGTGGTGTTGGAGAAGACTCTTGAGAGTCTCTTGGACTGCAAGGAGATCCAACCAGTCCATTCTAGAGGAGATCAGCCCTGGGATTTCTTTGGAGGGAATGATGCTAAAGCTGAAACTCCAGTACTTTGGCCACCTCATGAGAAGAGAGGACTCATTGGAAAAGACCCTGATGCTGGGAGGGATTGGGGGCAGGAGGAGAAGGGGACAACAGAGGATAGATGCCTGGATGTCATCACGGACTCGATGGACATGAGTCTGAGTGAACTCCGGGAGTTGGTGATGGACAGGGAGGCCTGGCGTGCTGCGATTCATGGGGTCACAAAGAGTCGGACACGACTGAGCGACTGAACTGAACTGAACTGAAGCCCCTTTGACATGAAAGTGAAAGTGAAGTCGCTCAGTCATGTCTGACTCTGCGACCCTGTGAACTGTAGCCCACCAGGCTCCCCTTTCCATGGGATTCTCCAGGCGAGAATGCCCCTTTGACACACATCACACTATTTCAGTACTTTCTTGTTTTCTGCCCCTATTCCCTGCCCCAGCCCTAGAAGTAACTGTTTCTCCTAGAAGCTCTGGTTCTTTTTAGTGGAAAAGAATATTAGAAAACAATATCAGAATCTAAGTGAAATTCCTTAATGTTTTCTGATAATTGTTCTTAGAACCAGTTCATAGTGAGAAACATTCATATACACATTTTTTTCTCACACATAAATGAAGGCAAGATCTACTATACAGGCACACTCTGTCTTATGGCACTTTGACTTACTGTGCTTTGCAGACATTGTATTTTTCACAAACTGAAGGTCTGTGGCAACCCTACATTGAGTAAGTGCATTGGCACTATTTTTCCAAAGGCATTTGCTTACTTGCCATCTCAATCACATTTTGGTAGTTCTATCAATGTTTCAAGCCCTTTTCATTATTATGTTTGTTGTGGAGAGCTTTGATCAGTGATTTTAATGTTACTACTATGACTTGCTAATGATTCAGATGATCGTATTTTTTAGCAATAAAGTATTTTTTTTAAATTAAGTTTTAAGACATAATACTTTTGTACATCTCATAGACAGGGAAACTGAAAAAAAAAAAGTGTGTGACTCACTTTATTGCAATATTTATTGTGGTGGTCTGGAACTCAG
The DNA here is from genome assembly GCA_006408695.1 of Aepyceros melampus. Classification (NCBI taxonomy): domain Eukaryota; kingdom Metazoa; phylum Chordata; class Mammalia; order Artiodactyla; family Bovidae; genus Aepyceros; species Aepyceros melampus. The sequence goes on from SJXQ01009317.1 coordinate 33,522, forward strand.
ATGTATACCTGCATTGTGAGATGAAATAGATGGTAGAATAATTTTTCTATTAGGTAATTTACTATATAGAGCAGGGCAGCAGCTCACAGGCCAAGCATGAGATGCTGAATCAAGTGTAGTTTTTACATTTTTAAACAACTGGAAAAAAAAGCAAAATAATAATATTTTGTGACATGTAAAAATTATATGAAATTCCAACTTCATCACCCAGTAAGTTTTATTGGAATACAGCCACGTTCCTTTGTTGGGCTACTGTCTATGACTACTTTACTTCTACAATGACCAAGTATAACTGTTGCAATAAATACCAAATATGGTGTTCTCATTACTTCTCACTGTTGTTCAGCTCACCATAAATTTCAGTGACACAGTTATAACGCAGTGGCATTTGAAGTGCCATAAATATCACCATACTATGATATTTTATTTTACCTTTATTACCAGTGTATACTTCTCATATCAAAACATTGAAAATAAAAGGGAGAGAAATGGGCTTTAAAATGTAACAGTTTTAAAGTGCAGCACATTGTGGATTATTCTGTTATTAAGTTGAATGGCAAAGCAGTCAGTTTATTTTTTAATAACAGTATAGCTGTCTTGAAAAATTATAGTGTTATTAAAATCAGTGTATACTAACTTTACAAAACTAAGCACTCATCACAATATTTCCCACTCAAAGAAAGACAACAGATAAATTAATAAAAAATGGAATGTTTCCTTAAGCAGAATTTCTTCACAAAGATAAAAAGTCAAAATGAGCCTACAATTTAAGTTTCTTAGTGGCTCATTTGTTAGCCAAGGAAGGAAAGCCTTTAAGAGTGATTTAAGTATAATCAATCAAGAATGATTGCATTAGCAAAGAACTGTGTCTAATCAGTTTGTTTAAGACTATTAGCTTTTCCATAAGAATAATTGCTTGAAGAGTTGAGAACATTGACAACATTAATAATTTTATTTAAAAGGACTTTTCTGAACAATGTTCTTGGCTCTTAACACAGTGACAGATGCTGCTGATACGGCTTAGTTGTCTTTTATTTGATGAGTCAATGCCATGTTTGAATATACTGAAGAACTGGCCCCTAGGAATAGCCTGCATGGAACAACTGCAGATAAAAATATTTCAAAGAAGTTGAAAAACATTAATTGATTATAGTCTGAAGTGGATCTGTTCAGTTCAGTTGCTCAGTCATGTCCGACTCTTTGCAACCTCATGAATTGCAGCACGCCAGGCCTCCCTGTCCATCACCAACTCCCAGAGTTCACTCAGACTCATGTCCATCGAGTCCGTGATGCCATCCAGCCATCTCATCCTTGGTCATCCTCTTCTCCTCCTGCCCCTGATCCCTCCCAGCATCAGAGTCTTTTCCAATGAGTCAACTCTTCGCATAAGGTGGCCAAAGTACTGGAGTTTCAGCTTCAGCATCATTCCCTCCAAAGAAATCCCAGGGCTGATCTCCTTCAGAATGGACTGGTTGGATCTCCTTGCAGTCCAAGGGACTCTCAAGAGTCTTCTCCAACACCACACTTCAAAAGCATCAATTCTTTGGCGCTCAGCTTTCTTCACAGTCCAACTCTCACATCCATACATGACCACAGGAAAAACCACAGCCTTGACTAGATGGACCTTTGTTGGCAAAGTAATGTCTCTGCTTTTCAATATACTGTCTAGGTTGGTCATAACTTTTCTAGATGTGCTATAACTGATGGTGATAAAAAATACCATTAGTTTAGAAAAATTTACTAAGGTTATTAGAGAAATTTACAAGGCTTATTAAAATATAAGGTTTTAAAAGTCTATCTTTATTCTTTGTACTATTAATCAGCAAGCACTTGTGTAAAACATTCATGAGTCATTGAGCCAGTACTGTCCTTGGTGTATCTTACTTGTTCTTATGGACTTAAATACCATCAGTTCCATGAATTTTTGTCAGAATTAAAAGGTGACTATAATGAATTATCCTAATTTATAGCAGTTTAATGTCTTAATGGTGGAAAAGTTACATTTTAATTTTTTGAGCTTAGTACTAAGACTGAATTTTCTTTGAATGAGAATTATTCTCAAACACCATTATTGCCTACTGAATGGCTGTGGAACTTAGTTTTACTACAAACTTGAAAATGTTTCTTAATAAATTTGACCTAAATTATCAGACAAAATCAGCTCTTAAATGCAAATCTATATTGCTGATAGTCATTCTGTTGTTTGAATCACAAGTCATCACAAGTTGCTCTATGCATTTTCCATTCTGTCAAACAAAACTTAGATCTTGATTTCCCTACAAATTTGCAATGAATATATTTTCTGAACTCAACATTCAATTTCAATAACATTTGTCAGACTGATGCAAATGCAGAATAATCTTCCACATTTAAAGTCCATTTATCTCTGAAAATGAGGTCCTTCCATCTAACCCTCAATTGTAATTGATTAGCTGGTTAGTAGAATGGCAGGGTGAAAGTCAAATATCAAGAGAATATAACAGAATTCTACAAATGCCTTTCAAGTAATGAATATAATCAATTAAAATCGTGTTTGTGAAATGACAGTATTTGACTATTTTCATGAAAAGACATTTTCAAAGATGAAATACATAAAATCGTATTACAGATCAGTATTAACAGATGAACATCTTAATTCAACTTTGGTGATAGTAATCATTAACTTTGAACTCTTAGTAAAATGTTATCTTTCCAAAGGAACTCCATTCTCGTTAGTAGACTTGTATTACAACACATTTTACAATTTTTATAATTATCAGAAACACAGAATACCAAAAAATTGGTAGATGTTTATTTCTAGTTTTTATGTAAATACCTACATAATATCATTGATTTTCTCACAGTCTGAAAAACCTAAAATATTTTCCAACTTTGTTGTTGTTCAGTTGCTCAATTGTGTGTGACTCTTTGCAACCCCATGGACTGCAGCATGCCAGGCCTCCTTGTCCCTCACTATCTCCTGGAGTTTGCCCAAGTTCATGTCCATGTCACTGATGCTATCTGAAGATCTCATCCTCTGCTGCCCTCTTCTCCTTTTGCCTTCTATCTTTCCCAGCATCAGGGTCTTTTCCAATGAGTCAGCTGTTCATATCAGGTGGCCAAAGTATTGGAGCTCAGTCTTTCCAATGAATATCCAGGGTTGATTGATTTCCTTTAGGATTGACTGTTGAAACTCCCTGCAGTCTAAGGGACTCTTAAGAGTCTTTTCTAGCACCACAATTCGAAAGCATCAGTTCTTCAGTGCTCAGCCTTCTTTATGGTCCAACTCTCACAACCATACATGACTACTGAAAAGACTATAGCTTTGACTATATGGACCATTGTTGGCAAAGTAATGTCTTTGCTTGTAACTCATTCAGCTTGGCATTTTGCATGATGTACTTTGCATATAAGTTAAATAAACAGGGTGACAATTTACAGCCTTGACATACTGCTTTCCCAATTTTGAACCAGTTAGTTGTTCCACATAAGGTTCTAACTGTTGCTTCTTGACCTGCATATGGATTTCTCACGAGGCAGCTAAGGTGGTCTGGTATTCCCATCTCTTTCAGAATTTTCCAGTTTCCTCTGATCCACACAAAGGCTTTGGCATAGTTGATGAAGCAGATGTAGATATTTCTCTGGAATTCCCTTGCTTTCTCTATGATCCAACGAATGTTGGCAATTTGATCTCGAGTTTCTCTGCCTTTTCTAAACCCAGCTTGTACATCTAGACATCCTCAATTCAAATAATGCTTAGGCCCAGCTTGAAGGATTTTGAGCATAATCCTACTAGCATGGAAATGAATGCAATTGTATGGTAGTATGAACATTCTTTAGCACTGCTCTTCTTTGCTATTGGGATGAAAACTGACCTTTTCCAGTCCTGTGGCCATTGCTGAGTTTCCAAATTGGCTGGCATATGGAATGCAGAAGTTTAACAGCATCATCTTTTAGGATTTGAAACAGCTCAGCTGGAATTCCATCACCCCCACTAGCTTTGTTCATAGTGATGCTTCCTAAGGCCCACTTGACTTCACCTCCAGGATGTCTGGCTCCAGGGGAGTGACCACACCACCATGGCTATCCCAGTCATGAAGCCCTTTTTTTCGTATGGTTCTTCTGTGTATTTTTGCCAGCTCTTCTTAATCTCTTCTGCCTCTGTAGGTCCTTACTGTTTCTATCATTTATTGTGCACATTCTTACATAACTTTTCTTGAAGAGATCTCTAGTCTTTGCCACTCTATTGTTTTCCTCTATTCCTTTGCACTGTTTATTGAAGAAGGCCTTCTTATCTCTCCTGAAATTCTTTGGAACTCTGCATTCATTGAGTTGCATACATAATTCCATTTCTCCCTTGCTTGTTAGCTTCTCTTATTTCCTCAGCTATTTGCAAAGCCTCCTCAGACAACCACTTTGCCTTCTTACATTTCTTTTTCTTGGGATGGTTTTGGTCACTGCCTCTTGTACAATGTTACAAAACTCTGTCCATAGTTCTTCAGGCATTCTATCAGATTTAATTCTTTGAATCTAATCATCAATAGGTAAACCTACCTATTTACCATCTTTCCCTTTATAAAAAAGGTTTGTCAAGTTCTGCTATAAATAATTAGTTAATATAAATTCAAGCCACCATTTTTAAATCTTAAGAAAGAATATTACTCAGACTTTAAATTTTAATTTTGATTTCAGCCTATTGACGTTAATATGGAAATATATATCAACTTTATGGCTCAAAGTGTCTAAACAAACTGGCTAGCCTAATTAGTTGAATGATACATTAATGAAGTCAAGAACATAGGTTCAAACAGCCCCTTACTCTCTGTGAATCTTTGACAAAGGAATATCACTTGTACTGAAAAGGGTTTGTTTAAAAAGTTTGTATTTATGAATTGAGGAAAATTACTCAAAAAACGTTTCTAGATGACAGCAGAACAATATACCATTTACCGTTTAAATTTCCCAGATAAATATTTCTTCCTGCCTCAGTTTAATTCACATATACTTTTCTGAGTCCTGTACTTCTGTTTGAGGAAAGGTGTTACTGGTAAATGCTATGAATTCATTGTACATTAAAATGTACCACTCAAAACTTTTATATACACTCAAAAACTTTTATACCATTTGGGGAAATTCTCAGATCTGAAACATCCACGATTAAGTTAAAAATCTTTTCCTCAAACTACTAGCTATGAATTTGCATGATCTCCCCATAGGTTATTAAATGCTCTTTATTTCCTTTTCCTTTTCACATTCATTTCCCCCCATTTTCCCTCCATATCTTTTATTTTTCACTCATATTTTCTCTCCATTTCTTTCCTTATTCAGGCAAACTGCGCATTTCTGCCTTTCAGGTGCATCAGATCCACCTGCTTGATCCTCACATAAAGAAAGAAAATAAATGAATCAGCTGCAGTGAGAAACATATTCTCATCCTGAGATCTATATTAGTATTTCTCCTAGTTCATCCAAGTATGCTATATGTTTCATTTATTCTTATAAATAAAAGCATTTTTGCAAGTGAAATAAAATAAGCTTAAGATTACACACTCAGAGGTGTAGACGAGCCTGCCTGAGAAGAAATGGTATTATTTCCTGAATTATAATACTTAAAATTTCAGTGTTACAACACCTTTCATCTCTGACAAACTCAGAAGGTTTAATCATTCATTACAGAGTCCTTTCTTCTTCGTGCCTGAGGGCATGATACTGAATGAACAAGAGGATCCGAAATGAAAGAACCCAAGTCCTGTGGAAGTAGGAGTCTCATTGAATCACCACAAGTATTCATCACAGACTTTGGCAACAACGCAACAATGTAGAGAAGACTACTCAACAGCTTAAGGGAAATATTGCACCTATTGTTTAAAAGTCTGGTTCTGGTAGGAGGCCAATGGTAGCAACAGTACTTTTGTTTAACTTGGATGTCTGTATAGCCAATTTTTCAGTAACATTACTGTGCTTTGGAGGACATGTCTATTCAAGACTAATTTCTTCCACATGCTTCTATTTATAGACAGAAATGATTTAAAAGCCTGTATTAAGTAAAATCTTTGATTCAAAAGACTTAATACATAATGCCATGTTGTCTACAGTTGTGTTTCATGTATCAGTTCAGTTCAGTTGCTCAGTCGTGTCCGACTCTTTGTGACCCCATGAATCGCAGTACGCCAGGCCTCCCTGTCCATCACCAACTCCCGGAGTTTACTCAGACTCACATCCATCGAGTCAGTGATGCCATCCAGCCATCTCTCCTCTGTCATCCCCTTCTCTTCCTGCCCAGGTGCTATTATTATCCTCATTTTAGAAATGAGGAACTGAAGCTCAGAGGGGTTAGACAATTTGTTCAAAGTTGCAAAGCTAGTAAGTGGCATAAGTTGGATCTGAACCCAAGTTGGCTTACCTCAGAAGCTCAAGTTCATGTTGATGACCAAACAATCAATGTCCAACAGAAATATAATGACCATACATATAATTTTAAATTTTCCAATAGTCACATTAAAAACATGAAAATGACACATTTTACTTAGTTCAATATATCCAAAATATCATCATTTCAGATGATAAAATTATTACCCATTACATTTTCATATTAGGTTTGTCTTTGAGAGCTTTCCTGGTAGCTTAGCAGTAAAGAATCTGCCTGCACTGGAGGACATGTAGGTTTGATCTCTGTGTCAGGAAGATCCCGTGGAGAAGGGAATGGCAATCCACTCTAGTACTGCTGCTTGGGAAAACCCGTGGACAGAGGAGCCTGGCAGACTTCAGTCCATGGGGTTGCAAAAGAGTCAGACACAACTTTGTGACTCCACAACAACATTCTATATTTACAGCCTGTCTCAATTTGAACTAGCTACATTTCCAGTGCTCAGCAGTCAACTGTAGCTGATGGTTACCATACTGAAAAGTTTGTCACTAGACAACTTATTCACTGAGCAAATATTTCTTGAGAGCTACTGAATGCCTGTGTGCTTGCTCTCAGACATTAGAGAATATGCAAAGCAAGGTCCTTCTGAAGTTACCTTCCTTGGAAAGAAACAGCAAATAAGTAAATAAACCCATAATTAAACAATTAAACTATCAGAGAGTGATCCATGCTATAAGGAAAACTAGAACAATGGAACAGAGTCATTATGTGATTGCTCTGGATTGGGAAGACTCTGCAGAAGTTTCTGAGGTATCTGAACTTTTCCTGAGTGTCATATGCTACAGAAAGAAGACAGTGCAGGGAGCAGAGCCCCCAGGAAGCATGACTGACCTGATGAGTTCACTCCTTCTATGGTATAATTCTTTGTGCCTACAACAGAATAATCAAATACCTTCCATGGCTCCTGGCAGAAAAATAAAATGACTTCAGTGGTCATCTTTCTCAGAGGATATTGAAAGTTTTAGTGAAACAAGGGCTACATACCTCTGGTGGGGACTTAACTGAAAGAAAATAACAGCACTGCCTAAAATATTTAAATTATTATCCTGTGGTCTGAAGAAAGGCCAAGATAGAAGGAAAATAGAATAACTGACTTGGTTGCATACTATCAACTTCATTTTATTTCATGCATCTCTACTCTTTTTAGAGCTCTTTAAAAACCTCTCTAGGCATACAGACATTTAACTTATGTTACACTAACAAATAAGGGAATACCTGACCTCTTAAGTGAGATCATATGAAAATCACTAGACCCTGAAGAAATACATACTCAATAATTAAAAAAAAAAAATGAAGTCGCTCAGTCGTGTCCGACTCTTTGCGACCCCGAGGACTGTAGCCTACCAGGCTCGTCCGTCCACAGGATTCTTCAGGCAAGAATACTGGAGTGGGTTGCCATTTCCTTCTCCGGGGGATCTTTCCGATCCAGGGATCGAACCCAGGTCTCCCGCATTGCAGGCAGATGCTTTAACCTCTCAGCCACCCGGGAAGCAAATGCATTAAAATTGGATACAATGTTCTAGCTTAAAACAGAAGAAGATAGGCTTTTTCCCTTGAAGTAAGTACCTTTTAAAATTATTTTGCATTGAATAAAAGAGCAGTTAACAGAGTCAACCCTGATTTTCAATGTCTAATGCGAACTGAAAATAATAGTAAAAAGCATAAGAAAGTCACACTTACTGTAGATCGTCAGTTTTATATCCTTGGCTTGTTTGCCAGCTGCGTTAGACACAGCACACTGGTAGCGTCCCTTGTCACTTCTTCGTGCATTCTTTAAATGTAAAACTTGTCCTCTGTCTAGAATTTCAATATTAGGGTCTCCCAAAAATAAAGGCCTAGAAAAAAATACAATTTTATTCTATGGCTCCATTTCATTTTCCTAAACATTTTCTGTTTTATTAATCACAACAGAAATCATTAAGTTGTATGAGTTTAAAAATATGAATCAAAGTTGAATTTTTTAGTTGGAATCTAAAAAATGCAATGATATGATTAAGTACTTCTGTTCAGAAGAGTGGGATTATTAAATCACTTTATTAATGAAAGTTAATTATCACTTTGAGATGAAAGATTCTTCCTTTTAAACTTAAATTGTTGAACAGTAATAATAAAACATTTTATTTCATTCATTCACCACCCCCCTTCTTTAAATTTATATAGATAGTTTTTCTTTTCTGAATGATGGTAGAAAAATTAAGTGTACAGGAGCTTCAAGCCAAGCAATATTATTTGTAAACTGATATTATAATACCTGGAAAAATATTCACAATACATAGTTATTACTAACTAAAGACGATGTCAACTTTCCTAATAAGTAGGTATTATAATAAATATGAATGCTTTCATAACATTGAAATATTGAAAGATATTTATCCCAAAGATAGTTCATATATATTTGTCAAGGAGTCTTTTTCCGCTATTCAGTCATTTACCAACTACTATTATATGACTTCTTTACGTTTGGTAGCAGCTTTGTTTAATACTTAAAACATCATGGTTATTAAAATCTATGATATCTTAAGAGTCATACCTTTAAAATCCCATTGATATTCTTTCAGGAAGACCTATATCTTGTTTTTAAAAAGCTGCAGGGAATTTGCCACTTGAAAAATGAACGCAGTGCTATATTAAAAGTCACTACTAAGACTACAAGATTAAAGAAAACAGATTTAATTTTCTGCGGCAGCATCCCTTACTATTCCTTGGGATGACACTTTGTTTGAAGTTCCCTAAAACCGACAGAATAAAGTTCCTTACTTTAATGTATTCTGTTTAAAGAAGTGGAATATTTGATAATGCTACTCAAATTTAACAACTTTAAAACTTTCACTGATTGCTCACTATGCCAGTTTCATAAAAATGGAAACAGAAAAAGCATTATAATAAGAAAAGTCTTCTTGGTTTACTGCCGCATTGTGATTCTTTCCTCTTACCATTGGCAGTTTGTGTTCTTTCACACATTTTTCTAAACATTTTCACTCAGAAACATATTGCTAGAGGAATCTCAAGTTGTTATACATAAATGGCATTGTATTATTGTTCTATTTTTAAGTTGACAAATAGCTATGGAGATAATTTTGGTACCTATGGCTTGATTTTCTTTTTAATTGCTGTTCAGTGTTTCACAATATGACAACGCTGTATGTCATCTATCCATTCTCCCAAGGTCAAGCTTTAAGCAGTTTTCACTTTTCTGCCATCATTGTTTCAGAGAGAATTAACATACAAGCCTTCCTGTGGAACAGACAATTGACTTCCCTTTCCTAGACACTGGAAGTATAACTGCTACTATATTAGAGCATATGAGCATTTAAATTTTAATAGATATCAACAAATTGGCTTTCAGAGTACTAATTTATTAATACCTTGTTCTATCAGAGTATTATATCTTAACCTACCAAACTCTAAGACAACAACTGATATTTTTCAAACTTCTACTATTTTTTTGCCAAACTGATCTACAAAAAACAAAGTCATGTTATTTTTGCTTGCCTTCTCCAAATTATTGAAGGTGAGCATCTTTTAAACATTTATTGCTTAACTATATAACTTTCTAATTGCTTGTTTATACCCTCCATACATTTTCCTATGTTGTCTTTCTTGACATATAAAAACAGTCCTGTTTCATACACTGCAAATCTTTACTTTTTGATACTTAAGTCTTAGATACCTACTTTCAGAAATTATAAAAATACACAAACTGTGACCACGTTGTCATAAATAAGCTCTCATGAGCAATACACATCATTGCACCTATTATCAATGTGGGCAAACCTCAGCAGCCCTTGAAGTCTGGGAAACATTTAATTGCTCTTTAGGGGGTGTTCTTTTTGCCCATATTGTAAACTAGCTTAAGTATTTATCTTGATGTTATAAGCAAATTTCATTTTTTAATAATGCACAAAATTCCATGAAACACAAGATTAGTTCTTTATTTGGATCTTACATTTTTTCCTTTGTTGCTCTTAATACATATTTGTGCGTAGTTGCTTCAGTTGTGTTCAACTCTATGCAACCCTATGGACTGTAGCCTGCCAGGCTCCTTTGTCCATTGGGATTCGAGGCAAGAATACTAGAGTGGGTTACCATGCCCTGTTCCAGGGGATCTTCCCGATCCAGGAATCGAACCGGGTGCTCCTGCCTTACAGGCAGATTTTTTACCAGCTGAGCTACCAGGAAAGCCCTTGCATATATTGTGTATAACAAATTGAATTTCTCCATGTCTCTAAAATAAATTCCTAGCATTTATAAAGCATCTTATAATTCATAAATTTGAGACCATTTTTGAATAATGCTTTTCCTTCATGTTCACTTAATAACACTCTAGGTGGTAAGATAATTAAGAGGCAGAAAATCCACATCTATTTACAAACAGTTGGACCCTTGCAACAAATATAGAAAAAGTACTCACTTGCCATCTTTGAACCAGTGAATAATGGGAAAGGGGGTGCCTTTCACCTGGCATTCAAGGGTGGTATCCTGGTTCAGGACAACTGAGACTTCACCAGGGGAACCAGCACCTATTATGGTAGGTGGGACTTAAACAAAGATATTTTATCATGAAAATTTACGACTTAGCAAAAAGAGCAGAGAGGGGAGAGAAGATAATGATTTCTACAATATTTCAACAAGTTTTTGTTAAAAAGAAAATATTATGCAATAATCCTGTTTTCATATCACATCTGTAGACCGAAATATGAAATTTAAATATAGGAACACATTCATGAAAAATCTGACAGCAGAAAATTACTTGGAAGAATTGTGGTAATAAAGAATTCATTTTGAGCAACATTAAACCAACGCTCAAAAGGAGTTTAGAATATAAATGAGCAGTGAAGCTCATATAATGAAATTTACTATGGCCATCCATTTTAAATAATGAATGACATAGTCAACGACAATCTGATAATGTTCAAATTCTACATATTATACCATGTGCGGTTTGAAATATATTACCCTTGTCTCTTTCAAAGGCCTCCTAGGCAATGGCACTCTACTCCAGTACTCTTGCCTGGAAAATCCCATGGATGGAGGAGCCTAGTGGGCTGCAGTCCATGGGGTCACTAAGAGTCGGATACGACTGAGCGACTTCACTTTCACTTTTCACTTTCATGCACTGGAGAAGGAAATGGCAACCCACTCCAGTGTTCTTGCCTGGAGAATCCCAGGGACGGGGGAGCCTGGTGGGCTGCCATCTATGGGGTCGCACAGAGTCAGACACGACTGAAGTGACTTAGCTTAGCTTATGCTAAAACTGCATGTCAGATAAAATGTGAAAAGATTCACATTATATCTCATGTGAAAAGGTGCTAGTTTTTATTCTTAGAATTATCAAGCATATTAAAGACCTCCCATAAACTTCCCTGAACTTCAAATCCTCTCCCTTCACATCATGTTATTGTGATTAGCCTTCATCTGCAGAGCCACTGTCTGACTCTTTGGGACCCCAGGAACTGTAGCTTGCCATGCTCCTCTGAGATAACCATGTCCTCTTCCAGGGGATCTTCCCAACCCAGGGATTAAACCCAGGTCTCCCGTACCACAGGAGGATTTTTTTTTTTTTTTAACCATCTGAGGCTCCAGGGAATGATTAGCCACTAAAAGGTATCAATGCCGGGAGGGGTGGGTGGTGATCAAATTTAAGATCATGCTGGCTTCCAAATGAAGATCAGATTCCAGTGGCAAAGAGTGGATGAAGTGTATTTGTTAGGAGGCTATTACATTAATTCAGTTTATAATTGACATGGGATTAAGAAGCAGACTTAACAGGATATATACAAATTCAGAGTTGGGAAGAGGGAGTTAGGAAGAATCGGTGCCAGGCTGTGGCAGAAGCAAGTCGTAGTATGGAGGTGATGGTCACCATGATGTGGGTCACTGAAGCTGACCAGAACAGACATTTATTGAGACCTTTCTGAGTGACGTCCCTGGTGGTTCAGATGGTAAAAGCATCTGCCACAATGCAGGAGACCTGGGTTCAATCTCTGGCTCAGGAAGATCCCCTGGAGAAGGAAATGGCAATACACTCCAATACTCTTGCCTGGAAAATCCCATGGACGGTCACAGAGAGTCAGACATGACTGAACAACTTCATTTTCTTTCTTTCTGTTCTCTATGTAACTAAGATATTGAGCTAAAAAAGCCAAGATACTGTGGAGGAGATTAGACATACAGCCTGAGAGCTCAGAAAAGTAGTCTGAATTGAAGATAAAAATGTGGAAGTCATCAGCACACAGAAAGCAGTAAAAGTCATGAGAGTGAATGAGTACCAAGATAAATAATGCCAATGAGACTGATAATAGATTACTTTTTTATAGCTGATACTTATAGATAATAATGGCAATTTTAGTAGAGGAAGGCAAAGTACTTTAGGCTTTGACAACACTTATGAGACAGAATTTGTACGTTACAGCAGTTTATGATCACTCTAATGCAGGATCACCCCCAGACCTCCTTTCCAATCCAGGCTTAGAAATCATATGTCCTTTGATGAGCAAACTATTGAACATGAAGGGAGCCATTTTATCACAAAGTGAACTTTAATCAGAAAAAATAATTTCACAAGCTTATGAAAATTTTAATTTATGATTAGGATTCAAACATTTTAAATATTTTAAACACCAATTTATTACACTTTCAGCCTGTTCTCAGAATTCTCCCCACTTAATTAGAATTAGGGCTGAGGTAATTTAGTTACAGAAATTATTCAGAATGCAGAGGAGGGTGAATTTGTTACGTTTTATCAGTTCAAGTACAACCCAGGAGCTTCAGGCTGCTGCTGCTGCATATAAGTCGTTTCAGTCGTGTCCAACTCTGTGTGATCCCATAGAACGCAGCCCACCAGGCTCCCCCGTCCCTGGGATTCTCCAGGCAAGAACACTGGAGTGGGTTGCTATTTCCTTCTCCAACGCATGAAAGTGAAAAGCGAAAAGTGACGTTGCTCAGTTGTGTCCGACTCTTAGTGACCTCATGGACTGCACCCACCAGGCTCCTCCAACCATGAGATTTTCCAGGCAAGAGTACTGGAGTGGGGTACCATTGGAGGTCAGCAAATGAATGAATTTTACCTGCATTATCCTCTATAGTTACCTCCCAAAGAATTTCTTGACCACCTCAATAGAGAAACTGACAAGAACAGTAATTTAGTATTTTATGTATAAGACAGTACTATGTACCCAAAGACATCACTATATGATAAATAACAAATATCTATGAAAGTGAAAGTGAAGTCACCCAGTCGTGTCCAACTCTTTGTGACCCCGTGGACTGTAGCCCACCAGGCTCCTCCGTCCATGGGATTCTCCAGGCAAGAATACTGGAGTGGGTTGCCAATCTATAAACTTTCTATATCATATAGTTCTGATTAACCAATATTAAAGACAAAAATAATAAGAGTAAAATGAATCTTTCTATCAAATTTTCATCTAACTCTTTAATACAGTTAGTGCTATGCTATATAAAACACACCTGAATAGTAGTTTTTTAAAAGAATATTTTCCTTACCTAGCACATCAATGTTAAAATGCTTTTGAGAAGTGCCTGCAACATTAATTGCTTTACAGGAATATCTTCCTGCATCCTCTGGAGAGGCTCTGAAGAGCTTTAATATCTTCCCATTGTTTACAATCTGAATACTGCTGCTCTCAGTCACCTTTTAAGGCCAAAAGGGTCAATGTTATTTCCAATCCTAATAAAAATGCCTAATTAAAATTTGAAGCAAAATTTTTATATTGCTATTAATAAGACAGTCACATCTGAATGATTAATTTCAGAGGCATAGGCAAAGATGTACGCATATTTGGACATCTCCATTTACCTGAACATCATCTTTATACCACATAATGATGGGAGATGGAGTACCTTCAACTTCACAAAAGAGACTGGTTGGCTGGTTGACCAACACGGACACATTTGTTACTTCTTCTTTATCTTTAATTACTGGAGGAACTGCAAAAAGTAAGGAACTGTAGTTAGTTTAAAATAAATATTATATATAGTTTCTTTACAAAGGACTTTGGAAAGCAAATCTGAGGTATTTGATAGCTAGAAAAGGTTGGTCATACTTAAGCAAAGCTTTTATTATGAAATGAAGAGTCTTGACAATATATTTACAAGTAACTCACTAAATTTTTACTTTAATTATTCATGTATGAATTAAAACTGAAAATGAAAAATGAAAAAAATTCAGTTATGTATTAAGGATAAATTTAAGGGAGAAACTATTTATTTCACATACCACTCAAAATGCAAACTGCTCATCTCAAGTCATGTGGGACTACTTTGCTGATAAGAATGAATATTGCCTAGTATTTATGGAAGATAATATCCATTAAAGTTTTAAGTATATATATTCTTGACTCATGCAAAGTGCCATATGTACATGATGTTCACTGAAGTATTACTTAAAATAGTATACAAGTGGTACCTATGTTCATTATGAGTTTATCATAGAAAGCTAAGTCATGGTACAGCGGGACCTTAGTTAGGCATAAATAAGAATTAGGAATACTCTAAGATAGAGTATTTAATGATACAGCCAAGGTATGCAGTAATGGATAAAATGGTCTACAATAATTCTTTATATATGTAAAAAAAGAGGATGAAATATATATTCATATTTCTTCATTTTTGCAGAAAATATCTCTGGGAAGATACACACAAACACATACATACCCCTAACAACTTTCCTTGCCCACAGGGAGGATAAAGTAGATTGCTTAGCTCAGGGCCAGGAGACTTTTGACTTTGTATCTTTTTCTACCATTTTAATTTTCAGTGATGTAAAATCACAATAAAAAATTATATGAAAATTTAAGTCAGCTGAATACATGAAGTTGGACTGCTACTTTTTAAACTGATAACATCTTTTTATGTAAATGGTAAATGATAGTTCAGTTGCTCAGTCGTGTCCAACTCTTTGCGACCCCATGAATCGCAGGACACCAGACCTCCTTCTCTATCACGAACTCCCGGAGTTCACTCAGACTCGCATCCATCAAGTCAGTGATGCCATCCAGCCATCTCATCCTCTGTCGTCCCCTTCTCCTCCTGCCCCCAATCCCCTCCAGCATCAGAGTTTTTTCCAATGAGTCAACTCTTCGCATAAGGTGGCCAAAGTACTGGAGTTTCAACTTCAGAATCATTCTTTCCAAAGAAATCCCAGGGCTGATCTCCTTCAGAATGGACTGGCTGGATCTCCTTGCAGTCCAAGGGACTCTCAAGAGTCTTCTCCAACACCACAGTTCAAAAGCATCAATTCTTCGGCACTCAGCCTTCTTCACAGTCCAACTCTCACATCCATACATGACCATTGGAAAAACCATAGCCTTGACTAGATGGACCTTTGTTGGCAAAGTAATGTTTCTGCTTTTCAACACACTATCTAGGTTGGTCATAACTTTTCTTCCAAGGAGTAAGCGTCTTTTAATTTCACGGCTGTAATCACCATCGGCAGTGATTTTGGAGCCCCCCAAAATAAAGTCTGACACTGTTTCCCCATCTATTTCCCATGAAGTGATGNGTAATGTTTCTGCTTTTCAACACACTATCTAGGTTGGTCATAACTTTTCTTCCAAGGAGTAAGCGTCTTTTAATTTCACGGCTGTAATCACCATCGGCAGTGATTTTGGAGCCCCCCAAAATAAAGTCTGACACTGTTTCCCCATCTATTTCCCATGAAGTGATGGGACCGGATGCCATGATCTTCGTTTTCTGAATGTTGAGCTTTAAGCCAACTTTTTCACTCTCCCCTTTCACTTTCATCAAGAGGCTTTTTACTTCCTCTTCATTTTCTGCCATAAGGGTGGTGTCATCTGCATATCTGAGGTTATTGATATTTCTCCTGGTAATCTTTATTCCAGCTTATGCTTCTTCCAGCCCAGCATTTCTCATGATATGCTCTGCATATAAGTTAAATAAGCAGGGTGACAATATACAGCCTTGATGTACTCCTTTTCCTATTTGGAACTAGTCTGTTGTTCCATGTTCAGTTCTAACTGTTGCTTCCTGAACTGCATATAGGTTTCTCAAGAGGCAGGTCAGGTGGTCTGATATTCCTATCTCCCTCAGAATTTTCCACAGTTTATTGTGATCCACACAGTCAAAGGCTTTGGCATAAGAAGAACATATAAAGGAATTTGAACATGTTACATATTCAGTTATATGATTTTATCTGTATTTACCATGGACTTTGAGGTTATATCTTCTTTCTGTGGTTCCAGCTTCATTGACTGCCACACAAATATACTCCCCGTTGTCATATGGTGTAACAGAAGCAATAACCAACAATGTGCCATCTTCTAATATAGAAATACCAGGCTCTTGGCCCGTCAGCTCTCTACCATTCCGCAACCATTTGATGGTTGGTTTGGGGGTACCTAAGAAAGAAATTAAAGTTTTGTGATATTTCATAACAAAATTGGAAATCACTATTAGGTATCAACTATCTTGAGGAGAAATAAAACCTCTCATCTATATTATACTATGTATCCTTAGGTACTTTCAAGATATGGAATTTTGCAGAGATTACGGTATGTCATCTCTCTATTTCCTGACTGGTTTTAAAAAATCTAAGGTCTCCAGTGTAGAATTTGATCAAAGCTGTTTTTATCAAGACATTCAGATGATAATAAGCAAAACATTTTCTTGAGTGAGTTCATGGTATTCATGAGGGAAAAAGCTGTTTTAGTTAAAAGACTAGAAATAGGCAGAGCTTTTGGGTGATAATAAAGGAAGAACAAAAATAAGATACTCTCAGAGGAACAGACGGGAAGATTATGCAAACACAAAGAGGAAAGGAATGATGTACAGAAATGATGCTTCATCATTCACATTTTAAACAGTCCTGATAGAGCAGATGAGGAACACGTGCTACTCACACATCTTGTGGGGATCCCACTCTGTTACAGAGAGGGCACAGATTGATTCTTGAGTTTTTATACTAAAGATAAAGTTGAGAAAGCAGGGAGCAGACTTGCTTTCCTGGATTTATTTATGACCAACAGAGTGAATGGAAGTTATATGAATAAAAGTGATAAAAAAAAATCTCAAAATGCATAATGGAGCCAAAAGGACATACTGGAAATAGACAAAGATTAACTCTATGATATGAATCTATTTATACAGCAAAGAATGTGCCAGGCACTATTCTAAGTACTTTCACATTTTACTTTATTTATATAAAAAATAAAGCACATTAAATAATATCAATATATTGTATGAGACATGGCTAATAATCTTAAAGCATAATAAAAATATCAAAGAATGGAGAATGGTCATATATCAAAGACAAGTACACAAATGACAGGAATACACAGAATGTATCATTAAGATTAAACTCAAATTGAGTCAAAGTATTATAAAACTGACTTTGACTATTAATGACTGAATTATAAAAATGACTATGTTTATGGGAAAAATAAAACAGAAGTAGTGGCATATTTCACTGTAAGATGCTGACTGATGAAGAAGAGAATATAAAACTGATGGACTACAATTGCACATGTTGCCAAGGATAAAAGTGGGTTATAATCATTTCCTTACATCCTACTTATTCCTTTATGGACTTCTCAAACTTCTCAACTAATATTTGTTAAGCTAATAAATGAAAAAGCAAATTAAGAAATGCTGGGCTGGCAGAAGTACAAGCTGGAATCAAGATTACCAGGAGAAATATCAATAACCTCAGATATGCAGATGACACCACCCTTATGGCAGAAAGTGAGGAGGAGCTAAAAAGCCTCTTGATGAAAGTGAAAGAGGAGAGTGAAAAAGTTGGCTTAAAGCTCAACATTCAGAAAACAAAGATCATGGCATCTGGTCCCACTTCATGGGAAATAGAGGGGGAAACAGTGGAAACAGTGTCAGAATTTATTGTTTTGGGGCTCCAAAATCACTGCCAATGGTGATTGCAGCCGTGAAATTAAAAGACGCTTACTCCTTGGAAGAAAAGTTATGACCAACCTAGATAGTGTGTTGAAAAGCAGAAACATTACTTTGCCAACAAAGGTCCATCTAGTCAAGGCTATGGTTTTTCCAGTGGTCATGTATGGATGTGAGAGTTGGACTGTGAGAAGGCTGAGTGCCGAAGAATTGATGCTTTTGAACTGTGGTGTTGGAGAAGACTCTTGAGAGTCCCTTGGACTGCAAGGAGATCCAGCCAGTCCATTCTGAAGGAGATCAGCCCTGGGATTTCTTTGGAAAGAATGATTCTGAAGTTGAAACTCCAGTACTTTGGCCACCTTATGCGAAGAGTTGACTCATTGGAAAAAACTCTGATGCTGGGGGGGATTGGGGGCAGGAGGAGAAGGGGACGACAGAGGATGAGATGGCTGGATGGCATCACGGACCTGAGTCTGAGTGAACTCCAGGAGATGGTGATGGGCAGGGAGGCCTGGTGTGCTGCAATTCATGGGGTCGCAAAGAGTCAGACACGACTGAGCAACTGAACTGAAGAAATAAGTTGCATTATCTTTACTTTTTCAATGGTAGAACAACCAGGTCAAGATGAAATTCATGGCAAAGATAATGAAAAGGCACTAAGCTAGAAGGGGACAACAGAGGATGAGATGGCTGGATGGCATCATTGACTCAAAGGACATGAGTTTTAACAAACTCTGGGAAATGGAGATGGACAGGGAAGCCTGGGCATGCTGCAGTCTGTGGGGTCTCAAAGAGTCAGACATGACTGAGCGACTGAACACAGCAATTTTAAATTAACACAAGAATTCTATCCCAGGTGAACTAGGAAACTAGGAAGAGGTAGTATATCAAAGTGGAAAAGGGACATTCAAGTCAGCTTGTAAGTCAGGGATTCGGCAGAAACTACTCAGCAGTAGTACCACTGGCAGGGCTCCCTTGGGAGTGAGCGCCCACAGAACGAACTTGAACCTACCTTTCTCAAGGATTCTTCTCCAGCCTTGCCTACCACCACCACCCACTGACCCTAGGAATGGTGGTGGTGGTGTAGCTGCTAAGTTGTGTCCGACTCTTGCAACCCCATGAACTATAGTCTGGCAGGCTCTCTGTCCATGGGGATTCTCCAGGCAAGAATACTGGAAAGGTTTGCCATGTCCTTCTCCAGGGGATCTTCCCAACCCAGTGACTGAATCCATGTTTCCTGCATTGCAGGCAGATTCTTTACCACTGGGAGCCATCAGGGAAACCATCATTGACCCTAGGAACAGTTACTGACAACCCTTTACATATCTGAAGAGCTTATTAGAGTTACCTTTTTTTGAATGCTGGTAGAAAATAATCATTGAGGAGAGAGATATTGTTAAGAGATGAAAATCTTGCTGTAGAAACAGAGAGAGCTGTAAGGTCCTTCAACTTCCACTGTCTCCAGGAACAACGACTAAGAGGCTCATGTGGGAGCATGGATTCGTCCAGGAGACGATGGAAAGGATACTGCTTGGTTTTTGCAGGAATTAGTACAGACTCATTTGAGTCACTGCAGATGAACATTATGTGAAAGAGAATATTTTGGGCCACCTATTGGGCATCCAGGGTAAGGCGACAGTGACCCTTTTTATAGGCTTTGGAGGAGAAAGAATAACCATCTCCTGCCAGGAACTATGACGGCATAGAAAGCTCAGAAATTCAGGGAAAGGAGGAGTTTGGACAAGCATCAGAGAGCCAAGTTACTACCTGGCTCCAGAATTACCAGTAGAGGATAAATCTAGAAAGGAGTTTTTAGAAAAGAAGAGTAACAAGGGGATGGTCCTAATATATACCCCTGACTGAAATAAATATGCAATATTTTGAATAGCTCTGTCACATTATAAAGAGAAATCTTGTCAGAAATAAAATGAACTAAGTAACAGGAAGGAGCATGAACGAACTGGAAAACATACCGGATTAGGCAAGTCTGAGAGAATAGAAGGTATATCCAGTGAAGGAAATAAAACAACTGGAGGGAAGAATACCTAATTTAAAGAGTTCTTATTGAAAGAAGTGTTAGTTTCTATTTTGCACAAATGTTGTAACAAGGACTGATGAGTAGAATTTAATGATGCCTGGGGTTCAATACAGAATTCTAGAACAATACAACATTATGCCAATGCCCATGTGACCACGTCGTACACACCTTTTGCAGGACATGGAAATGCAATGCGTTGGTTGGCCACTCTTTCTTGGAATGGAGTGTTATATGGAGGCTCTAGGTCTTCCAGAATAGGTGGTTCTATTAGAAAAATAAATGCATTATCACAGGCTTTCCTTGGGCAATGCTGAATTCTTTTGAGGCTACGTATGACACCTGCTTCTCTTTTCCTGCCTTTGCTCTGGTGGTCTCCCTGACTGGAATGCTTTCCTCCTGATTGGACATGTTTGGCTCCTTCTAGTCAAAAGATTTCACAACACATATCATCACCTCAGAGAAGTCCTCATGACAATTCAGTCTATGGTAGCCAACTGCTGGGAGTTGTCTAATAAAAACTATTTTAAATTTTTACAAAGTGCATGTCACAATCTGTTATTTCTTGTTTAATTGCCTGTTTGCTTTCTGCCTAATTACAGAACTGGTCACTGTCTTCTCCTCACTGCCTAGATCACGACAGACCTCTGGCAGGAACCTGATAAACACTTGTTGCTTAAAGGAATTAAGATTAATCAATTTGGGGGGGGGGCGTGCACCGTGTGGCATGTGGGATCTTAGCTTCCCAACTAGGGATCGAACTCATGCCCTCTACAGTGGATACGTGGAGCCAACTACTGGACCACCAGGGAATTCCTCAAAGATTCATCTTTAAACCCTCAACACAGGCCATCATTAGAGGGAACAGTGGACCTCGACTTTCTAGGGATTAATGTTGAGTGCACCTTACTACTCTAAGGTAAATCCTACTCCAATCAACTGTGCCCACAATTTCTTCCAAACTGAAAATAGTGGGTGGGGTACTTATCTAGGATTGCTTGCACTATCTACATCATCCTTGGCAACTCCATTTTCAAAGGTAAACAGTTGACTAACATACAGCTTCACTTCATTTCTGGAATCATTTTCCTTTCAAAGATAACTAGAGAGTCATAAACCTATACAGAAGTCTTCTGAAAGTGACCCAAGACTAAGCAAGACTATATCTTCTGAATAGACTCCAGGGTTTTTCCCCCACTCACCAACCCACCATACATATATTTTCCTAGGACCCAAATCACCTTGAACGTGTAGTGTTATCTCCGTCTCATCACTGCCTGCTATGTTAGTAGCGACACATGTATATATGCCAGCATCTGAGAGCACCGCTTGTTTGATGCTTAATGTCCCATCTGGATGGCTAATATGCTGCAGTCCATCAACCAGCACGGAGCTTCCACCTTTGAACCAGGTGAAACAGGAAGAGGTGTCCCTTGAGCACTGCACGGAATGTCCACTCTTTGACCAACTTGGACTTTCATAACTTTAGGGCCACGCTGTATCTTTGGAGGCACTGGAAACAATGACTGAGTATTAATAATCCAAGTTTTAAAAACTTCCTTCCTTTTTTCACTTTAAATGAGACCTCTTCTCTAAGACGCAGCATGGGAAAGTAGAATCATCTCAGGATGGGGACCCAGGCTCAGGCCACTTACTAGCCGTGTGATCGAGGGCGATTCAGTATACCGTGTGAGGCCTGTTTCCTTGCTAATCCAGGCAAAATAAACTCTTCAGTACCAATGCACTGCAAGGATTATTAAACTTCTCATTCCAAACTCGAGGAATACTAAGCATTTAAGGATGTCAGATTTCTTACATAAATAACGTAAGGTTTAAAAAGCCTCTAAAATGGCAATCCAGTTGATTTCTGTAATAGAGTAAAACAGTGTTTCTCTCCATGGATTCTTAGCTTCTGTTCTCTTTGTGGAAGATTTAACCAGACAGTAAGAACTATTTCTCATCACAGCTTTCACTTATTTCAGAGACAAAAATCAAGATAGAACTTTTATTTCCCTTTATTATTTCCCTTTACCTTCCTTCAGAAATGTAAATGAGATAATTTATCAGAAGTAGTGTTAGGTTCCACATACACCCATTGTGAACTATAAAGTCAAATTGATTCCTAAGGATATGATTAGAATTTATGTACTTCATATCACTGAAAAACTCAATTCCTCTGTCCTTTTGTTAAAACTTAATATTTAACCAAGATATTCTAAAGGTTTCATTTGCAACAATCTTTAAAGTTGATAGTACAGGCGTACTTCATTTTACTTTTACTGTGCTTTGCTTTATTGCACTTTACAGATAATACAATTTTTACAAATGGAAGTTTTATGGCAACCCTACATTGTCAAATGATATTTAGCATTTTTAGCAATAAGCTATTTTAAAAATTAACACTGTATGCATTATGCTCAATGCATGTACATTGTTTTAAAGCCATAATGCTATTGCACACTTAGTGGACTATAATATAGTGTAAACATAATTTTTATCGGCACTGGGAAACCAAAAAAATCCATGTGACTCACTTGATTGCTGTATTCATTTTACTGAGATGCTCTGGAACCAAACCCATAATATCTCCAAGATATGTCTGTATTATCATCATTTTATGAAAAAAACATTAAAGATAAAAGAGGGTAGGTTTTATCTAACGCCCTAGAACTAGTGAATAACAGAACTCTCAGTGGATTTTATATCCCACAGTCAAGAGGACACTAGTGTAGTGACTGATCTGAGAGTGAAATCAGGTCAAGACCATGTGAGAAAATTTCTTCTCTTATTTGAATGCATGGCTTAGAATATGTGCTCACTAAGCATATGCTGAATGAATGAGTAATTAGACTATGGCAAATTGGGAGAAGAAAGCAGACTACCAAGAAAGTTTTGTAAAGTAGTTAAAGAACTCCAGGAGCACAATGTTTTCAGTGACTGAGCTCCATAAACATTGAAAATGATCGTTTAAATGCTATTAAATCCTTCCTTGAGCATTTGCTTCCACAAAAGGCTACCAGTCTAAATGCATTTCTTTCTTTTTCTTAAAGTACGCTTTAGCATTAGAATGAATATACTTATTTTTACCTATTTATTTTTTATTTTGGCTGTACTGGGTCTTCGTCGCATCATGTGGGCTTTCTCTAGCTGCAGAGCATGGGCTCTAAAGCGGGGGGTCTCAACTGCCCTGCAGCAGGTGGAATCTTAGTCCCCCAAAAAGGGACTGAACCCACATCCTGTGCATTAGGAGGTGGTTTCTTAACCACTGGACCACCAGGGAAGTTCCTAAACATATTTCTTTTTTTATGGTGTATCAACAATACTTATAAATGATCTGTGGATGGACATCTAGTAAAACTGAGATCCAAAATTTTAATACTGTTCACCTGAGGAAAAAGGGGAAAGTTGTTTATGGATAACATTTTCAAAGTAAATGAAAGACAGTTGTGAGTCTCAGATCTAGAAAATTTTTGTATAATTACTCCGTGTATAATTTGAGGATAACTATCAGAGAAAGTGGGACAGCAGGTTTCCTGGGGGCTAGTCCACAGAGAGCATGTAGTTTCATTTCAAAACTCACCACGGACGTTTAATCTAACAGACTGGGTCACATTCCCCGCAATATTTGTAGCGACGCAAAGATAGCTCCCACTATCTGAAACACGGGTCTCAGCGATCTTCATCGAACCAGAAGGGAGGAACGTGTGTCTAAGAGAAGGAAACCACAGGGCAGACCGTGAAACAGGAGAATTTAAGTATCCCCTAAGCAACTGCGATTCACTATGAAATTATTACTTTGCAAACAGTTTTTGAAACCATTCTCCAATCTATAATGTCATTTCTATGCACCTTAAAAGTCAGGAATTTTAATAATTAGCCTATGTATTCTGTATGATATTCTCACAAACACCAACTTAATTTGCTTTCACATTTAAATTTAATCTAAGGGTGTGACATTGTTGAGTAATTGTACATCTCTTTGCTTCACTAAGTATAGCTTTACAAAGCAAATATGTTTTAATAAACTTTGAAGATACTTCAAACACATTATAGTTTTTCTCCAATGCTTCATTACAATTTTTACGTGCTAAAATAAAGACCAAAGAAGGTACATATGAAGTTCTCAGATATACATTGAGAATACACACACACACACACTCCTCTTATGTAGTTAGGTAAACCAGATCTACACATAAAATGTTATTATGTTCACTTTACTAAAAAAGCTTTAAGAGGGAGGGAGCTTTAAGAGATAGTAGACTTACCTACTATCAGGATTTCTATAAGTTAAGACAGATAAAGTGTGCTATTGGCCCAGAGACTGACAAATGGATGAACAGTTAAAGATGAGATCCCCTCATCCCCACCAGAAGACTTAAGCACATATGAGAACTCAACATGTAATATCAGAGGTGATGTTACAGAAAGTTAGGAAAGGACTAACTATTCAAAAATAGTGCTGGGCAAGTGGCTCTCCACATGGAAAATAAATAAAATTAGAGAACAAACTAGTCCTATACACAAAATAAAAATTCAAAAGTATTAAAATCCAAAAACTGAAAACAAACTTAAAATACTGTAATAAAACATTGCAGTTTTATTTATGATCTACTAATCTAAACAAACATCTTGAGCTACATGCAAATTTTAAAATTCTGTACAACCAGTATGTGAGTGCTAGCGTGCTCAGTCATGCTCAGTCCAACTCTTGCAACCCCATGGACTGTAGTCCACCAG
This sequence comes from Aepyceros melampus, assembly GCA_006408695.1. Lineage (NCBI taxonomy): Eukaryota > Metazoa > Chordata > Mammalia > Artiodactyla > Bovidae > Aepyceros > Aepyceros melampus. The sequence goes on from SJXQ01009317.1 coordinate 58,580, forward strand.
GCTCCTGAGTCCATGGGATTCTCCAGGCAAGAATACTGGAGTGCGTTACCATTTCCTCCTCCAGGGGATCTTTCTGACCCAGGGATGGAACTAGACACCATATATAAATTAACTTGAAAGGCTAGGAGTATTCTGAGATATTTTCAACACATATAAGAGACAAAGGATTGCTATCAAGAACAAAACTGAAACTTCTACATTCAATAATAAAAGAAAAACAAGTCACCAGAACACTGGAGCAGGTTTAAAGATGCAATTCACAGATGACAAAATGGCCAACAAACAAGAGAAAGCATTCTAGGCCCACTGGAATTCAGTCATGTGAAAAGTAAGATAGTTGAAGATACCATTTCACACCTATATGAATGGCAAAAACTTTTAAGTCAGTCAACACCACGCATCGTTGATAATATGGCAACAGGTACATCTACATTCTGCTGACGGGAAGTAAATCAGGACTGCCCCTTCAGAAGGCAATTAGGCAATGTCTACAAAACTCAAAACAGGTATTCATTCTAATTGGAAATTGTGGTTCTAGGTACAAGTCTCAAAGAAACTCATGTAGCTGCATACAAGGAGAGATTCATAAAAAGATATTCCCTGAAAAGTTTTGTTTCTAAAGCCAAGGGGAAAAAAAGGAAGAATAAAATGTAGAAACACAAACCAGAGCATAAAGAGAGAAATTTTTCTAAATAAAATGTAGAATATGTTTATGGTAATGAAAATGAATAAACTGAATCTGCATGCATAAAAATGGATACAAGTTATTCAGTAAATAAAGCAGTAGAATAATAGATAACATGCAACAATGGAAAACTGAAAACAAGTACATGGAAAAAAATTAAAAGGAGAGAAAATATTCTGTACTATCTAAGGATGTACATGTAGGATACACATCAAGTCTGTGGCAGTGTGTGCCCCTGGGAAGACAGAGAGACTGTGACTGAGAAGGGGAACAATGAAACTTCAGCATCATCTGAAATAAGGTATGTCTGCTATTCAAAAATGTCAAGGCACTTATTTTTTTCAAAGACATAATAATGTAGTTCTTCATTATTTTTTTCCCTCAAGAGTGGTAGGGAAACTAGAGTGGCATGAATTTATAGCTTCAAAACTACACACATCAAAAGTCTAAGAGAAGATAGCTAGAGATTATAGTTCTTATTCTGCCGGTAACTTCTGGCATGATATCAAGTTAAAACAGTAATTGATACCATTCTTTGAGAAAAAGAGGAGAAATATGGAATGTACATTATATCATCCTTTCAGGAATTATCCTCATTCTATAAACAAAAAGTCGAGGTTCAAAGAGACCCATTGAAAAAACTGCCAAAGTTTCAGAGAAGCTTTATGTAGTGGAGGTAAATTTAAACTCACACCTGCATGGCAACAAAAGTTGTGTTCTGAAAGTCTCTGGCATTCTGCTTTCCATTACTCTTAGCCTATCAAATGCTTTTTCCAGTGGACCTTTGTTTAAGGGCTTTAATCAAGAAGATTTGTACAAAACTACCTAATGAAATTCAAAACCTTGATATTAGAGAACCTATTGTGTTTTATTACTTCTCTGGGAATAATGCAGTTTTATAGATAATACGCACTTTGTGCTAACCACAATCTACATACAAACTACATCCAAACCATTTCCATAACCACCTTGTAGAATGTACAGTGGGAAGTTATGTCAAAGCTCAGTTTTAGCATTTCTGCTCTTAAAGAATGATTTAGATGGTTTACATGTTTCTTGCAGGCTCAGTGTAATATAAATTATCTCAAATTTAAAAACTGGGCTCTTGATTGGGTTTGTTTTTTTTTTTATATTGAGCTGCATGAGCTGCTTGTATATTTTGGAGATTAATCCTTGTCAGTTGTTTTGTTTGAAAATATTTTCTCCCATTCTGAGCGGAAGATCTAATGGATATTTCTCCAAAGATGACACAAAGATGGCCAACAAACTCATGAAAAGATGCTTAACATCACCAATTATTAGAGAAATGTAAATCAAAATTACAATGAGGATCACGTCACTCTGGTCAGAATGGCCATCATGAAAAAAATCTAGAAACAATAAACACTGGAGAAAGTCTGGAGAAAAGAGAACCCTCCTACACTGTTGCTGGGAATGTAAACTGGTACAGCCACTATGGAGAACAATATGGAGGTTCCTCAAAAAACTAAAGATGGAATTACCATATGACCCAGCAATCCCACTCCTGGGCAGATACTCAGAGAAAACCACAGTTCAAAAAGATACATGCACCCCACTGTTCACTGTAGCACTATTTACAATAGTCAGGACATGGGACCAACCTAAATATCCACCGACAGAGAAATGGACAAAGCTGTGGTACGTGCATACAATGAAATGTTATTCAGCAATAACAAGGAACAAAATAGTGCCATCTGCAGAGATGTGGATAGACCCAGAGATTATCATATGGAGTGAAGTAAGAAAGAAAAACAGTAGCATCAAATATCATATAATACTGCTTATATGTGGAATCTAGAAGAATGGTACAGATGAACATATTTGCAAAGCAGAAATAGAGACGCAGATGTAGAGAACTTACGGACCCCAATGGGAAAAGTGGGGATGGGATGAACCGGGAGATTAATATTGACACACGTACACTACTGATACTGTGCATAAAACAGATAACGAAAGAGAACCTACTGTATAGCACAGAGAATTCTCAGTGTTTTGTAGTGATCTAAATGGGAAGGAAATCTAAAAAAGAGGGGACAGATGTATACTGAAAATTGATTCACTTTGCTGTACAGTAGAAACTAACAAAATATTGTAAAGTAACTATCTCCAATAAAAATTAATAAAAGTTTTTTTTTTTTTGAGACATTTGAAAACCTGAACAGCCGTCTGTCCCAAGAGATTGTTTCATGTGTCAAAATTCATCCCAGGTCTCCTACCTTGGAGAGAATGGAGAGATGAGCTGGGTTTCTTTAGCCCAGGTAATGATGGGTGGGGGTAAACTCTTCACTTCACATGGAAGAGTCACCTCTTCTCCTGCAAGGACTGAGATCTCAACAGGCTTATCCTGGGATGGTCCCCTTTGGTCTCCGAACACTCTAGGCCTTACTAAAACAAACCCAAGTTTGGGAAGGGAAAGAGTACATTGAAACAAAGCACACTTCAAGTTAAAAGCAGGACCACTACACATTCTTAAATAATTTTCAAAAAGATTCTGATTTCAAAATTTGGGGACATATCTAAAGCTTTCCATAAACATTTACTGTGAGAGCTTATCGGAAAATGACTAGAACATTTTCCTTTTCAGCTCTTCCTTTCAGAACACAATGAAAAGGTCCCTCAGACGCCCTTTCACAATCTGCCATATGTAAAGTAACCCCTCAAGGCAGAGTGCTAACCAAGACATAGCTGAGGTTTGGCTTTGTTAGGACCCTTAACTATGTGGTATTTCTAAAGAAGGTTGGGTGCCATAAGCATAGTCCTTGGAAAAACACCATTAAATTTTTTCCAAAAGGCTACACCGTTTTTCTCCCTTTAAATCAGAATCTACAGAGAGGAGATGTAGGTTGGCAGGAAAAGTACTTTTGTAAAAAATCTATAAACCTGGGGGAGTAGTTCACTTTAGGGCTTCAGGCCTCTAGTAATGTTATTTGGGAGAGAAATGTGAGTTTTGGCACAGACACACAGCATCAGAGAAGAACAGTTGTCCACGGGGGCTCTCACCATAGACAGTCAGCTGCACTTTCCTTTTGGCGTAGCCAGCTGCATTGGTGGCGGTGCACACATACTCCCCACTCTCCTCACCCCCAGGGGACACCACGTACAGACTTCCATCAGCCCCTGCGGAAACTTAGCACTGCTGGTGGAAATCAGCTCGCCCTTCTGCAAAACGACACAGTGAGGTGTTTTTTAAGATAATAAAGGAGTGACTTAATGTCTGGAAGAGGAGGAGAGGGAGAAAAAATAATCTCTAAAGGAGAAAGTACTAGATTGAAAGGAGGCTAATTTAAAGAAAGTTCCTTGTAAGAAAAACAAATAATGCCAAGGTGACATTTCTTCCTACTAAACCGGGTCCCCTTCATTCTCAAACTACCAAAACTAGAGAGGATGAGGAAGTAGCAAATGGGACGGGTGTATGTGCTAAGACAGGCACCGTTTTGAACACTTTACATGAATTAACTATGGCGTGCTGCGATTCATGGGGTCGCAAAGAGTCGAACACAACTGAGCTACTGAACTGAACTGAACTGAATGCTTACAACAATCTTATGAGTAGTAATTACGACAATCCCTATTTTACGGATGAAAGTATTAAGTCTGGGAGCTTGGTGGGATAACTTGCCCAAGGTGAAACAGTCAGTCATTGGTAGAACTAGAAATTGAACCTGGGCAGGCAGGCTCAGGAGGCCAAACTCTTCACCTCCATTGTACTATCAAAGAACAAAGGCCATTTAGGAAAGGTTTTATTTTTATATTTCCCTTAATTGAATTAAACTTCTACTCTGTATCAGACACTATTTAGTTTGTGGAATCAGCTTCACCACCATACCTTTGTGCAGGAATCTGAGCCTTTCAATTTAATTTACAGATATCAAAACCAACTTCTTTATATTTCAGAGACTTTTAGTAGTATAAAATTAGATGTTACAGCTATCTGGAGAAAAACATGGTCCAAAAGGATACACGTACCCCAACGTTCACTGCAGCACTGTTTACAATAGCCAAGACATGAAAGCAACCTAAATGTCTTGGATCGATAAAGATGATGTGATAAATATGTACAATGGAATATTGCTGCTGCTGCTGCTGCTGCTGCTAAGTTGCTTTAGTCGTGTTCGACTCTGTGCGACCCCATAGAAGACAGCCCACTAGCTCCTGTCTCTGGGATTCTCCAGGCAAGAACACTGGAGTGGGTTGCCATTTCCTTCTCCAATGCATGAGAGTGAAAAGTGAAAGTGAAGTCGCTCAGTCGTGTCCAACTCTTCGCAACCCCATGGACTGCAGCCCACTAGGCTCCTCCATCCGTGGGATTTTCCAGGCAAGAGTATTGGAGTGGGGTGCCACTGCCTTCTCCCAATGGAATATTACTCAGCCATTAAAAGAATGAACTGATGTCATTTACAACAACATGGGTCAACCCAGAAACTGTCATAGTGAGCAAAGTAAGTCAAAGAGAATTATTGTGTGATATCTCTTATATGAAGAATATGAAAAAGAAATGATACAAATGAACTTATTTACAAAACAGAAACAGATCTTTACTACTTAAGGATCAAACAGGTAAATGCACTAAGGACATTTTAAGGTCCCTTCCAAGAGGTAAGACTGAGTGGTTTTTCCTTTCTGTAATGTCCTATAGGAGAGTGGCAAGTTCCACATATGACTAAAAATATTCAAATGCTGTTGTTACAGCACATGTCATAACAAACACCACTAAATGCATCCTTTACCTTGGACCAGGCAATAGATGGTTTGGGAATTCCACTTGCTTTGCACGGTAAAGTTACTGGAATGCCTTCAATAGTACTGAGGATCTGCTGTCCATGCTGAATGGTTGGCAGAACTGGAAAAGGAAGCAAAATACAAAATCTGAGCACCTACCCTTCCATTTTGCCTTACAAGTTTAAAGCTGAACTTTTTCACGATAAACCAAATATTTAGAACAACTATCAAAGAATCTTTTCTGTTAAAATGTAGGGTCATTTGGAAGGGAGTGTAATAAAGTAAATACACCAGTTATAATCTGAACAATTTAAATAAAACCTTAAAATGAAGTAGCAACTTACGTGTAATATGGTTGATTTTCCGACTGAAGGAAATCTGTATTTTCCAGAAATTCAAGATAGAACTATACCCTAAGAGTTACACATTTAACATATATCTTTCACTGTTGGCATTACATATTAAGCTGCAGTGAGCTGACTTAAACTCACCTCTAGAGAAATGGATTATTTAACCACTACACATAAAATATCTGTCTATACACAAGAATCACTTAGCAAGCTACTAAATTTAACCTTGAAAATAGAATCTGTTTTCTCAAAGGGAATTCCAAAGTTATACTTGAAAGGCCTTAGGAGTTTACATTTAAAAGTCCAAAATACAAAATTCTAAGTGGAAAAATGGCATAACTTTTGATTTTAGAAAGCAACTAAAGAATTGACACCAATGAGTGAAACAATAGGAAAGAGAAGATTTTATCATTTCATTCTGTATAAATCTGCTAATCATAACCAGTGTTAGTCTCTCAGTCATGTCTGACTCTTTGTAACCCTATGAACTGTAGCCCACCAGGCTTCTCTGTCCATTGGATTCTCCAGGCAAGAATACTGGGGTGAGTTGCCATTCTCTTCTCCAGGGGGCCTTCCTGACCCAGAGATTGAACCTGGGTCTCCTGCACCATCTGAGCCACCAGGGAAGCCCAATCATAACCTCTCTGAATACAAAAAATTACCATTATTTGAGGTTCTCAAAATAATGAATTTGATTACAGAAGCTCTCAAACATGAAAGTTCCTAACACAGCACAAAGAACATTATAAAAGTGCATGCATTTCCCTTCCTTCTCCTGAAAGATGGAGCTGCTCTCTACGGCTCAAGCATTCACTGTGTCTCTTGTCTTTAAATCACATATCCCTAAAATAATCCCAGCTACCGTGGAGTTAAGTTAACCAGACAAGAGATACCAGAGACCTCAGTGCAAAAGCATCCTTTTGGAAAAGCTCAGATTAGCTTTGTTACATATATATATATATTTATTTGTATTTTCCTAAGACTAGTCTTACTCCTTAGATAATATCTTCTTGAAGACTGGCAGCAAATTCCCAGCCCTAAACAAGAATGTCAGGCTACTCTTTAAAGTGAGAAATTTAATTCCCAGAATTATCACAGAATAGTCAATGTTCAACTTTGCTGTATTTTGTGGCAATGTGGAATAAGCCATTTTCTTAAATGCATATTAAGTTTGACAGGTATAAAGGCAAATGTTAGCTATAAATGCAGGCAACAGTTTTCAAATCTGAAGACACTTGAGTATGGAAGAGCTTTTTCTTTCCAGATTGTCAATCTATGGAAATCAACATAACAATGAAGTGGTTTGTCATTTTAATTTGCATTTGTATGTGCATTCGTTAATACAATTATTTTAAGAATTCTTTGAGAGCCTTTACTATATTTTTTAGTTGATTAAACCAAAGTATAGTTGATTTACAATGTTGTATTAATCTCTCATAAAGAGAAAAGTGACTCATTTATACATACATATACCTTCTTTTATTCTTTTCCATTATGGTTTATCTCAGGGTATAATTCAGTTCAGTTCAGTTCAGTCGCTCAGTCGTGTCCGACTCTTTACGACCCCATGAATCGCAGTACGCCAGGCCTCCCTGTCCATCACCAACTCCCGGAGTTCACTCAGACTCACGTCCATTGAGTCCATGATGCCATCCAGCCATCTCATCCTCGGTTGTCCCTTTTTCCTCCTGCCCTCAATCCCTCCCATCATCAGGGTCTTTTCCAATGAGTCAACTCTTCGCATAAGGTGGCCAAAGTACTGGAGCTTCAGTTTTAGCATCATTCCTTCCAAAGAAATCCCAGGGCTGATCTCCTTCAGAATGGACTGGTTGGATCTCCTTGCAGTCCAAGGGACTCTCAAGAGTCTTCTCCAACACCACAGTTCAAAAGCATCAATTCTTCGGCGCTCAGCCTTCTTCACAGTCCAACTCTCACATCCATACATGACCACAGGAAAAACCATAGCCTTGACTAGACGGACCTTAGTCGGCAAAGTAATGTCTCTGCTTTTGAATATACTATCTAGGTTGGTCATAACTTTTCTTCCAAGGAGTAAGCGCCTTTTAATTTCATGGCTGCAGTCACCATCTGCAGTGATTTTGGAGCCCAAAAAAACAAAGTCTGACACTGTTTCTACTGTTTCCCATCTATTTCCCATGAAGTGATGGGGCCAGATGCCATGATCTTCGTTTTCTGAATGTTGAGCTTTAAGCCAACTTTTTCACTCTCCTCTCTCACTTTCAACAAGAGGCTTTTTAGCTCCTCCTCACTTTCTGCCATAAGGGTGGTGTCATCTGCATACCTGAGGTTATTGATATTTCTCCCAGCAATCTTGATTCCAGCTTGTGTTTCTTCCAGTCCAGTGTTTCTCATGATGTACTCTGCACAGGGTATAATAAATATTCTTTTTTTTAAATTAATTTTTATTTTTTAGTTTGTTTTGCTTTACAATACTGTATTCGTTTTGCTATATATTGACATGAATCAGCCACGAGTGTACATGAACTCCCAATCCTGACCCCCACCTCCCTCCTCCCGCCTCACACCATCTCTCTGGATTATCCCCATGCCTCAGTCCCAAGCATCCTACATCCTGCATCGAACCTAGACCGGCGATTCATTTCACTTATGATATCATACATGTTGCACTGTAAATATTCTTAAAAGTGGAGAGGAAGTGATGAAATTCACAGAAATACAGAGGTATAGAAAAACTATAATACTGCATCACATCCAACTCAAAGACAAATCTTTACTCTGGATAGCTGGTTGATTTAGTCCATGTCAAATGTCTGGGTTAATTTTTTCTTAATCTTATTAACTAAATCAGTTATTCATTTTGGACTATGATGGATGAAACAGTGTTCTCAAATGACCTCTTTAATTTTTCACTGTTAAATTTCCTTTATCTTGTCTTCTCCATCTCCTTGGGTCTGGCCAACATCACAACTAATCATGTCACTCTTTGACCCAGGTGAAAATCTGTATCAGAATCCATCTCAAGACAAGATTCTAGGAATTGTTAGAAGTAAAAGCAAGATGATATGAGTACATTTCTACTGTCAATTGTCAAACCAGTCCATAAGCACCCTCTGGGAAATGTATGGGCTCTAGCCATACATGAAACCAGTCTGTTGTTCCATGTCCAGTTCTAACTGTTGCTTCCTACCTGCATATAGGTTTCTCAAGAGGCAGGTCAGTATTGATATTTCTCCCAGCAATCTTGATTCCAACTTGTGTTTCTTCCAGTCCAGCATTTTTCATGATGTACTCTGCATAGAAGTTAAATAAGCAGGGTGACAATATACAGCCTTGACATACTCCTTTTCCTGTTTGGAACCAGTCTGATGTTCCATATCCAGTTCTAACTGTTGCTTCCTGACCTGCATACAGATTTCTCAAGAGACAGGTCAGGTGGTCTGGTATTCCCATCTCTTTCAGAATTGTCCACAGTTTATTGTGATCCACACAGTCAAAGGCTTTGGCATAGTCAATAAAGCAGAAATAGATGTTTTTCTGGAACTCTCTTGCTTTTTCCATGATCCAGCAGATGTTGCAATTTGATCTCTGGTTCTTCTGCCTTTTCTAAAACCAGCTTGAACATCAGGGAGCTCATGGTTCACGTATTGCTGAAGTCTGGCTTGGAGAATTTTGAGCATTATTTTACTAGCATGTGAGATGAGTGCAATTGTGTGGTAGTTTGAGCATTCTTTGGCATTGCCTTTCTTTGGAATTGGAATGAAAACTGACCTTTTCCAGTCCTGTGGCCACTGCTGAGTTTGGTCCTCCTAAAGGCAATTCCTCTCATTATTATCAAAGAGTTCAACAGCCTCCAAAGCAACAAGTTACCTTTTTCTCATTCAGAAGGAAGTTTGTCCTGTCAATCAAAGCAAAGCCCCAAGCTTACTATGATAGGCTACCTTATGTCACATACTCATTCAGTAGCCAATTACCATGACCCAAGGGTTGAGTCAGCTATTTGCCTTAGACTTGAGCATATTCTCCACTCTTATCTCCGAGAATGAGTTTCCCTTTTTAAGGACTATGTGGATTCTCACTGATAAATCATGGAGCTGTGAGGGAGAGAGAATACAGGGTCACAACCTTGAATGTGTCCAGTGACAGAGATTTCACTACTTTCCTTCTGTCTTTGGGTATATCTGAGAGTCAGAAGTTATAAATAACATCTATTCAAATATGATGAGTAAAGTTCAAAATTATTTTCCCCACTTCAGTTTTCAAGAGCAAAGCATTAAATTTTTCATTCCAATATTGAATTTTCATCACCCCAGAAAAGGAGCTCTCATAAGTAAGAATGTGGAAAGGCTACATACTACTGGTTTTATCAAAGAGGCATCGCTATAAAGATGAGGACAATGATGGGTAAAGTGTGGGTGAGTTATTTTATATAGTTTACCTCTATTTGAGCTGATGATAAAGCTGCAGCTGACACTTGTTAATTTGGATGCTAACAGTCAAATTTTAGTAATAGGGTAACAGATATGTCTTTTAAAATGTACTTGCTCCCATAATATCCAGAGAATGCCACATCTGTGCATGTGTATAATTATTCCCACTACCAACGAGGGTAACTTAGACCATCTCACTTGTTATTTACACATCCTTACATTACTTATGACTCTCATGTTACCAACAAAATTGTGCTTTTATTTGTTGCTTTGCCAACCAAAGATTTATTTTCATGACCTGTTAAGCTAGGCCAAGTAACCTGAAAACCAAGAAAACTGAATCCTGTCCTTCCTCTTTAGCCTTCAGATATGCTCAGACAAAATTATCTAATTTATACTTTTGCGAACTTAAACTGAGGCTTCATTCACATGACTCACTTTCTCATTCAGGTCATCTTTCTCAGATATACTGCATGACTAAGTGCCAGGAAAAATATAACTATTTGGGAAAAGGAAAAAAAGAAGCTAAAAAGCTGTTCTTTAAAAATAACTGTTAACCCCTCTAGATGAGATATTCTTTAAAGTAAATTTTAATTGACAAAGCCACAGAAGCTTTAAGTTTCTTCAAGCAGAAAGCATCTCTTTAATGTATGTTACATGAATAAACAAATCTGACAATCTATTGACATATTGTCGGTTTATTTTAACAGATTTCTTGCACTAAACTTGCTTGGTGAAAATAATCATTTGATGATTTTCAATTATTTTTATAAGTACAAATGCCAAATGGTTGAAATGCAAGAATATGTGGTCCATTATTTTCAATTATTTCCTGTTGCCATGCATCTCTTAAAACAAACACTGGAAAGCAGAGCTTGAGAGGAAGATGAATCTTTTGCTGCTTTGGGGCTTGGTGTGGTCAATTGAAGGACATCTTTAAATGCTTTCTTTAGAAATAAAATCTAAGTTCTGCCAGACATTATCCCTACAACCTGGCAGCACCGCTTTTGCAAACAGCATCTGACTTCCTCTATTATTTATTTAAGATTCCTCCATATTCTACAACATGGAAAACAAATGGACTGTCTGTGGAGGCAGGGAGATTGCCGTATCAAGAAACAAAATATGGAATAAAATATCTCTCAATCCAAAGAAATACTTGATTTTAACAAGTCTATACATAGCAGTGATAGTCCAAGGCTTATTAAAGTAAATGCTTTCAAAACCACCTCTCATTCTAAAATTACATAATGTGATGTATGACGAATGGGCATCCCTGGTGGCTCAGGAGTAAAGAATCTGCCTGCAGTGCAGGAGCCACAGGAGATGCAGGTTAATCCCTGGGTCGAGAAGATTCCATGGAGAAAGCCATCTCAAGCCACTCCAAAATATCCTTGCCCAGAGAATCCTATGGACAGAGGAGCCTGGCGGGCTACAGTCCATAGGATCTCAAAGAGTTGGACACGACTGAAGTGACTTAGAATGCATGTACACATGGCCGATATTTTTAAAAAGCTTGACATATAAAATAATTTGAAGCTATCTTCAGTGAATGCATTAATTCATTGTTCAGCCATTAAACTGTGAGATTAAAGTTACAGTGCAAAATTTTTCTTCTGAAATATCTTATACCATTAAATAGATCATTTCATAAATTATAGTATACTAATAACTGTTTACAAAAGTGAACACCTGGTTTTATTTTTTAAATGAAATAAAAATTTCCTTTTGTTGTCAATTTCATCTCTACCTTTAATACATGTGTATTAATATCCTCAGTTGATAATATAGAGTTACGAGTGGCACTAAAAACCTGCCTGTGTGTGTATCATTCCATCTTCCATTCTCCTTTGTAAAATCACAGAATGTATCATTAGCAAAGTGTAAAGCTTTATTGTGTGAACAAATAATACCTTCAGACAGTGCCAACTCAATAGTCATCCAGTGCATTTAATTCACAACAGTGATAGGAGCTGGAAGATTCTGAATTAGAAAATGAACTAAAGCAAGTTCATGCAGGTTTACTAAAGAGAATGTTTCTCACAGATGGTATTCCTCAAACAGCCTTGTCTTGGGTGGAGAAATAAGAAGTCTGGAGTTTGGGGGCTTGAGGAGTAACAGTGCAAGTAATATCATCAGGCATTTAACTGCTGGGTTCCAAACGTCACTAGCAAACTCATTCTCATGGCTCTGCACCTGTCTTTGCAAACTTTAACTTGTTTGGGCCAACAAACTGGGCTTGTACTTGCAGTCCTATCAATCCTGTTATATAAAAACAAGTTTGTCTGGCCCCTGAACAATTTAGAGACAAAACAGACGCTCTCTTTACTCAGTGCACAATTATGAAGCTGTGCTGCTCAGAACACTTGAACCTCAATATCTCCAGTTGAGTTTCTTTTTTTTTTTCCAGAGTATTATGTTCACTCTACTTGTTACTGCCACATTCCTGATGAGACATGTAGATGAATACATTCAGAATAGGAGTTGATTGAGATAGCTAGCTCTGGGAGGAGATAAAACTGACTTAATGTGGACTAAATGAAGCCCTTGGGAGATTTTCACAGGCTAATCTTAAATGATATAAGCAACCCACAGAAAGTGATCTAAGGCATTGTACTTTTTTTTCTTTAGATGCAAAGAGTACATTATATTGTCAGTAGGCTGCCCTGCATAAACCCTTATCAATGCTTATTCATAGCCACCAACCATGCCAACACAGGTCAATTCATAATTCATGATTTTTCATGTCTCTGTGAATACTTTTATATTTTCTCCTCTTCATAATTGTTACTATATTACACTTAAATGGATTTAACATTGGCTTTTCCAGCTGTTTCTGATACTCTGATACAGATAACATCTCCTGGCATGCAAAGTTTTCTAACGTTCAATTCTTTCCCTTAAAATGAGTGTTTAGAATTGTTATTTAGAAAAAGACTACTTAATTTTATGGTTCTTAAAAGTTACTGCCATGGTTTTTCCTAAAGGAGATCAAGTTCCCTGATAGATTAATACAGAAGTGTTGTTTTCACTATACTTCACCAGAAGAAGACACTTTGCCTAGAATTGCTCTTACTAAGAGCATTTAGTACTTATACATATCAGACACTATAGAACATTTTGGTGTATTATCTCACTTAATCTCACATAAACTGTATAAATAAGTGCTATTTTTATCCCTATTTGATAGGTGAAGCAACTGAATCCAGAGGCAGAGTAATTTACCCAATTTCAAAAGCCTTTAAGTGGAATGAAGGTACTTCTTAGGTGTGACTGGCCAAAATTCATGCTCTTAACCTATCAATTGTGCTGTGTATATTTCTTCATAGAAATTATACAAATGTTTTTTTTTAATTTACTGGTAATGCTCTACTATTAATCTATACTTTTTCTATTTGGCATATAACAAATATATGTACCCACTTTTGCCTTCATGTTGCAAATCACTGGTCTACTATTTTAAAATTTAAAATCTAGAATACAGATAATATGGGGGATAGTCAAAGAGGAAGTGGAGCTCATCTCTCACCACAAACACATGAAAAATAAACACACACACACACACACCCAAAAAAATCTTTAAAATGCATCTACATGTGAATAATTCTCACCAAAAACTAACTGACAACTGGCAGAAGGACACCACCACCACCATCACCACCACCAAGCTCTCCATACAATCTAGGCTCTAAGAAAGAGGTACATGTAATCAGGCAGAGAGAAAAGGAAAGCAATCATCTGGAAACATTGCTCCTGGGAGGGGACTAAGAGCAAAAGGGAGAATACATGAATAAACAACCATCCTGGCAAGTCAGTGGTGCTTTTAGTGGAAACAGCAAGAGAAAACCTCTGAAAAAGAATGAAACAGATATAATTTACAAGTCAAGGAATTAAAAGCAATGGTAGTAAAAAATGTTAACTGAAATGGGAAAAACAATAGATGAGTACAGTGAAAATTTTGACAAGGAACTAGACAATATAAAAAAGACCCATCCAAAAATGAAAAATTCAATCCCTGAAATGAATACAGGAGAAGGAATAAATAGAAGACTAAATAATATAGAAAAATACAAGTTATCTGGAAGACAGAAAGTGGAAATCACCCTATCAAAACAACAGAAAGAAAACAGATTTAAAAAATTTAACACAGCATAAGAGATCAAATTGCCAACATCTGCTGGATCACGGAAAAAGCAAGACAGTTCCAGAAAAACATCTATTTCTGCTTTATTGACTATGCCAAAGCCTTTGACTGTGTGGATCACAATAAACTGTGGAAAATTTTGAGAGAGATGGGAATACCAGATCACCTAACCTGCTTCTTGAGAAATCTGTATGCAGGTCAGGAAGCAACAGCTAGAACTGGACATGGATCAACAGACGGGTTCCAAACAGGAAAGGGAGTGTGTCAAGGCTGTATATTGTCACCCTGCTTATTTAACTTCTATGCAGAGTACATCATGAGAAACGCTGGACTGGAAGAAACACAAGCTGGAATCAAGATTGCTGGGAGAAATATCAATCACCTCAGATATGTAGATGACACCACCCTTATGGCAGAAAGTGAAGAGGAACTAAAAAGCCTCTTGATGTAAGTGAAAGAGGAGAGTGAAAAAGTTGGCTTAAAGCTCAACATTCAGAAAACGAAGATCATGGCATCTGGTCCCATCACTTCATGGAAAATAGATGGGGATACAGTGTCAGATTTTATTTGGGGGGGGCTCCAAAATCACTGCAGATGGTGATTGCAGCCATGAAATTAAAAGACGCTTACTCCTTGGAAGAAAAGTTATGACCAACCTAGATAGTATATTCAAAAGCAGAGACATTACTTTGCTGACTAAGGTCCATCTAGTCAAGGCTATGGTTTTTCCAGCAGTCATGTATGGATGTGAGAGTTGGACTGTGAAGAAGGCTGAGCGCAGAAGAATTGATGCTTTTGAACTGTGGTGTTGGAGAAGACTCTTGCGAGTCCCTTGGACTGCAAGGAGATCCAACCAGTCCATTCTGAAGGAGATCAGCCCTGGGATTTCTTTGGAAGGAATGATGCTGAAGCTGAAACTCCAGTTCTTTGGCCACCTCATGCAAAGAGTTGACTCATTGGAAAAGACTTTGATGCTGGGAGGGATTGGGGGCAGGAGGAGAAGGGGACAACAGAGGATGAGATGGCTGGATGGCATCACTGACTCAGTGGACGCAGGTCTGAGTGAACTCCAGGAGATGGTGATGACAGGGAGGCCTGGCGTGCTGTGATTCATGGGGTCACAAAGAGTTGGACATGACTGAGTGACTGAACTGAACTAAATATTCTTCTGTGCATGAACTTGTGTATGTGTGTATATCACAGCTTCTTTAACCATCTGTCTGTTGAGGGATACTTTAATGTTGCTAAAAATATTGGAGTGCACATATCTTTTTCAAATTAGTGTTTTCATGTTTTTTTCTGAATATATACCCAGGAATGAAATTATGAGGAGCCTCATATTCTTTTCCATAGTTCCTGAACCAGTTTACAGTCCCTTCAATAGTGTACAATGGTTCCCTTTTCTCTACACATTTGCCAACTTTTATTTGTGGACTTTTGATGATAGTCATTCTGACAGGTGTGAGGTGATATCTCATTCTGGTTCTGTTTTTTACTTCTCTAATAATTAGCAACATTGAGCATCTTTCTATATGCCTGTTATCCATTTGTATATATTTTGAAAAAATATATATTATGATCTTCTGCCTATTTTGTGATTTTAGGAGCAGTGTATGTATTTTGGATAGTAACCCTTTTTAGGTCATGTCAATTGCAAAGATTTTCTACTTTTCTATAGGTTGTCTTTTTATTGATTGTTTCTTTTGCTATGCAAAAACTTTATAAACTTAGTTAGATCCCATTGTTTTTGCTTTCATTTTTTTTGCCCAAGGAGACAGATTCATAAACATAATGCTATGATACATCTCAGAGAGTGTTCTGCCTATATTCTCTTCTAGAAATTTTATGATTTCTGGTCTCATATTTAGGTATTTGATTCATTTTGAATTTATTTTGAGTATGATGTGAGAAAATGTGCTAATCTCATTGTTTTAAAGTTTTTCCAACATTGCTTGTTAAAAAGACTGTCTTTTCTCCATTGTCTATCCTTGCCTCCTTTGTCATAGTTTAATTGAAAGTAAGTGTATGGATTTACTTCTTGGATTTGCTTTGTTCCAGGGACCTATGTGTCAGTTTTTGTGCCTGTACTATGATGTTTTCATTACTGTAGCTTTATAATATAGTCTGAAGTCTCCTGTTTCCAGCTTTATTCTTTGTTTTCAAGACCACTTTGGTAATTTGGTGTCTTTTGTGGTGCCATATGAATTTTAGGACTATTTATTCCATCTCTATTAAAAATGTCATGGATATTTTGATAGAGATTGCATTAAATTGGATTAGATGGCTTTAGGTAGTATAGCCATTTTAATGATATTAATTCTTCCAATCTAAGAGCATAGGATATCTTTCCATTTCTTTGTATCACCTTCAGTTTCTTTTATTAGTGTATTATAGTTTTCAGAGTATAAGCCTTGACCTGCTTAGTTAAGTTTATTCCTAGGAATTTTTTTCATTTTGATGCAATTTCAAATGGGATTTAAAAAAAAACTTTCTCTTCATTATTGTTCATTTTTTCATGTATAGAACACAACAGATTTCTGTATGTTAATCTTCTATCTTGCAAATTCACTGTAATTCATTTATTAGTTCTAATAGATTTTTGGTGATTTTAGGGTTTTCAATAGAAAGTATCATGTCATCTCCAAATACTCACAGTTTTACTTGTTCCTTCCCAATTGGGATGTCCTTTAGTTCTTTTTCTTGTCTGAGTGCTGTGTCTAGGATTTCAAATATTTTTTAAATAGAAGTGGTGAATGGGCATCCTGTCTTGTTCTTGAATTTACAGGAAAGGCCTTCAGCCTTTGTGTGATATTAGCTGTGAGCGTTTCATAAAGGCTTTTCTTATGTTGAGGTATATTCCCTCTACACCCACTTTGAGAGTTTTTTTTATCACGAATGACTATTAAATTTTGTCAAGTGCTTTTTCTGCATCTATGGAGATGATCATGTAGCTTTTCTTTTTTATTAACGTGGTGTATCACATTGATTTGTGACATTGAATCATCCTTGTGGCCTTAGAGTAAATCCAACTTATCATGGTGGCTCAGACTGTTAAGCATTTGTCTACAATGTGAGAGACTTGGGTTCGATCCCTGAGTTGGGAAGATCCCCTGGAGAAGGAAATGGCAATCCATTCCAGTACTATTGCCTGGAAAATGCAATGGACAGAGGAGCCTGGTAGGCTATAGTCCATGGGGTTGCAAAGTCGGACACGACTGAGAGACTTCACTTCATGATCCTTTTTATATATTACTAAATCAGTTCAATATTATTTTGTTGAGGATTTTTGTATCTATATCAATCAAAGATATTGGCTTGTAATTTTCTTTTTTCGGTAGTGTCTTTGTCTGGGTTGGGTATCACAGTAATGATGGCCTTACCCTGAATCTGGGAGTGTTTTGTCCTCTTCAACTTTTGGGAATACTTTGAAAAGCATAGGTATTAGTTCTTCATACATTTTGTTGAATTCTTCTGTGAAGCTGTCCAGTACCAAATTTTTGTTTACTAGGGGATTTAAATTACAAATTCAATTTAATTACTGTTGATAATTTGTTCAAATTTGTCTGTTTATTCTTAGTCTTGAAAAGTTGCATGTTTCTAGAAAATTTGTCAATTTCTTTGGATTATTCAATTTGTTGGCATGTAACTGTTCACAGTATTCTTATGACTTTTTTTGTATCTCTGTGGTATCATATTGTATGTTTCTTTTTTTGTTGTTTTTTATTGTGCTTATTTGGGTCCTTTCTCTTTTCTTCTTGGCAAGCCTGGCTAATGGTTTATCTATTTTTCTTTTTTAATTTTTCAAAAACCAGCTCTTTTAATTCTTCTCTATTCTCTTTTGGTCTCTATTTTATTTATTTCCTCTCTGATCTTCATTGCCTTCCTTCTGTTGACTTTGGATTTTGCTGTTCTTTTTCTAATTCCTTTAGGTGGTAGATTAGGTTGTTAATTTGAGGTTTTTCTTATTTCTTGAGAAAGGCCTGTATCACTATAAACTTCCCTCTTAGAACTGCTTTTGCTTGCTGTATCCTACTGATTTTGGAGTGCTTTCATTTTCATCAGCCTTGAGGTACTTGGTGAATTCTCTTTGATTTCTTCATTGACCTATTGGTTTTTTAATAGCTTGTTATTTAGTGTTTATATGTTTGTGCTTTTCCCATTTTTCTTTATGCAATGTTATATAAATGATTTCTAGTTTCATACCATTGTGGCTTGAAAAAATGCTTCTGTCCTCTTAAATTTGTTGAGACTTGTTTTGTGGCTTAGTATGTGATCTATCTTTGATAATATTTGCATGCACTTAAAAAGAATGTGTATTCTTCTGCTTTTGGATAAAATGTCCTATAGATATCTATTGAGTCCAGTAGACTGATTTGTCATTGCAGACCACTATTGCCTTAATGATTTTCTGTCTGGATGATCTGACCCTTGTATAGTGGGGTATTAGAGTCCCTTACTATCACAGTATGATTGTCGGTTTCTCTTTTTATGTTTGTTAGTATTTGATTTAGATATTTGTTATTGTTGTTTAGTAACAAAGTAGTGTCCAACACTTTGGACTAACCCTGTCAGGCTACTTTGTCCATGGAATTTTCCAGGTAATAGTACTGGAATGCAGTGCCATTTATATATTTAGGTGGTCCTATATAATACCAGACCACCTGACCTGCCTCTTGAGAAACCTGTATGCAGGTCAAGAAGCAACAGTTAGAACTGGACATGGAACAACAGACTGGTTCCAAATAGGAAAAGGAGTACGTCAAGGCTGTATATTGTCACCCTACTTATTTAACTTCTATGCAGAGTAATCATGAGAAACGCTGGACTGGAAGAAACACAAGCTGGAATGAAGATTGCCGGGAGAAATATCAATAACCTCAGATATGCAGATGATACAACCCTTATGGCAGAAAGTGAAGAGGAGCTAAAAAGCCTCTTGATGAAAGTGAAAGTGAAGAGTGAAAAAGTTGCTTAAAGCTCAACATTCAGAAAATGATCATGGCATCTGGTCCCATCACTTCATGTGAAATAGATGGGGAAACAGCGGAAACAGTTGCAGACTTTATTTTTGGGGGTTCCAAAATCACTGCAGATGGTGATTGCAGCCATGAAATTAAAAGATGCTTATTCCTTGGAAGGAAAGTTATGACCAGCCTAGACAGCATATTAAAAAGCAGAGACAATTACTTTGCCAACAAAGGTCCGTCTAGTCTAGGCTACGGTTTTTCCAGTGGTCATGTATGGATGTGAGAGTTGGAATGTGAAAAAGCTGAGCCCTGAAGAATTGATGCTTTTGAACTGGGGCATTGGAGAAGATTCTTGAGAGTCCCTTGGACTGCAAGGAGATCCAACCAGTCCATTCTGAAGGAGATCAACCCTGAGATTTCTTTGGGAGGAATGATGCTGAAGCTGAAGCTCCAGTACTTTGGCCACTTCATGCAAAGAGTTGACTCATTGGCAAAGAAATCTGATGCTGGGAGGAATTGGGGGCAGAAGGAGAAGGGGACAACAGAGGATGAGATGGCTGGATAGTATCACTGACTCAGTGGATGTGAATCTGAGTGAACTCTGGGAGTTGGTGATGGACAGGGAGGCCTGGAGTGGTGACATACTGGTAACATTCATACAATTTGCTAGTATAGTGAAAATGAATGAACTATAGTTTTTCGTCTCACATAAAAGAATCTTTATAATGTTTTTAAAAAGCAAGTCCCATAGAACACATATTACTACTCTATGTAAATTTCAAAAATTGCATATTTGGAAAACACTGACATGAAATTATCAAGAAAATAAGAGGATGATTAATTTCTGGAGCATAATGGTAAGTGGAAAGATAGAAGACAGGCACACTGGAGACCTCAAAATTCTCTTAAACAGGTTTCTGGGTTAGTACTACCTTACATTCTTCATGTATATTTTTATTTTATATGCATGCAATATTTAATTTCAAAAAATATAAATATACAATTTAGTTATTAGGGAGTATAATTAAATAAACATTTGAAAAGAAAATTTAGAAATTTATCTTAAATAACAAACCAAATATATTATACTTCAGCTAGAGTAAAAATTTGAAAACCATTTTAGACGGGGAATTTATAGAAATTTATAGAATGTTTATAGTATCTAGAAACAAATGATTAATTTGTCAGGAGAAGAAATTGCTTAAAGACATCACTGACAGATTAAAATGCTAATGTTTTAAATTTCTATACTGTTATAAAAATAAAGATATTAAGAAAATATTTCAACAAATAAGATAAGCTTAATGGAAAGTTCGGGGTTCCTTAATTTAAAATAGTTTTTAAACATTCTATTAAACGAGTGGAGAATCTTACAGGAATGTATATAATTATTTAGGAGAGACTTACAAGTTTGTTTCTTTTTTGAATTTACTACTTCTGGGTTTTAACTTTCCAAGTCTATTTGTCTTCCAATAGAATTAAAACTAAACTAAAGAGCAAATAGACTTATAATTTCTTTATTATCTCATTTACACAGCTTCAGATTTCATCCACCCATTAACAAGAAAAGTCAGTAAATATCACTGGTTCTTGCCACTAATCCAAAGAAAAAGCAGACCTATCATTTTGCATAATATTATGCTTACTTCTATTCCATTTATCTTGGCAAGAGAAAATATCCTTGTAAAGGGGATTAACCACAAAGATCACTTAAAGTCCATGACACATGCTGAAAGCTCTTTCCATAGTTGTCATTAAACTGGATTAACAACAACAACAAAAAGAAATCACATTGGTGTTTTTCTTCATTATATCATAGATTGTTGTTGTTTAGTCACAGAGTCCAGACAGACTCTTTTGCAACAACATGGACTGTAGTGGGCCGGCATCTCTGTTAATGGGACTTTACAGGCAAGAATACTAGAGTGGGTTGCTTGTTTCCTTCTCTAGAGGACCTTTCCAACTCAGGGATTGAACTCATGTCTCCTGCTTGGCAGGCAGATTCTTTAGGACTGAGCCACTTTATCCTAGTGCGAAAACATCACTCTGTCCTTGAGAGGCAAAGTTATATTATGATGATTATGCAGAATGAACCTCCAATTTATATATCAGAATTCTGAATTTCCCAGGAAAAAAAAATAGCCTTAGGTAAAAAGGAAAAAAAAAAGTTACAAAACACTTTTTTATGAATCTTTAGAATTGAAATGCAAATTGAAGTTAATTACAAATAAACATTGTTTATCTAAGATTACTAATAGGGGTATTGACAATATATAAAAATGTATCTTTGCAACTTGCATTAATTCATGTTTCATCAATCTATGTGTAGAACATACTGGACTACTAAATATTTTATAGATTAATTTGATTTTAATGCCATACCAACATTTCTTTATGTAGTATACCAAGCTATTAAACTATTCCTGATAACACTGTTCACCTACATTTATCCTACTTGAGTAGCTGGAAGAGAAGAATTAATATGCAACTTATCTGAATCACCCAGGGAAGTATTATTAGCATCAATTTTGATGTTCAATGAGATCTCACATTTACCTATAAATGAAGGACATTCTAAGGGGAAAAACATTCCCCTTTATTTTTATAATGTATCTCTCTTGTTGTGAAACATAGGCTATTGTTTTATTCTCCATGCTTTATAAATGAACTACTGCTGTACAAGAATTTATTATGGTTGGTGTGGGTGGAAGGTAAAAGAAACAGGCTGAAGGACTGGGGTGGAATAATGAAGTTCATGATGACAAAGGATATAGTTAAGGGTTGGGAGGTGAGCTGTAGAATATTCATGTGGAAATAAAGTTTGAACTTTGACATTTCAGATCATTTATTTTTATCATAATATATTGATAATATTTATACATAATATATGTTAATGACATTTACTGTAACAAATTAAAATCAATTTATTAATTATTTTCACCCATTGACCAAAGATAGTCAAGAAGTTAGCATGAGGAATGGAGCATGAGATATGCTAGAAATTCAATACACATTAGCAAGTATATGTTAATGGGTAAGGAAAATCTGGTGACAGAAAATCCATGTGCAGATTAGTTTTTGAAACACCTACAGGAGAGAAGTCAACAGCATGAAGAAAATCTTTCCTTAGAAGGCAAAGCATATGACTACCCAGCTTCAATAAGAGGAAAAAGTATTATATAAAAGCAGAGACACACATGAAAGGGATTTTAGGATATTGAAAAGAGTTCACAACAGTGCAAAGGAATTTATCAGGACAGACTACAGTAGGAGGAGATGAGCATATCAAGACTAAGATTCCAGCACAGGGATACAGAAGTGAGGATTTGGGTACAAATACTGATGTCGCAGGTTGAGTTTCAAAAAAAGAAACATCCTACAGAATCATAAAATGGGAACCAGTCTAAATAGCGTGGGTAAGGTGAAATACAGATAGTAAAGCTAGAACTCCTTAAAGACATCTCCAGCCCATGTTAAGATTAATACTAAAAACAATAGTGAGTATGTAGACATTCAGGATTAAGTATACTCAGGTACTGTGAAGAAGATGCAGAAAAGCCCACCAGATACAGCACAATAGGAACTAAAGGTAGGTCTCAAAAATCAGTTAGAGCTACATCATCTCTCCTAACATGAAAAGTTTGTCCATTTCTCTGCTATGCACCTTGTTCTGTGAATAATCAAGAGTTTCTCCTGTGATAAATCATAGTGGAAAAGAATCCAAAAAAGAATATGTATATATGAATAACTGAATCACCTTGCTTGTGTGGCAGAAATTAACACAACATTGTAAATCAACTATAGTTCAACTGAAAAAAAAAAAGAAGTAGAGTTTAACATACCAGTGGGTGAGGCAGAATAAAACCAACAGAGACTGGAATGTGATCAACGCTTTCTTAAAAGAGTAAGTGCGTGTAGGAGGAGCAGAAGAATGTGTCTCTGAGGAGGTAACTTTAATACTGCTGGTAAACAGTCATCAGATATGGAAACAAGTTAGATAAGGCAAATTTAGCTACAGCAAAAATACCTGAAAGTATAGCAAAATTATGGGGGTAAAATGGAGTGTTAAATAAGAAGCTTCTTTTTTAATATTATTTACAAGTTTGAATTCTAATCCTCCTTCCACCAACATCATGCACAGCAACAAACAACTAATTTTATGATCTTAGAGGTATCATTTTGTTCACTTTTGTCCAAGTTAAATGGACAAAACATCTGCCGTACACATCTAAAAGATTTTCTTAAGGCTCAAGGTCAAAAATATGTAAAACACCATAAACATGCAAGCTATTTTTATAAGGCTGCCTGTTACTGAGATACAGATCTACACAGAATTCCAGAATAGTTCAACATGCTTTTCATTTCAACCTCCCCACACAAAGAGTGGGAGAAGGGGGAATCTAAAGCAACCTCTTTCTGGGATTGTCCAAAACAAGGGCATACATATCTTGGAACTATCCAGTTCAGTTCGGTTCAGTCGCTCAGTTGTGTCCGACTCTTTGCGACCCCATGAATCGCAGCACGCCAGGCCTCCCTGTCCATCACCATCTCCCGGAGTTCACCCAGACCCACGCCCATGGAGTCAGTGATGCCATCCAGCCATCTCATCCTTGGTTATCAGCTATTTCCAAGTTTAAAGATGGAGAATATCTCTGTACTCATATGCTTTATGATTCATATCCCAAGTTCAAGTCTCCTTTCAAGGTTTAGGTTCACTATTGCTTGGACCAGAGTAACATGGCAAAGCCAACAGATCCGGATGAAGAAATCAAAACAAGCTGTTGTTTACATAACTGACATCAGGTCTGCCTTGAAATTTATATAGGGCTTAATAACTTGCCAAGCATTTTTTTCCTACATTAACTCACTTAGCCCTTCATCCATTGTTGAAAGTATGGAAGACAAGTGTCTTTATTCCCACTTAAAGGGTGACTAATACAGACTCTTCTCAGTGATTTACACAGGTCAGACTGCGGTGAAGACTATATATATATATATATATATATATATAGGCTGCTCAGGATCCTCATTGCTGCATGGGCTTTCTCTAGTTGTAGTGAGCAGGGGCTACTCCAGCTGGGGCGCATGGGTTTCTCATTGTGGTGGCATCTCGATGCCAAACACAGGCTTTAGGGCATACATACTCAGTAGTTTTGGCATGTGGGCTCAGTAGGTGCCACTGCTGGCCTCTAGATCACAAGCTCAATAACTGTGGTGCACAGACTTAGTTGCTCTGTGGCATCTTCCCAGATCAGGGATCGAACCCGTCTCCTTCATTGGCAGGCAGATTCTTTACCCTTGAGACACCAGGGAAGCCCTACTTTTTGCAATTAAAAGTTCAAGGGTTGTTTATTCCTACTGTGGCCAACATTCTGTCTAAATATTACTTAAATTATGAAACAAGTAATGTACAGATTTAAAATTCCATGTTTCTTTCAAAGTTCACTTAAGTTTCTGCTTTCCTTTATTGGACAAGTATTTCATTTCAAATGAGTTAAAGTGGATTTAAAAAATGTGTTTTTTTTTTTTTTCAAATACCACTTCGTATTTGTAAATAAACAGTGATTACTGTTTCGTTCTTAGAGCTAACTTTTAAGAGAAGAATGTTTGTCTATGTTCAACCAACTCCTATGTGGTCCATGCTGCTGCTGCTGCTAAGTCACTTCAGTTGTGTCCGACTCTGTGAGACCCCATAGACGGCAGCCCACCAGGCTCCCCCATCCCTGGGATTCCCCAGGCAAGAACAATGGAGTGGGTTGCCATTTCCTTCTCCAGTGTAGTTCATAGGAGTAGATAAAGAGGTGAGTTTGGATCTTGGCCAATAATTTGTACTGTATTATAAAAGCCCAAGAGACAAAAGGACCAAACATTGTATTTAAATGTCATAGATCCCAAGTGGATAAGAATTTGCATCCCAGTTGACACTTTTATAACCATATTTTCTGAAATACTTAAGTACCTTGGGAAGCAGAATATTCTAACAGCTTGGAAAACTTTTATCTGCATCTTTATGTCTCATAGATATGGGGGAAAAAAAAGGACAACCAAGTATCTCTTGAGATGTCAAAGTTTTGGTTTTTATGTAAGTAGATGACTCTTATTTTAGATTGCTCTTAAAAGAATCCACAAGCAAATAACTCCCAGAGTTAGACAAAGATATTTTAAGCCCAGTTCAGGTAGGATGAACTGTATAGACTTGTTGAGGTCCTGGCTGAGTTTGCACGTGTCCTTCATTAAGTTTATGGATCAGCCTGAAGGGGAGTCAGTTCTGCTTGTGTAATTTAGTATGTTTCTACCTTTCTGTTTGACAAAAGGTTGTTTGTTGTTTAATTCTACCTGTTCATGCAAGTCAAGGACAGATATAATTTCAAACTCATAAAGAAAAAATGAAATTGCGATATCCAAATGCAGAACTTGGGTTGTCATCTTATGTTTTCACCTAACTTTGATATATCCTCTTATTCATCAAGGACTGTAAAGTTGAATAAAAATAAAAATATGTGTATTTCTAGAAAGTATCAATGTATTCAAAGTTAAACTTAGAATTACCATATTATCCAGCAACTCCACTTTTACCTGTATACTCAAATAAGTGAAAGCAGAGATTCTAACAGGTGTTTGTATACCAGCTTCATGGCAGTATTATTCATTATAGCTGGAAGATGGAAAACAACACAAATGCCCATTGACTGAATGAATAAAGAAAATATGGCATAGAAATAGTGAAATATCATCCAGCCTTAAAAAGGAAGGTTATTCTGAAACATGCTACAACACAGATGAAACTTGAAGTCATTCTGTTAAGTGAAATAATCCAGTGGAAAAGGACAAGTATTATACACAGATATCAGTACATTCTCCAGTCATATTTATGTTGTGTTTTTTTTTCAACTTTTCAAAATACTATGAATTAATATTGTCTATTAAACAAACCTTAGCAATACAAATAGAAAAAGAAATCACTAACTCTTACCACTCATACCCAGGCATGCTGCATTTTGAACTTTTCTTTCCAGACTTCTTCTAAACAGGTCTTTCTTTGTTTATCATACTATAAGTACCTTTTTCATCATGTAGTTTTCATGTCTTAAGCACTCTCTTCCTATTTTCCATACATATGAGTTCATTTCCTCATTCATTTATTGAAATCAGAAATATGGATTAGGTGTGAAATACAGGCTGGTACTCTACCAGATGCTAGAAAACACGGTTTTTATGCACACAAGGAACAAGCCTGTGGGTGGTAGAGACGTGTGCACTGGAACTTACCATCCAGTTTGATAAGCGTCAGAGGAAGAAAATTACAGGACATTATGGGGACACACGGGCAGAGTTAGAGACTTCCTGGTAAGGCAACAGCAAGTGTAAAGCACCAGAGACAAGAGAGCACATGATTTTAGAAAATTGGAAATAAATTCAGCATGACTAGGTCATAGAGGTTAACTGAGGTGACTTGAACAACAGAGGATCTTCCCTATAGCTCAGATGGTAAAGAATCCGCCTGCAATGCAAGAAATCTGGGTTTGATTCCTGGGTTGGGAAGATCCTCTGGAGAAGAGAAGCAATCCATTCCAGTATTCCTGCCTGGAGAATTCCATGGACAGAGCAGCCTGGTGGGTTACAGTCCACAGGGTCACAAAGAGTCAGACATGACTGATAAACCAATGTATTATTGGGACTTCCCTGGTGGCTCAGATGGTAAAGAATCTGCCTGCAAAGCAGGAGACCCAGCTTCAGTCCCTGGGCTGGGTTGAGAAGATGCCCTGGAGTAGGAAATGGCAACCCACCCCTGTATTTTTGCCTAGGCAATCCCATGGACAGAGGAACCTGGCAGGCTACAGTCCATGGGGTCGCAAAGAGTCAAACACAATTGAATGACTAACACACACACGATTATCTGAAAGAAAAACTGGCAAACAACTTGAACCTTAAAATGGTGAGCCAGATCTGGCCAGGTAACTGGGAAGTAAGGAAAGAGAAACCAGGAGAAAGAACTATCTAGAGGCTTCTAAATCAGTCAAAAAGCTCAGGTTTCATCGGAAGAGTTTGAGCATTTTAAGGAAACACATTATATCCTCCAGTTTTCATTGGGACAAAACTTGTGATGCAGAGATTGGAGGTGCAAGAACAGAGACAGAGGAATGGGCCATGAGGTGACTGCACTGGTCCTGATGAAAAATGCCAGTAGCCTGCGCTACGGCTGCGAAGTGGGTTGGTCAGATCAAAAACTATCCAGAAGACAGAATGAATAGAAACTGTAACTAACACTATATGGAGAGAGAGAGAGAAGGAGGAGAAGTTTAAGGTAAAGTTCACCCTCCTCAAAGGTAATGACTTGGGCCAAAGGCTGGACCATTCCAAAAGAGAAAAATAAGTGATACGCTGGTGTGGAGAAGAAGAAGAAGGGTAGCTCAACTTGGTGTGTGTTATTTCTGAGATTTTTTGAGACATTTGAGTGAAGTTGTCCAGTGTTACACTATAATTATTTAAAATAAGCACAATATGGGTAATGCCAATACTGAATTCCCTTGCATCTCCAAGAAAGAAAAAGAAAAGTTGTCTTGCTTTCTCCTCTAACAGAGAAGGCGAATATGGCTAAGCAAGATTACGATCTTTGCATACATTTGATTACTAAGAGTGGGGACTCCAAGCTGTTTGTCTAGAGTTGTTGTGGAACCCTAAATATGGCCCAAGTGGACTTGAAACAAAAGAGGTGCTGCTCTGCCATCCGTTTATCCGTGCCTGGACTGGAGAGCAATCAAGGATGTTTTGCAGAGCACTGGTCACCTTTGCTCACAGTTCCTACTCCAGTCCACCAGAACCTCAGGAAAGGAAAAGCTGTGAGTTACCTTTTCCTTGCTCTTCCTGGATCCCCACGTCTATACAAGTCTGTATCGTCCACGGGCCTCCAAGGATTGCATTGACCCTTAAGTTTTGTGACTGCTCATTCGGCAGCAGTGAATTATGTGTATATATGGGTCTGAAGCTTAAGAGCAATATTTTTTTAATGTATTTATTTAATTGGAGGGTAATTACCAATTGTGATGGTTTTTGCCATACATCAATATGAATCAGCCATAGGTATACATATGTCCCCTCCATCCTGAAACCTCTCCCACCTCCCTCCCCACCCTATCCCTCTAGGTTGTCACAGAGCATCAAGAGAGATCTTATAGTGTAACATTCACCTATTTTTGACATATGACTCATAATTTTTATTTCTAAAAGTGTGAATAGGAAAAATATTTCAAAATCCTGTCAGTTGACTTATTGCAAATTATCTGTTGTACTCAAAGTTGGACTGTGAAGAAGGCTGAGTGATGAAGAATTGATGCTTTTGAATGGTGGTGTTGGAGAAGACTCTTGAGAGTCCCTTGGACTGCAAGGAGATCCAACCAGTCCATTCTGAAGGAGATCAGCCCTGGGATTTCTTTGGAAGGAATGATGCTAAAGCTGAAGCTCCAGTACTTTGGCCACCTCATGAGAAGAGTTGACTCATTGGAAAAGGCTCTGATGCTGGGAGGGATTGGGGGCAGGAGGAGAAAGGGACGACCGAGGATGAGATGGCTGGATGTCATCACTGACTCGATGGACGTGAGTCTGAGTGAACTCCAGGAGTTGGTGATGGACAGGGAGGCCTGGCATGCTGTGATTCATGGGGTCGCAAAGAGTTGGACACGACTGAGTGACTGAACTGAACTGAACTCAAAACATGATTATTTAACAATCTGACCTGGAAAAATTTTTTAATGTACTTTTTAATAACAACTATTTTCACTTAAATTATAACTTATGTTAAGCGATTCCTTAAATTCACCTGAAGTTTTAACAACAATAAATAACACACACTACTTTATTCACTTGCTTGATTCTACTTACATGATTTGGACAACACTGTGGCTAGTTCAAAAATTAAATGTAACAAATGAATATGAAGAATACCAATACCAATATCATTTCCATTTTTTAGCAGCACTTCATGAATCAAATCTAATCAACTGAGAAAGTAATGAAATGCTTCCTTTACAATTGCAGAAGATATTTCAAAGGCTATAAATTCCTGTAATATAGTGAAGGCTTAAAGTTAGTCCATTATTTTAAAATGTTTTATTTGTCATACCAAAATATGAAGCTTTTAGAAATAATTATATATGAAATCTCACATTTCCTGAAGCTAAAAAGCATGAATTTTCAGAATAATTTTTAATGTGACTTTTTATCCAGTAGGTTAGATATGGCTGAGAAAAAAAACAAATGCATTTTAGATATGCTAAGAATATTGTGTATTTTCTTCCTCTTCTTTTTATTTATGTAATACATGAACATATTATGCTAAAGAATCATATAATTCACAGTTATACAGAACAAAACATGAAGGTCACTTTACACTATTATAAACTCCTGATTCTTTCCTGAAAGAACCAACTATCAACAATTTAGAGTGTCCTATTCAGTCTCACTAGCTTCCTGGTAGCTCAATTGGTAAAGAATCTGCCTGCAATGCAGGCGAGCCTGGTTCAATTCCTGGGTCAGGAAGATCCCCTGGAGAAGGGACAGGCTACCCAATCCAGTATTCTTGGGCTTTTCTGGTAGCTCAGATGGTAAAGAATCCGCCTGCAATACGGGAGACCTATTGCAATACAGGAGATCAAGGTTCCATCCCTGGGTTGGGAAGATCCCCTGGAGGAGGGCATGGCCATCCACTCCAGCATACTTGCCTGGAAATTTTCCATGGACAGAGGAGCCTGGCTGGTTACAGTCCATGGGGTTGCAAAGAGTTAGACATGACTGAACAATTAAGCATTCGTTCAGTCTCACTCCTTTTTTCCCTATCCTGATTTTCTTTAGCATTAAAGATTCATTTAACACAGCCATGAATCTTCAAAGAAAAGCATTTTTACACACTGATTGCAAATATTTGTACCATCATTTTCATTTCAATTTCTTACAAAATTAGCATCTAGAATATGCAAATATAAACTGTAAAAGGAGACATTTGTGTACTCACTCCTTGCTTAAGCAATAGTTACCAAAATATTTCAAAGCTTGTGGATATATTTCCCATGTGCTAATTCTTTCAACTCCTCATCCCAGAGGTAGTAGCTCTTTTGAAATGATTTCTCACATATGGAACAGACTTCCCAGGAGGTGCTAGTGGTAAGGAAACACTTGCCAATGCAGGAGACATAAGAGACATGGGTTCACTCCCTGGATCAGGAAGATCCCCTGGAGATCATGGTTATCTGGATCATTAGATCTTTTTTATATAGTTCTTCTGTGTATTCTTGCCACCTCTTCTTAATATCTTCTGCTTCTGTTAGGTCCATACCATTTCAGTACTTTACTGTGCCCATCTTTACATGAAATGTTCCCTTGGCATCTCTAATTTTCTCAACAAAAGAGATCAAAATGCAGCACTTGGGTGCAATCTCAAAAATGACAGAATGATCTCTTTTCTTTACAAAGCAAATCATACAGTATCACACTGATCCAAGTCTATGCCCCAACCAGTAATGCTGAAGAAGCTGAAGTTGAATGGTTCTATGAAGACCTACAAGACCTTCTAGAACTAACATCAAAGAAAGAGTCCTTTTCATCATAGGAGACTGGAATGAAAAAGTAGGAAGTTAAGAGACACTTAGAGTAACAGGCAAGTTTGGCCTTGGAGTACAAAATGAAGCAGAGAAAAGGCTAACAGAGTTTTACCAAGAGAATGCACCGATCATAGAAAATACCCTCTTCCAACAACACAAGAGAAGACTCTACACATGGACATCGCCAGATGGCCAATACCAAAATCAGATTGATTATACTCTTTGCAACCAAAGATGGAGAAGTTCTATACAGTCAGCAAAAACAAGACTGGGAGCTTCCTGGTTCAGATCATGAACTCATTATTGCCAAATTCAGACTTAAAGAAAGTGGGGGAAGCCACTAGGCCACTCAGGTATGACCTAAATCAAATCCCTTATGATTATACAGTGGAAGTGACAAATAAATTCAAGGGATCAGATCTGATAGAGTGCCTGAAGAACTATGGACAGAGGCTCGTAACATTGTACAGGAGGCAGTGATCAAAATCATCCCCAAGAAAAAGAAATGCAAAAGGCAAAATGGCTGTCTGAGAAGGCCTTACAGATAGCTGAGAAAAGAAGAGAAGCTAAAGGCAAAGGAGAAAAGGAAAGATATGCCCATCTGAATGCACAGTTCCAAAGAATAGCAAGGAGAGATAAGAAAGCCTTCCTCAGTGATCAGTGCAAAGAAATAGAGGAAAAGAACAGAAGGGGAAAGACTAGAGATCTCTTCAAGAAAATTAGAGATACCATGGAAATTGCAAAGGTTCCTAATTTATTCTTAACCTGAAATTTGAGAGTTCGTTTTGCTCCATACAGTCAAAAATTGTTATTCTCAGAATTTATTTCTCATCAATTAGGTATGTAAGAAATGATTTTAATATATATTTTCTCATTATCTTTGTTTGGAGAAGGCAATGGCAACCCACTCCAATACTCTTGCGTGGAAAATCCCATGGATGGAGGAGCCTGGTGGGCTGCAATCCATGGGGTCGCTAAGAGTCAGACACGACTGAGCGACTTCACTTTCACTTTTCACTGTCATGCACTGGAGAAGGAAATGGCAACCCACGCCAGTGTTCTTGCTTGGAGAAACCCAAGGACGGAGGACCTGGTGGGCTGCCGTCTCTGGGGTCGCACAGAGTCGGACACGACTGAAGTGACTTAGCAGCATTATCTTTGTTAAACAGTATCTTTCAAAGTTAAAATTTAGTGTAAAAACCTACAACAGTCCAATATTTACTAATCTCTTTTGCATAAAAGAAGAAATGAGTACATTAAATATAATTCTATGTTGCTTAACAGATAATATTTAGATACTTGTATACCTGATTGTGAAAGACCAAGAACTATACTTTTTATATGACCAATATCTGTCTTGGATACTGTTGCTTCCGTTTCACAGATTACTTTTTTAGTGGTCCAAAATTCTACAAGAATATTTTAGAAATGTAAAATAACATCACTTATCTGTACACCCCTTTTCTGTGGATTATATTCTGAATAGAATTATCAAAAGCAGGAGAAATCTACATGACATGAGAACTGGGAATAGTTTTCATCAGATTACTTTTTAAAATACATCTAATAAGTAGGAATTTTATCCATTTGTTTTATTTCATCAACCATTTGGATTATTCTTACAAGTCATACTCTGTTTCTGCCTGGATATGGCTTTGACGGAAAAAAGAAATGTGATGATTTATTTATTTTTGAAGCTCTCTTTTTCTCTTTTTTCACAGGCAATTATTCATTTTGAAAAATAACCTTATTTTCCAAAATAACCTCATTTTCCTGTTTGTGTACATACACCATATCACTGTTAATCTTAGCACTTTAGGCGAATGAAGCAACTGTTGACAGGCCTAATAACAGGATGCCTCTCAAAACCAGCAAATGGCAGCCTTATCTTTCACTTTGAGTTTACATTTCCTTGTTAAGAAATCCCCTAAAGAACCATATTTTGAACGGTAGTCCACCAGAGTCTGTCCATGGGATTTCCCAGGCAAGAATACTGGAGTGGGCAGCCATTCCCTTTAGGGGACCTTCCCGACCCAAGGAATGAATCCAGATCTCCTGCGTTGCAAGCACATTCTTTACTGTCTGAGCCACCAGGAAAGCCGTTCACATACTAATGGTTAGCTACGCTATAGGAATATTTGCTACATTTTTATATTTATATAAGTATATATAGTACACTATATGAAAGTAAAAGTGAAAGTTGCTCAGTCATGTCTGACTCTTTACGACCCCATGGCCTATACCGTCTATGGAATTCTCCAGGCCACAATCTTGGAGTGGATAACCATTCCCTTCTCCAGGGGATCTTCCCAACCCAGGGATTGAACCAAGTCTCCTGCGTCGCAGGCAGATTCTTTACCAGGTGAGCCACCAGGGAAGCCCAAGAATACTGAAGTGGGTAGCCTATCCCCCTTCTGCAACAGATCTTCCCAACCCAGGAATCGAGCTTGGTTCTCCTGCATTGCAGGCGGATTCTTCACCAGCTGAGCTACCAGGGAAGCACCAGTATTCTATATACCTATAGTATATTTATACTAGAGATTGTGTAGTCAAAACATGTACTCTTATTTTTGTTTTTCTATATTCCACATATTTTTCAGTATTCTTACACTCTATATAAACTATAGCCTATGGCATTGAGTAGTCCTTCTTATAAATATTTTACCAGCAAGATGAGGTTCCTATGTAACTTTGTTACAAAGTTCATATCTACAGTCAATACGAAAATAAGTATTCCCAAAGTGTACTAAAGAAAAAAAAAAAAAAAAACCTCTTTGGATGTTTAAAATTAAAAGCTTTACAATGTTGAAAAGTGATGCAAACAACTTTTCCTATGTGAAAATTGGAGTAATACACAAAATAACAAGGGCTTTGCTTAGAAATCACATAAAAATTGATTTGGAGAACAAAGTGAAGGAGAGTAGTTGCTGCCACTTAACTTCTCAACTAACCATTAAACCAAGGGCTAGAGCCTTGAAAATGCCTCTGCCTCACTTCAGAAAGGCAATCCCAAAGAATGCTCAAACTACTGGACAATTGCACTCATCTCACATGCTAGTAAAGTGATACTCAAAATTCTCCAAGGCAGGCTTCAGCACTACGTGAACCGTGAACTTCCAGATGTTCAGGCTGGTTTTAGAAAAGGCAGAGAAACCAGAGATCAAATTGCCAACATCTGCTGGATTATCAAAACAGCAAGAGAGTTCGAGAAAACATCTATTTCTGCTTTATTGATTATGCCAAAGCCTTTGTGGGGATCACAAAAAACTATGGAAAATTCTGAAAGACATGGGAATACTAGACCACCTGACCTGACTCTTGAGTAATCTATATACAGGTCAGGAAGCAACAGTTAGTACTGGACACGGAACAACAGACTGGTTCCAAACAGGAAAGGGAGTACGTCAAGGCTGTATATTGTCACCCTGCTTATTTAACTTCTATGCAGAGTACATCATGAGAAACACTGGACTGGAAGCACAAGCTGGAATCAAGATTGCTGGGAGAAATACCAATAACCTCAGATATGTAAATGACACCATCCTTATGGCAGAAAGCAAAGAGGAACTAAAAAGCTCCTGATGAAAGTGAAAGAGGAGAGTGAAAAAGTTGGCTTAAAGCTCAACATTCAGAAAACAAAGATCATGGTATCCGGTCCCATCACTTGATGGGAAATAGATGGGGAAACAGTGTCAGAATTTGTTTCTTTTTTTTTGGGTGGGGGGGGGTGCTCCAAGATCACTGCAGATGATGACTGTAGCCATGAAATTAAAAGATGCTTACTCCTTGGAAGAAAAGTTATGACCAACCTAGATAGCATATTCAAAAGCAGAGACATTACTTTGCCGACTAAGGTCCATCTAGTCAAGGCTATGGTTTTTCCTGCGGTCATGTATAGATGTGAGAGTTGGACTGTGAAGAAAGCTGAGCGCTGAAGAATTGATGCTTTTGAACTGTGGTGTTGGAGAAGACTCTTGAGAGTCCCGTGAACTTCAAGGAGGTCCAACCAGTCCATCCTAAAGGAGATCTGTCCTGGTTGTTCATTTTAAAGACTAATGCTAAAGCTGAAACTCCAATACTTTGGCCACCTCCTGCAAAGAGTTGACTCATTGGAAAAGACCCTGATGCTGGGAGGGATTGGGGGCAGGAGGAGAAGGGGACAACAGAGGATGAGATGGCTGGATGGCATCGCCGACTCAATGGACATGAGTTTGAGTAAACTTCGGGAGTTGGTGATGGACAGGGAGGCCTGGCGTGCTGGGATTCATGGGGTCGCAACAAGGTGGACACGACTGAGAGACTGAACTGAACTTATTGAAATCCAATGGTTTTATTTATATTATGCTTCCAAGTAATGCATGTGAACACACACACATACACAGACACACCACTTTTTCCCACCAATTTCTTCAGGACTGTTTGTTCAAATAATTTGAAACAAAACCTCTACAAACTGGCTCTATGGAGAAATACTTTGATGAGCCAAGTTATTTCTACCATTGCTGCTAGATTGAACCACAAATTAACATATAATTGTGTGTGTGTATATATATATAAATAAACATACATACACATATATAGCTTATATTTTACATTTTATTTTGTGATAAATGTACATTGGTTTAAAATTACATGCAGCAAGATTTTCAGGTTCCTTTACTCATGTTCTGATCATGTAATTCCTGACATACTCAGGAGCTATGTTTATATTTTTCAACAGTAGACCATTCATGTCCGGAAATAGCCTACTGGTTATACTGCATAACTGCTTTCAAATTTAGGCTTTAAAGATGGAGATAAACACGGCCCCATAGTCTATATATGCAATAGAAAATACCTGTCAGTTTCAGAAAATGAGCCTCAAGAATGAATTACATTTGCATGTCAGAAAACTGCCTAGAGTTCATTTTGCAAGAAAAGCATGAAGACAATTAATATTTTATATTTTCAACAATGTAAAATGTTTAAGAAAACACTCATTTGTTGTCACATATTTTAAAATTACATTGCTATAGAGTAGCATGACATGTAAATTTCATAAACTTTCATATTTTGTGCTCTTATTGGTTAAGCACCAGAGAGTTTTTTTCAAAATTAAATTCTAAAACAACTAGGAAAACAGGTTTAACCATCTAGTATATTTTGACTCATTTTCTTAATGCAATAATATACACCATTATGAAATTGAACCAAATACAGTGAGGGGGGTCTTCTATATCTAGTTTTACATATATATATATATGTAAGCTGCTTATTATTTCTTAATGATAATATTAACCTGGACAAAGAAACTGTAGTGGAGTTAATATAATGCTGATGTAGTTAAATCCACATTTATTTTGTTTCTCTTTTCAGATACAACGCAGAATCTAGAAACAAGTTTTTGCTCAGGGTGCCTTACACATATATTTCCTGAGATCGCTTTCTGCAAAGATCTCTTTGTGCTTCACCAGTACCACCCCCTATTCTCTTTTTAATTCAGTCCAGGATTATTGAAGCTTTTCCTCTTCTTCTAATTTAAGATTGGCCTTCTCCATACTTATTATTTCAGTTCAGTTCAGTTCAGTCACTCAGTCGTGTCCGACTCTTTGCAACCCCATGAATCGCAGCACGCCAGGCCTCCCTGTCCATCACCAACTCCCAGAGTTCACTCAGACTCACATCCATTGAGTCCATGATGCCATCCAGCCATCTCATCCTTGGTCTTCCTCTTCTCCTCCTGCCCCCAATCCCTCCCAGCATCAGAGTCTTTTCCAATGAGTCAACTCTTCACATGAGGTGGCCAAAGTACTGGAGCTTCAGCTTTAGCATCATTCCTTCCAAAGAAATCCCAGGGTTGATCTCCTTCAGAATGGACTGACTGGATCTCCTTGTTTCTCCTCCTGCCCCCAATCCCTCCCAGCATCAGAGTCTTTTCCAATGAGTCAACTCTTCACATGAGGTGGCCAAAGTACTGGAGCTTCAGCTTTAGCATCATTCCTTCCAAAGAAATCCCAGGGTTGATCTCCTTCAGAATGGACTGACTGGATCTCCTTGCAGTCCAAGGGACTCGCAAGAGTCTTCTCCAACACCACAGTTCAAAAGAATCCATTCTTCAGTGCTCAGCCTTCTTCACAGTCCAACTCTCACATCCATACATGACCACTGGAAAAACCATAGCCTTGACTAGATGGACGTTAGTCGGCAAAGTAATGTCTCTGCTTCTGAATATACTATCTAGGTTGGTCATAACTTTTCTTCCAAGGAGTAAGCGTCTTTTAATTTCATGGCTGCAGTCACCATCTGCAGTGATTTTGGAGCCCCCAAAAATAAAGTCTGACACTGTTTCTACTGTTTCCCCATCTATTTCCTGTGAAGTGATGGAACCGGATGCCATGATCTTTGTTTTCTGAATGTTGAGCTTTAAGCCAACTTTTCCACTCTCCTCTTTCACTTTCATCAAGAGGCTTTTTGTTTAGCAGGAATAAAAGGAAGAATTATTTTTTAATTAATGTTTTTTATTCTTTAAAAAATTAGAGTTAAAAATTCCCTTATTTTATACACAAGGAAAAAATACAGAAAATTTCATCAAAATGACCCAACCAGAGCTCACTTTTCTTCTATGCTTCCAATCCCTGTCTCATAACACCTTGCTTGTGTGTGTATTTGCTCAGTCGTTCAGTCGTGTCCGACTCTTCGTGACCCCGTGAACTGTAACCCACCAGGCTCTTCTGTCCATGGGATTTCCCAGGCAAGAAAACTGGAGGTTTTCTTCAATAAGGTTACCATTTCCTTCTCCAGGGAATCTTCCCAATCCAGAGATTGGACCAGCATCTCCTGAAGCTCCTGCATTTGCAGATGGTTTCTTTACCACTAGCTACCTGGGAAGCTCCACAATGCCTTGCTGTTTGTCTTTAAATATAGCATGTCTTCCCAACCTCTGCTTCATTCTAAAGTTTCGTTCTAAAGCCCATGAAATCAACATACCTAGAAATTCACTTTCCTTCTTTGATCTCAGATCATACATAATTGTAAGCAAATCATAAAATTGGAGTATTGATACTTGCTTTAGTCCCTCATTGTATAAAAGAGATGTACAAAATTCATCACCACAGGGCTTCCCTCATGATCCAGTGGTTAAGAATTCATCTGCCAATTCAGGAGACACAGGTTCAAACCTTGATCTGGGAAGATCCCCCATGCCATGAAGCAACTAAGCCCAGGAGTCGCAACTACTGAGCTAGCACGCTGCAACTACTGAAGCCCACACACCTAAAGCTTGTGTTCTACAACAAGGGAAGGCCATGCACTGCAACTAGAAAGGAGACCCTGCTCACCGCAACTAGAGAAAGCCATCGAACAACTACAAAGACCCAGCACAGCTATAAATAAATAAATAAATATTTTTAAAAAGTCATCACCACAATTGTAACCATTTCATGAACAGCATAAGAAAAAGCCGTATGTTACATTCCTGGCCCCCTCTATGTATTAAGCCTGTGTAAATTTGAGAGTTCCATCTTGGCTTGGAATACATGAACTAGGAAACACTATCCATAAACATGCTTCTATTTCGGAAATTGAGTACATGGGATGTACATAATTTATTGAAGGTCTCCTGGAAGGCTCTACACATTATATTCATCACATCAACCTCTGATAAGTTCATTTGTCTCCAGTGAGCAGCTGTCTCACATCATGTTCGGGTGTGAGTTATTCACATCTTTGATGCTGGACTACAGCAGAGTCTTGTGAGATAAACCCGCTGTCCTCACATCTTGATGAATTTCTGTCAAAGAAACTACAAAGCACTTTTATACCATTCAGTCTATGTTCTACTGCCTTTTTTTCCTTCCTTTCCTAACAAAGAAAGAAAAAAAAAATGAGTAAAAGACGTCAGATAGGAATGCAGATCCAGCAAGAATATATTATCAGAATGATGTGAAACTGTTGAGTTCAGTGTAACTATCAAGGACTATAAACTTGATGATCACAATCATGTGAAAGAAAGATGATTCTTTTTCAACACTAACATCCTTACCATGTCCATCACTACAAAGTTACAAATGAATTCATTTTTTTTCCCTAAGGATCATGTTTCCCAAGAAAATTGCCGGGGGCCAGCGTGAGGAACTCCGCCCATGGCAAAGGTCATGAGGAAGGAGGCTTGGCATACACCAAGGCGTGATCAAGCCTCAGGAAACCCCCTGTTCCCGAGCATCTACCCCCCAAACCAGAGTCTGTTTTATGCTCTCACCTACACCTCTGACTTTACGGGGGGCTCTCCCCCATAACCATTTCTCTCAGAGAAGGAGTTAACTTGCAGCTCCAGTCAATAAAAATTCCTGGGCGTGACAAGAGTGTTTCAGCTTACGAACTCCTCTGAAGGTTATCTAGCCTGCCTGTATAGGTTCGTCCAGCCACATGTTATAGTTTACAGCCTCCCAACAGGTAGAGGCATGAGATGTTTTAGACTTACTAAAGGCAGATTCTTTTGGGAAGTTAGAATTTATTAGTATAGTGGGTTGGTTAGGAATTATATTGATGAAGCGTTTTTCATTTTTTGTGCCAATAATTGCTGCTGATTCCCTGCCCTGAGTGTGACAAGGGTGTCTCAGGTCAAATCTCTCTGCTGGCAAACTAGTTTGTGTGACAGGATTACCCATATTCCTGCCAAGCACATGATTGTTTACTACCTCTCAACCATAAACAGCACAGAGTGTTTGGGGTATTTTGAAGGTCTTAATTAGCACAGGGCTTTTCTCATTGTTGAGTCAATGATTGCCGCCAGGCCTCCATGTCCTTAGGCACCTGGGAATATATTAATCAATGTATTTGGAACATAGAAAAGGAAATATAATAGTTTTTGATGTTAGCAATATTAGACTTTTTGAGTTAATGAATTTTCTCTTTTGTTATAGACCACTGTACTTTGTTATAAATCACTGTGTCCTTGCTATGTAAAAATGTAACTTTATCACTATCTTAAGACTAAATAGATCCGAAGGGGAACTTTGGTGAAGGGATTTCATTTGTTGGGCTGATGTTTGTTGCTTAATCTCCATATTCCCTGCCCTTATAATGAATATAATGAGCATATAAGAGAAATAAGTATTAACCTTTAAGATTAATCATGTTAACCTTGGGTTAAATAAATTCCTTCCTTGATTATAACTCACTACACCCTCACCCTATAGGAATGCAACTTTATTTGGAGGGTGGTGCCTGGTTTAAGAAAAAACACCCTTGGAAAAAATAATTTTTTGGTTATCAGAAAAAAAGGGGCGTAAAATGTCAGCAGGCCTCATGGCCAGAAGATGATGTAAAACCCCTAAGACCTTTTTGTATACATTTATGCAAAGCACCTGATTTTGATAAAGGTCAGGACTGCTGACCCCCGCATGACTCTGTATTCATCCCTATGTATAACAAAAGGCATATAAGCAAACCTAAAAAATAAAGAAATTGGATCAGTTTATGGAAAGACTGATTCCCCCATGTTGTTCTTTCTTTCCCCTTCTGGCTGAATTCCCATCTGGGGAGTGGGTACTCACCAAGCCTACTAATTATGCCTGGGCTTCTAAGATCGGACCAGGGAGGCCTCAGTGCCTCCTCTCCTTCGGGAGAACGGAAAGATGCCTGTGGCCTACGTAGGTGGTGATTGGTATTCAACGCAAACCAAGTTATTCAGCCTCTTTCTCTCCACTAATGTTCCTACTACACTATCCGTTTCTAATCTCTCTATATATCTGTAATTAAATAAGTTTTTCCTAGGACGCCAACTCTGTCCCCACCTTCAAATCACCCTGGACCACTGTGGCTGGACCCTGGCAAGTGGCGCCCAAACAGGCCTTTGCCATGGGCGGAGTTCCTCACGCTGGCTCCTGGCAGAAAATAAATGGTATTTCTAGGCTACATTTCTAAATGGGTATTGTATGGTATCTACTTAGGCAGAGTTAGACATTAACACAAGTCACATAAAATAACCACAAGAGTTCAACTCAAAAATGAGGGACAGCTGTACCACACTTTATAGCCAAAGGACCTGGTCAAAGACTCAGACATGAAAAAAATTCACAGCAATTGGGCTTGACTGTCTTTGTCCTCTCAGACCTCAAAGTTTCCCACGTAAGGGCTAATCCTCTGTAGACCTAACACTGGTGGTTTCACTGAAAAAGGCATTTGATAGATACTCATCTTCAAGCCAGAGATAGCCAACCATCTCACTGGTTTCAACCATTTCACTATTTCAGTCCAAAGCCAAACCTGAGAGTCTAGAGGCCCTTCAACAATCTAACCTTCAACTGAAAGTAACAAAAGTTCAGAATAGCTTTTGACCTACAAGCAAGTTTTGCTATTGATACTTTTGTGGGATATACTCACACAGTGTTGTCAGAAGCATCTAGTAGTCTATGAGATAGTGCATTTGAATGACTATTTCACTTCAGCTGACCTTCCCAGGTTTAGCACTTATTTTCTTGCTGATCATCAGTGACTCAGCTTACTGAAAGTGAAATGATCCAAAAAGGAAGTTTGAGAAACAAAGACACGCCCTAACAATATTCACAGGCCAAAATTCCAGCTAGTACAGAAATCTCACATTCATCTGTTTAATTATCAATACACATGAAGAAAAGGAGAAAGGTGTCTCTTTTATATTCCTCAGCTGTGACAAAATTCCTAGACTTCACCATCAGTTCATAGCTGCAATATTTCTTAAGTGAAGTCTTCTCTCTCACTCTATATCCTCTCTCTTCCTAGTGTTCTCTAGGTTTATGCATGCAGTATTTCTGTCTTCCCCTCTAAAAATGATCAGTTCCTTGCAGATGAACCAGAGCCAGAGCTGAGGTCTTTGTAGTCCGGAAGTGTAACATTGTCTGCAATAGCAAATGTAACCATCTATGCGGAAAGGCATGACTTACTTTTGTTTGCCTTTTCCCCAGTATGAGGCTTGGAATTTCACTTCTATTATCACTATCCACAAGTAGTTTGAACTTAATGTAAGTTTCCATCTCTGTATGACATGTTTCAAATGCCATTTCAGGGCTCCTGAAAAATATTAATGTATTTCCTATGACAGTGTGACTTGTTTTTCAGCAAATGAGTTAAGCTACTAAGATCCCTGGAGGGTGTAGCAGAAGGAGTACTGGGTGAAGGAAAGGCAAAATGTGGAGTGTTGTGTTGCAGGCAAACACAACACAAAAATCAGTGTTGTGGAGAAGAGGCAGTGAGCCCTGTGGGAAAAAGACATGGACAGTCTCCACACACACTGCTACCCTCTCAAATTCAGACACACGGCCTTAGCTAAAGATGCGTTAAGATATGAAGCTTCTTTTTTGAAAAGAACATAACCTTATTGAAGGCTAGTGGGATTCATTCTATTTGGATGTAGGTGGTTTTTATCAAAACTTGATGGTGGGAGAAGTAATTTTGAAGTTTGAGTCATTCAAAGGGAGGCAGGCCCATGTGAGTG
This sequence comes from Aepyceros melampus, assembly GCA_006408695.1. Lineage (NCBI taxonomy): Eukaryota > Metazoa > Chordata > Mammalia > Artiodactyla > Bovidae > Aepyceros > Aepyceros melampus. Next base: position 100,921 of record SJXQ01009317.1, read on the forward strand.
ATCCTTGGCAGAGAGAGAACAAAGAAACTGGAGAAGAGAATTTATTGACTTGGCAATTTTGCCCACTGTTGGCAGTACTTTCCCTTGGATCAGAAGTCTATAGCAAAAAGAACACAATCTAGTTTAGAAAGGAGACAAGACGATTCTATCACTTTAACAATAAAAACAACAACAAAGACAGAAAAGAAATACACTGCGCTTCGGTAGCTTCCCCAAACCAGGCACTAGCTTGTACCTACTGTACCAGATGCTACTGTTTGATTTTTTTCTAAGTTTAAGTTGACCCCTCTCCCCTTCCCTTTGAAAAATGCTTTTCTAATCATGTTTGTGGTGGATATGCCAGTCTTGGGATGCTGAGAGTCTACAGAAAGGCATGACCACTAGCTAATGCTGGCCAAACTTGGTAGTGGACCTTATCACATATAAAAAGAAAACGATTCAGAAATTGGCTAAAGGCCCTAGCAATTGGAACACTCTCCAGTATTTTCCAATCTGGATACAGAACAAAGGAAGCTTTCTTCTCTTTAACAGCAAAACTGTAAAAACACAAGCCCTAGGGATGCGATGATTGTAACCTTCAGCTCTCAGAGCCATATACACAAAGAAAGAAGCAGGGAGCAAGAGAGGAAGAGAGGGGGTCTTTAGGGTTTGAGCATATACTTCATAACCCTAGTGCTTTCCTAATACCCAGCTCAATACTCCCTTTTCTACCCTTGGTTATGTGTGTCAGTAATTTCATCTTTTTACTCACTTTGAATCTAAGTCCTTTCTTCATTTACAAACATACAAGGACCATCTCATTTACTCCTCACAAGATTAAGCTGCAATTTTACCAAAGGAAAAAATGACTACTTAAGAAGGGAAAATAGTTCAATAACTTCCTTCAAGGTCATGCAGCTAGTAAGTTGTGGCCTACTGTGTTCAACTTTCAGGCCCCTCGCTCTTAACTGCTAGGTTTGTCGACCAGATCCTTAACTATCCTAGGCTTTGTTCTTTAATGTCAATTTTACTGGTCTTTTTTTCTTTTTTAATCTCAAGAGTATCAACTACCAAAGAAAATAACTTTGACTAATGCAAAATGCCATAAGCAAAAGTACTTTTTTCCCTGGTCCAAGTGCCTGATACTGTTGGGAGCTATCTGGCTTAAAACTGAATCTATTCTACTTTAAACTGGGCTTGTGAAATTATTTACTAATTCTATCATGTATATCTTGCTTGTCTGTTCAATATGAGGCTTTATTTATTTATGCATGACAGTAAAAACATCACCGATGATAAATGGTGGCAACATTCATTTAGATTTTAAATCAGACACAGTGCAGACTTAAGTCAGGGCACACACAACTTTGTATCTCTACATCTCAGTATTCAACATAAAAGGATGCAAACAATAGGAGAGCATTAAATTAATACCCTAGAACAGTGGTCCCCAACCTTTTAGGTACCAGGGACTGGTTTCATGGAAGAATATTTTTCCATGGTGGAAGGAGGGATTGCTTCAGGATGATTCAAGCACATTACACATTTATTGTGTACTTTATTTCTATTATTATTACATCAGCCTCACCTCAGGTCATCAGGGATTAGATCTCAGAGGTTGGAGACCCCTGCCCTAGGAAATAAATGACAGCTTTCCTAATTCCCAGGGGGAGAAAAAGGAATACTGCCTTGTTCCAAGAAGAATATAAAAATTCCTTACATACTATTGTTACTGACATGTAAAAGATAAGACAAATATCTGACAAATGTGTAAACTATGAAAGAAAAATACTGTTTCATATTTGTTCAGCCTGATACTACTTCATGCAGAATGGGTTAATTTTTCACTAGAGCATTAGCAATCAATTTAGAATACTGAAATTACTTTTTCATTAAACCTAGGTAAATAGAATGCAGTTATTAATATCTTATGTGCATGTCTTTGATGGAAACAGAAATTACATATGAATTGCCTGAGCCATGTACTTATTTAAATCATGGTGGGTAAACAGTTAATCATATTCTCTTGCAAAGCAACAGAAAAGTAACTTTGTATCTGTAATGACTAAACAGATCAAATGGGAGCTAAATTTTATCAAAAATTTTAGAGTATTTCTGTTCAAACAATAAATATTGATTATGAGCAATATCTGGATATAAGAGAAATCAGCTTGACCCAAATAAATGAAATAAGTAAGGCTAAGCATCATCCCCAATTGTAACAGAAAATAATAGTCCTTTTGTGTCTATACATCTCCTGTCTGTAAACCTCAAGATTGTGTAATGAAACCCTCTTGTACTTTCTCAGCCAGGAACAAGTTAAAACTGTCCTCAGATAGCATGACATGGTTTCCAGAGAGGGAATCCAGTGCCCTGGGCTCTTCTGGAAAGCTGATAACTTTTCAATGCAGACAGTAGGGAAGCTCACCCAGACTGCTTTCTCTGTGATTTCAAACAAAGATGCTGCCAGGTTGGATAGTGCTACCCAGGGTAATATTCTTTCAAGAGAGACTACAATTAGATGAAAACCCTTCTGCATGTATATTTTATTGGCTCCTTTATTTATCTACACATTTTTAAATAAAGAATGGGTAATATGAGCATTAGGTTGTCCATGCTATCAACTGATACTACCTTAAAAAATTAGATTTTCTTCCATCTTTAATTAATTCAAATCTGGGGACATGTGAGGTAAGGTAAATCTCATTTATTTCTATGTCACCCCTAGCTGAGAAGTCTATGACATAATTCATGGTAGGAAAGCCCCAGAAGCCACCAGTTAGTTGCAGAAAGATGGTGTCCATCTGGGCAAGCATACTCCTCATAACACAGAGCCAGCTTTCCTATCCAAAAAATATAGATCTGCCCTTGGTCAAAAATAGAGTATTTGAGTTTTAGAAACTTATTAGCTTTTGATGAAGCTACTGATTGGTGTTTCCTGACAAAATCCCAATTGTGAAAATATACTTTCAAGAGATATTAAGAGACAGCTATTCAATTGTTTTTCAAGATCAGTTCAGTTCAATTCAGCCACTCAGTCAGGTCCAACTCTTTGTGACGCCATGGACTGCAGCACGCCAGGCCTCCCTGTCCATCACCAGCTCCTGGAGTTTACCCAGACTCATGTCCACTGAGTCGGTGATGCCATTCAACTATCTCATCCTCTGTTGTCCCCTTCTCCTCCCACCTTCAATCTTTCCCAGCATCAAGTTCTTTTCAAATGAGTCAGCTCTTCATGGTGGCCAAAGTACTGGAGTTTCAGCTTCAACATTAGTCCTTCCAATAAATACCCAGGACTCATCTCCTTTAGGATGGACTGGTTGGATCTTCTTGCTGTCCAAGGGACTCTCAAGAGTCTTCTCCAACACCACACTTCAAAAGCGTCAATTCGTTAACACTCGACTTGCTTTATAGTCCAACTCTCACATCAAAACATGACTACTGGAAAAATCATAGCTTTGACTAGACGACTTTGTTGGCTAAGTAATGTCTCTGCTATTTAATACGCAGTCTGCTGCTGCTGCTGCTAAGTTGCTTCAGTCGTGTCCGACTCTGTGTGACCCCATAGACAGCAGCCCATGAGGCTCCACCATCCCTGGGATTCTCCAGGCAAGAACACTGGAGTGGGTTGCCATTTCCTTCTCCAATGCATGAAAGTGAAAAGTGAAAGTGAAGTCGCTCAGTCGTGTCCGATTCTTCGCGACCCCATGGACTGCAGCCCACCAGGCTCCTCCGTCCATGGGATTTTCCTGGCAAGAGTACTGGAGTGGGGTGTCATTGCCTTCTCCAAATATGCTGTCTAGGTTGGTCATAACTTTTCTTCCAAGGAGCAAGTATCTTTTAATTTCATGGCTGCCGTCACCATCTGCAGTGATTTTGGAGCCCCCAAAAATAAAGTTTGCAGTGGTTCTCAAATTCTGTATTTTCTGTGAAAATATAGATATGCAAACTCATTGGGAGTCATATCAAAAATGTATATACCTGAGGTTCCAACAATGCTGATCATAAGACTGTTCAACAGACATCACAAAAGATGGTGAAGATTACATTTTGAGAAGCACTGCTAGGATCCTTAAGCTTCATTCATTTACTAAATCATATCAGAGAATCTACATCTGAACTAATTACTGTAATTTACCACAGAAGTGGCTTCACAGAATTGTAATTCATTTTTCTTTTCTGATATTTCTTAGAGGTTATTATGTGAAGTGATTTCATAAAGACCCATTTTACCTTCTGTGCTCAGATTGACAACATTATTCATGTTTTATTCAATGTTCTTTTTTAAAATGAGCAGTATATTTCTCACAGTGCTTAGTGCAAGAAAATGAATTTTTTTCCAAACAATCTGCTACTGAGGGTTATACTTTATCATAACAATATTTACTTGGCTTCCTGAAAATGTTAGGAGAAACTTTGTTCTGAACCATCATAATTGTCATCGACCCTTTACTCTGTCTTTAATACTGTTTGTTTGCCAGACTTCCCTGGGGTCTGGTGGTTAAGATTTTGCACTTTCAATGCAAGGAGTGTGGATTCAACCCAGTCAGGGAACTAAGATCCCACATGCTGTGCAGAGCATCACAAAAAAATAAATCTAAAAAAACACTGTTTGTTTCTCTTTAATCATAATCTTTTTTGGATGTAATCATGTGAGTAATAATAACTAAAACAGCAAAGGCAGATGTCATATTGTAATGAATGTCCATTTACCAGGGCTAGAGGTTTCAAGCAAGTTTTCTGACCTACTTTATTATCTTAAATATTCAAAACCACAAATTGAAGTGGTACAAACACAAAGTCAAGACAGCTTCCCAAGGTACAACAATATGTTTAATATGTTTATACATTTAGTTCCATTAGCTCTGATAATGGCCTTTGTTATGTTTTCCTGCTGCTGCTACTGCTACTGCTAAGTTGCTTCAGTCGTGTCCGACTCTGTGTGACCCCATAGACAGCAGCCCACCAGGCTCCCCTGTCCCTGGGATTCTCCAGGCAAGAACACTGGAGTGAGTTGCCATTTCCTTCTCCAATGTGTGAAAATGAAGTCGCTCAGTCATGTCTGACTCTTTGCGACCCCATGGACTGCAGCCCACCAGGCTCCTCCGTCCATGGGATTTTCCAGGCAAGAGTACTGGAGTGGGGTGCCATTGCCTTTTCCACTGTTTTCCTGCTAGGACCCCAGTAATATGATTACTAGCCCTAGTAATGAGTAGATGAGTTATGTTTAACAATGCTTCTCATCTCCTTCTGTGTAGATGGGATTTTATATCCCAACTTGTATTTTATTCAATCCAAGGGGCATGACAACTTTGCACCAATCACCCAGATTCTGTCAGTCCTGTAACGTGTCTTCCTATGCCCAAACCCTTCAAACACTATGGCCAGATTATACTTCCTGGGGACTAATTCCAGTAATACTCACATTATTAAGTTTTCCTGCTAGGACCCCAGTAATATGATTACTAGCCCTAGTAATGAGTAGATGAGTTATGTTTAACAATGCTTCTCATCTCCTTCTGTGTAGATGGGATTTTATATCCCAACTTGTATTTTATTCAATCCAAGGGGCATGACAAATTTGCACCAATCACCCAGATTCTGTCAGTCCTGTAACGTGTCTTCCTATGCCCAAACCCTTCAAACACTATGGCCTGGGGACTAATTCCAGTAATACTCACATTATTAAGCCTGGCTTTGAAGGCCTTCTGAACTCTTGATACAACTTGTATTTTAATTTTTCACTATTCCTCCTGTAAGCATTCTCATCTAGCCAAATTCATTTTCTGCCCTATTCCCCCTTGCTTTTCCAGTCCAAGGTAAAAGGCAATTTAGTTGGTCTTTCAACACTTCAGTTATACTTAGTCTTAAAGCCATCAAAAATCCTTGCAGGAGAAGTCATTTCTTTTCTCTCTATAGCTCTCAGAGCACCTTTTATATTTTTCCTTACCACGGGTATGTTTCATTAGCATTGTTAGGGTATAGATCTTATTCCCCGTGCCAGACAGAAACCAGGATGTGTTATAACCATAAGACAATCCAATGTATTCTATATATTACACAGTGGGCAGACACTCCACCATTTGCAGCATGAATTGAACAAATTGTCTCATTTTCAGGAAACTGCTCACTGTGTGTATCTGTGTTGGCGACACCGCATACACCAAAGATGCAAAGCAACCTGAGGAACACTGTGCAAACACGGGCATTATACACACAGGGCATGCGTGTGATCCTGTTCCTTGCGGGAAGGCTCGTGGATTCAGGGTCAGCAGCAGGTATACTAGTCTCCCTCACCCCATGACTCTCTTAGGGAGCCCACAGCCATCTCACAGGGCCAGACAGCTGACTCTGAAAGACAGACACCTCCCAGATGTGTCCTGCTGAGGACCCTAAGAGCATTGTATGCTATGGCAAAATTTTGTCTCCAGCCGTAGCTTGCCTAGGGGAGAGATAAGTACTAGGCTTCATCACAAGCCTTAATATTGCAGATGTAAGACACAGGAAGCTGGCAGCACGATTCGTCATGTCAGGAATCTGCTGATGAGAGCACTAGCCCTGCTCCGGCATGATGAGGGAGCTGTGGGCTAAGCCTAGTGGCTGACCAACACTATCAGCAAGAAGCTATGCCTGGTTTCCATGGTGTTGGCAGGAGGCAGTTCTTTTAACAAAGAAGCTTGTAGGAGGATTGGTTTTACACAAATTCACTCTTATCTTTCATATATAGTCATAGTTCTGAGACAATCTGAATTTTATTTGTTATATAAACTGTATATATTAGGGCTTCCCTGGTGGCTCACTGGTAAAGAATCCACCTGCCAATGCAGGAGATACGGGTTCAGTCCCTGGTCTAGGAAGATCCCACATGACACGAAGCAACTAAACCCATGTGCCACAATTATTGAGCCCATGTTCTAGAGCCCAGAAGCTGCAATTACTGACCCAGGTACCACAGTTATTGAAACCTGCAAGCCCTCAATTCTTTGCTCCACAGGAAGAAGCCTGCACACCACAATTAGAGAATAGCTCCCGTTCTCTGCAACTAGAGAAAAACCTACACAGCAATGAAGACCCAGCATTGCCAAAATATAAAATAAATCTGAGACAATCTGAATTTTATTTGTTATATAAACTGTATATATTAGGGCTTCCCTGGTGGCTCACTGGTAAAGAATCCACCTGCCAATGCAGGAGATACGGGTTCAGTCCCTGGTCTAGGAAGATCCCACATGACACGAAGCAACTAAACCCATGTGCCACAATTATTGAGCCCATGTTCTAGAGCCCAGAAGCTGCAATTACTGACCCAGGTACCACAGTTATTGAAACCTGCAAGCCCTCAATTCTTTGCTCCACAGGAAGAAGCCTGCACACCACAATTAGAGAATAGCTCCCGTTCTCTGCAACTAGAGAAAAACCTACACAGCATTGAAGACCCAGCACTGCCAAAATATAAAATAAATAAATTTTTAAATGTGTGTATTAGACTTCAGATGCCCCTAACCTTTTTGGCACCAGGGACTGGTTTTGTAGAAGACAATTTTTCCATGGACTGGGGACGGGAGGATGGTTTGGGGATGATTCAAGCACATTTCACTTATTGTGCCCTTTATTTTTAATCTAATACCACCACAGATCTGAAAGGAGGTACCAAAAAGCAGCCTGGAGGCTGGAGACTCTGAATTAAAGATCAGACCCAAGACTTGTACCATGTGAGCCACTCCCAGAATTTGACATGCGTGTGTGAAACCCCAGCTGGCGGGGGTGAATCCCTTTACTGGAGTAAAACTGATCAACAAGATAAATCAGCAGAAATCCCAGCTTGGGTTGCTGCCTCAAGTGTCCTGGTGACCCCACTTCCAAAGACACACAGTGAACCTTTTTCAAGATCTTCCTCAGGAATCAAATGAAGGGGTGGTCTCCCAAGTATTATCACAATACAGAGAAATAATAGCATTCATCTCCTATGAGATATCAAGACTTGTAATTACAAACGATTTGGTTTTATTATTCCTCTGAAGTCTGGAGAAGCATGCTTCTGGTTGCCATCCATTTTAAAGGGCTAATGGGAAATAGATGGGGAAACAGTGGAAACAGTGTCAGGCTTTGTTTTTTTGGGCTCCAAAATCACTGCAGATAGTGACTGCAGCCATGAAATTAAAAGATGCTTACTCCTTGGAAGAAAAGTTATGACCAACCTAGATAATATATTCAAAAGCAGAGACATTACTTTGCCGAATAAGGTCTGTCTAGTCAAGGCTATGGTTTTTCCAGTAGTCATGTATGGATGTGAGAGTTGGACTGTGAAGAAGGCTGAGCACTGAAGAATTGATGCGTTTGAACTGTGGTGTTGGAGAAGACTCTTGAGAGTCCCTTGGACTGCAAGGAGATCCAACCAGTCTATTCTGAAGGAGATTGGCCCTTGGATTTCTTTGGAAGGAATGATGCTAAAGCTGAAACTCCAGTACTTTGGCCACCTCATGCGAAGAATTGACTCCTTGGAAAAGACTCTGATGCTGGGAGGGATTGGGGGCAGGAGGAGAAGGGGACGACAGAGGATAAGATGGCTGGATGGCATCACTGACTCGATGGACGTGAATCTGAGTGAACTCCGGGAGTTGGTGATGGACAGGGAGGCCTGGCATGCTGCAGTTCATGGGGTCACAAAGAGTCGGACATGACTGAGTGACTGAACTGAACTGAACTGAAAGATCCAAAAAACCACCATCTCACTCAACCACTTATCTACCTACAGGCCTCATAAAGACATAGAGCATGAGGATTACTAACCCAGTCACTCAAGGAGAAGCCTGTGGTCCTCAGAAACTATGGCCAAATTCATACCCTTATCAAATTTCCTTCGCAAAAAGCAAGAATGAAAGCAAGGAAGACATAGGAAAGATTTTTTCTGTTAGTCACCAGGAAGTAGGGTCAGAGCAGCTACCATCTTCTAGTCACCGAGAGGCAAGATGGACCTATTTGCAGGACATGAAGAGACACGGATGACAGATGAAACTTGTGGCCATGGTAGAGGGGGAGAGAGAAGCTGAGATGAATTGAGAGAGTAGCCCTGACATATACACATCCCTATATGTAAAATAGATAGCAATGGAAAGCTGGTGTATAGCATAGGGAGCTCAGCATGGTGCTCTATGATGACCTAGAGGGGTGGGAATGGGGATGTATATACACACATTTATACATACATATATATATACACACACACATATATTATACACATATACACATATCAGTTCAGTTCACTCACTCAGTCGTATCTGACTCTTTGCCACCCCATGGACTGCAGCACGCCAGACTTCCCTGTCCATTACCAAATCCCAGAGCTTGCTCAAACTCACATCCATCAAGTTGGTGATGCCATCCAACCATCTCATTCTCTGTCATCCCCTTCTCCTGCCTTCAGTCTTTCCCAGCATTAGGGTCTTTTCCATTGAGTCAGCTCTTCACATCAGGTACACAAAGGATTGGAGCTTCAGTTTCAGCATCAGTCTTTCCAATGAATATTCAGAATTGAGTTCCTTTAGGACTGACTGGTTTTGATCTCTTTGCAGTCCAACGGACTCGCAAGAGTCTTCTCCAATGCCACAGTTCAAAACCATCAATTCTTCAGCACTCAGCTTTCTTCACAGTCCAACTCTCACATCCATACATGACTACTTCAAAAACCATAGTCTTGACTAGACGGACCTTTGTTGGCAAAGTAATATCTCTGCTTTTGAATATGCTATCAAGGTTGGTCATAACTTTCCTTCCATGGAGTAAGCATCTTTTAATTTTATGGCTGCAATCACCATCTGCAGTGATTTTGAGCCCAAAAAAACAAAGTCAGCCACTGTTTTCACTGTTTCCCCATCTATTTCCCATGAAGTGATGGGACCAGATGCCATGATCTTCATTTTCTGAATTTTGAGCTTTAAGCCAACTTTCTCATTCTCTTCTTTCACTTTCATCAAGAGGCTTTTTAGTTCCTCTTCACTTTCTGCTATATGGGTGATGTCATCTGCATAGCTGAGGTTACTGATATTTCTCCCAGCAATCTTGATTTCAGCTTGTGCTTCATTCAACCCAGTGTTTCTTATGATGTACTCTGCATATAAGTTAAATAAGCAGAGTGACAATATACAACTTTGATGTACTCTTTTTCCTATTTGGAACCAGTCTGTTGTTTCATGTCCAGTTCTAGCTGTTACTTCCTGACCTGTATACTTACTCAAGAGGCAGGTCAGGTGGTCTGGTATTCACATCTCTTTCAGAATTTTCCACAGCTTAGGGTGATCCACACAGTCAAAGGCTTTGGCATAGTCAATAAAGCAGAAATAGATGTTTTTCTGGAACTCTCTTGCTTTTTCAATGATCCAGAAGATGTTGGCAATTTGATCTCCGGTTCCTCTGCCTTTTCTAAAACTAGCTTGAATATCTGGAAGTTCACGGTTCATGTATTGCTGAAGCCTGGCTTGGAGAATTTTGAGCATTACTTTACTAACATGTGAGATGAGGGCAATTGTGTGGTAGTTTGAGCATTCTTTGGCATTGCCTTTCTTTGAGATTGGAATGAAAACTGACATTTTCCAGTCCTGTAGCCACTGCTGAGTTTTCCAAATTTGCTGGCATATTGAGTGCAGCACTTTCACAGCATCATCTTTCAGGATTTGAAATAGCTCAACTGGAATGCCATCACCTCCACTAGCTTTATTCTTAGTGATACTTTCTAAGGCCCACTTGACTTCACATTCCAGGATGTCTGGCTCTAGATGAGTGATCACATCATCATGATTATCTGGGTCATGATGATCTTTTTTGTGTAATTTTTCTGTGTATTCTTGCCAGCTTTCTTCATATCTTTTTCCTCTGTTAGGTCCATCCATTTCTGTCCTTTATTGAGCCCATCTTTGCATGAAATGTTCCCTTGGTATCTCTAATTTTCTTGAAGAGATCTCTAGTCTTTCCCATTCTGTTGTCTTCCTCTACTTCTTTGCACTGATCGCTGAGGAAGGCTTTCTTATCTTTTCTTGCTATTCTTTGGAACTCTGCATTCAGATGCTTATATCTTTCCTTTTCTCCTTTGCTTTTCACTTCTCTTCTTTTCACAGCTATTTGTAAGGCCTCCTCAGACAGCCATTTTGCTTTTTTGCATTTATTTTCCAATGGGGATGGTCTTGATCCCTGTCTCCTGTACAATGTCAGGAACCTCCATCCATAGTTCATCAAGTACTCTGTCTATCAGACCAAGGAGTGGCAGCTGCACGGGTGCAGGAGGGCCGAGAGGAGCTACTCCACGTTCAAGGTAAGGAGCAGCGGCTGCTATTTGCTGGATCAGCCTTGGAGAGATTATACGTAGTTAAGAGGTGTCAAATATTGCTAAATAGAGTCCTCAGAAATTTCTAACTTTGCGCACTTAACGAATGGAATTTCGAGTACTACACTGAATATCGTACCATTTTCCCCATATGTACTCCCTGCAAAGTTGTATAGCTTGACTACAGAAGGATACAAATTCATAATTAAGGTAACCCATGTCCCTGGGTTGATGGTAATATATTTTTTGCTTTTGAGCAAAAGATAAAACTTCTCATTTTCTTGATTTACCAAGGTTTCTTAGTAAAATTTCTCTTTAAAAATTTAAGTACTCAGTACTTTGAAACACACTATTACCTTTCCCTGTAAACTGGCAGTATTCTAATTAAAGCAGGAAGAGAGTTAGATTTTCCTTTAACTGATTTGCCAGATTATTCAATTCAGTTCAGTTCAGTCGTTCAGCCATGTCTGACTCTGCGACCCCATGAATTGCAGCACACCAGGCCTCCCTGTCCATCACCAACTCCGGGAGTTCACCCAAAGTCATGTCCATCAATCGGTGATGCCATCCAGCCATCTCATCCTCTGTCGTCCCCTTCTCCTCCTGCCCCCAATCCCTCCCAGCATCAGAGTCTTTTCCAATGAGTCAACTCTTCGCATGAGGTGGCCAAAGTATTGGAGTTTCAGCCTCAGCATCAGTCCTTCCAATGAACACGCAGGACTGATCTCCTCCAGATTATTAGGACTTAAAAAAAAAAAAAAATCTACGTCCTAAAACTCTCTGTCACTGATTCAAACTATTCTGGCATTTCACTTATACATTTTTTAAATATGGAAATTTTTACTGAAGTACTTTTTAGTGAGTATAAGGCAGAAACTCATCTACTACTCTCTATTGTGTCAGAACTGCTAGGTTAAATCTTCCTCTGGTCTTTAACAAATGGGGCATTTGCAATTATATAAATTCAAATTCTCCATGCAGTTTTCTCAGGAACGGGAACATCCACCATGAATAATTTATCTGCCTTCACCAAGATAATACTTTATGAAAAATCAGCTTTTAACCTCTGGAAAAATAATCAGATTTTGATATTTCCTTTTAAAAATTTAAATCTATCCATAGGTATCTCAAATTTCTAAAACACTTGAATATTATGCCCTCTTATGCCACATTGGATATCCCAGGTAGCACCAGTGATAAAGAATCTGCCTGCCAATGCAGAAGATGAAAGAGACATAGGTTTGATCCCTGGGTAGGGAAGATTCCCTGGAAAAGGAAGTGGCACCTCACTCCAGGATTCTTGCCTGTAAAATTCCATGAAAAGAGGAGCTTGGTGGGCTACAGTCCATGGGGTCACAAAGAGTCAGACATAACTGAACACACCTGTATACATGCCACATTACCATTCCCCATGTGTGTACATCTTAAGTCGCTTCAGTCATGTCTGACTTTTCTGCGATCCCATGGATTGTAGCCAGCCAGCGTCTTCTGTCCATGGGATTTTCCAGGCAAGAATACTGGAGTGGGTTGCCATTTCCTTATCCAGGGGATCTTCCCAACCCAGGAATCGAACGCATTCTCTTATATCTCCTGAATGGGAGGCAGGTCCTGTACCACTCACTAGTCACTTCATGGGAAATAGATGGGGAAACAGTGGAAACACTGTCAGACTTTATTTTGGGGGGCTCCAAAATCACTGCAGATGGTGACTGAAGCCATGAAATTAAAGGACGCTTACTCCCTGAAAGGAAAGTTATGACCAACCTAGATAGCATATTCAAAAGCAGAGACATTAATTTGCCAACAAAGGTCTGTCTAGTCAAGGCTATGGTTTTTCCAGTGGTCATGTATGGATGTGAGAGTTGGACTGTGAAGAAGGCTGAGCACCGAAGAATTGATGCTTTTGAACTGTGGTGTTGGAGAAGACTCTTGAGAGTCCCTTGGACTGCAAGGAGATCCAACCAGTCCATTCTGAAGATCAGCCCTGGGATTTCTTTGGAAGGAATGATGCTAAAGCTGAAACTCCAGTACTTTGGCCACCTCATGCGAAGAGTTGACTCATTGGAAAAGACTCTGATGCTGGGAGGGATTGGGGGCAGGAGGAGAAGGGGACGACCGAGGATGAGATGGCTGGATGGCATCACTGACTCGATGGACGTGAGTCTGAGTGAACTCCGGGAGTTGGTGATGGACAGGGAGGCCCAGCGTGCCGCAATTCATGGGGTCGTAAAGAGTCAGACACAACTGAGCGACTGAACTGAACTGACCTGAACTGAGTGCCACCTGGGAAGCCCACCTTTCACCATAGTGCAGCAATTTAATATAGTCTCACAATGGTAGCAACTCATCTGACTAAGCACAAGATGGAAAAAGGAAAGAATGAAAGAAGTGGGACAGAAGGACAGAAGCATGTGGTGTGGATGCTTACTGTCAGGGCTGTCCGTCAAGCTGGACCAACTTTTCAACCTTTTGATCTTTCCCTATGTCGTGAGTCCCAACCTTCACAGAGTAGAAACAAGAGAACTTCTGGTGTTCACGTCCAAACCTGAGAGGAAACACACAGTGCACTGCAGCCCCAGAGGTACTTTCGTGCCTAGATCTGGCCTCTCTTCTCCAAGCTCAGCAGCCTCCCATCCTGGTTCCTTTAGCAGAAAACGAGGATTCCATCACACATGGTTTATTTGTGGTTTTCCTCTGTGTTTCCTTTCATTATTTCTCTTTGACGCTTTGCTGAGGGTAAAAGAGGTCTTCATACATAAAATTTTCCGATCTCTTATTACAGCAGAGAACTGCTTGAGAAATATCACCCACACTCTGCATGCATGGTTTCCAAGTTTTCACAAATTTTAATACAGTTTGTCAGTCTTTTTCGTAGTATTTCATGCTAGAATGAGCATACAATGAATGTATGTAATAAGTCAAATGGGCTTTAGATCAATAGCTATAAATAATTAACACTAGTCTTTGCAGAACACTTGATGGGATATTTACAGTTTTAAATCATTGTCCCTACCCAGTATTCCATCTCCTTCTTCTCTACCTGGTGCCTAAATAAACAAAAGTGAAATAAAAGTATGCAATAAACAGGTCTCACTGGACTATGACATACTGAACATTATGTATAACAATGCCAGTATTATTCTCAACAGCCATCTGAGCAGTTAGACTGATTTCAAGGGGAAATTCTGCCATCAAAGTGAAGAGAAATCTTTTTTACTTTCATGATCCTTAATTAGGTGGATCAATGGAGTAGCTGTCACATTATGGAAGGCCATTAAAATTCGCTAATTAATCAAAAGTGAAGTTCAAAGTCTGGAGTGTATTTATTGAACTTCATTTTCCACTGTTGGTGCTTAAGACACTGAAGAGATTTCATTTCTAATTATCTTCTTGTCTAATTAATTCAATGATGCCACAGTCCTGTTTTTATCATAAAGCAGTTACATATCATATCAACAGTCACTAACACTGAGAAGGCACCAGAGACAGGCTCTACAGACCAAACTGGGACTTATACCAATGGAACTGGGTCCAGTATGCAACCTGGACCTCAGGGTTTCGTGTTCTAGAGGGTGGAGGTCATTTAGTTTATGAACCACTTTGAAAAAACAGAACCCTGCTCATGGTATCATGAGATCATGGATTTGAAGTATCCAGAATCAATCAATTGGAAAGAACATTTAGAAGGGCAAAAGTATTATAGAAATAATGCACTGAAGCATATTAACTAATCCTTATCCTTTGCTTTTATTAAGTTTAAAGTTACAGTTCTTTTCATTTGTATCATTTTTATCAGCTCCTGCCCAGAAAAAGAAAGCTCATTTTCAAGACCTCCCAATTTTCCAATGTATGAAAGAAAAAAACATATGCATATATAGGAGACATGCTTGTAGATCACTTTACATCAAAGAACACTATGAATTTTAATTCAGAAATAGATTTTGAGTATAGACTGTCCTTATTACTCCCTCCACCAGAGTACACACCTTGCCATCCATTTAGTCAACAGGATTTTTTAAACACAAATTAGGTTCGAGGTACACAGAGACACAGTGATTAAAGGGCATTGTCCCTTTCCTTCAGTAAGACAGAGGAGACAGTCAAGAAAATAATAATACTGGAAGAGCAATAAAGTATGTAAAATGTTGAAGGACAGAATGGATCAGATGTGTCTGGATGGGGTACCTAACTCAAACTGAGGGAGAGGTGTCAGGGAAGGACTCTTTCAGGAGGTGACTTTGATGTAGCTCTTGAAGACTAAGAAAGAATTAAAATGAAAAGCCGGGGTAGGGGGGAGGGTGGGGTGGGCGGTGGAGGAGGGCAGTGACCACATAGGTGAAGGGACAGGCATTCCAGGAAGAAGGAATATCATTTATACAAGTTCAGAGGGAATGGGAAGCCTGTTTTGTTCTGAAACAATTTTTTAATTAAGGGATCAATTTTGTCTTTTGGGTTTTATTTTTTTCTGAATGTGAAAATAAGACTTGGGAGTTCAAACATTAAGAGCACCCCAAGCAAAGGAACTCAAACTATATTCTGTAGGTGGTGAAAAGCCACTGAAAAAAATTTAGAGCAGTGTTTCATGACTGAATTTTGGGTTTTTATGATTTGGGCAACAGCATGGCCAAAATACCCCATAGCCACACCACTAATTTCAGGATAGATTCACATGTTCAGTGATGTCAGTGACACTGTTTCTGACTTCAGAGTGCAGAAGAGGAGGACAAATCAAGAATTAACATTTTGTTGGTGTTCACTGTGTTCTTGGCACAGCATAGAGTGTACTTTTCCTAAAATGAAGATCTTTACCTATCTCAGTGTTATCTACAGTGTGTGGTCCTTGGAGGCTGACCTTGTGAAAAATCCATCCTTATCACCATTGTTTGCACAGAAGACTTTGCAGGAAATGTTCTTTTTTTTTTTTTTTCCTAATAGAATACAGGAGTCTAAGTAATACGACCTTCGGTAGTGAAGGTGTAATATTTTTAAATTTGGAGGTGGTTAGGGACTCATACATATTCTGTCCATATTCTTGAAGCTAATGTGTTTTTAAGTGCTCTGAACACCATCATGACTCTTTTGGAAAAAGGCAATTAATGAAGGAGGGAGGTAATAAGGTTGAACAGAGGATACTTGCAGAGAGTGCTGATTTTAGCACAATGCCCTATTTATCACCCCAGATTACTGAAACGACAAAAATAGAGCAACAAAGCACTCATCATGGAAAATAAAATCGGTTATATGCGTCTTCACTATCATCATGTGGTAGACTTTTTCAGTGTAGGTTTCAGTACAAATCCCACATCTAAATACCATTAACTCCACAAAGAGTATGATCTCACCCTGAGAATAAGGCAAGAAGAGGCAGAAGTAAGGAAAAGGAGATTGCCAGGAAGCCAGGCCAAGGACAAAAATATGAAAAAAAAAAAAAAAAAAAAAAAAAGAAGGAAGTGATGGAGAGAAAAAATAATAAATCTTGGGGAGAAAATGCCAAAAGGATTTTTGGTTTTTTAAATCAGTAGGTTGAATACATAACCAAAATATGGGGCTGCTATTTAGTACTCTAAAGGGCCAGAAAAAAATTTAGCTAAAAATAAATTATTTCTGGACACTTACTATTAATACAGAGTATCAAATTTTCCAGGAGGTAGAGCCAAATTAGATGTTTCTATGATTTTTTTAATTTTTGAGGACTTTTTATACTAAATGTATCACTTTGGGTTTATCATTTTAAAGTACAACATATAATGTTAAAGATTTTCCTTTTGCTTTAAGCCACTTTTTTTTCTGACAGAAAATGGTGCTAACTTTGTCCTTTACCTTATCCATTTAATATTTTTTATTCAGATAAAGTTTTCATAAATATTACAACTTTAATGTTAAAACTTTCATTACAACTTTCATAAACATTATCAGCCCATGCTTGCAATTTCCCCAGGTATATCAATGTAGTCAAAATAAACATTTTTAAGGATCCAAAATTGAGGTTAGTTTAATGAATACATATTCTAGTGCTATTTCAGCAGAATTTTCCTATTTCCAATTATAAGTGTTATTAATATATACTTAGTTGTGTTCAATTAACAGGCAAGTTCTTTGTAAAACAATTTCCACTTCTATGTGATTCTACTAGATAAATTTTAACTGATTCTTCAGTTCAGTCGCTCAGTCATGTCTAACTCTGTGACCCCATGAACCGCAGCACACCAGGCCTCCCTATCCAACACCAACTTCCAGAGTCCACCCAAATCCATGTCCATTGAGTTGGTGATGCCATCCAACCATCTCATCCTCTCATCCCCTTCTCCTCCTGCCCTCAATCTTTCCCAGCATCAGGGTCTTTTCCAACGAGTCAGCTCTTCGCATCAGATGGCCAAAGTATTGGAGTTTCAGCTTCAACATCAGTCCTTCCAGCGAACACCCAGGACTGATCTCCTTTAGGATGGACTGTTTGGATCTCCTTGCAGTCCAAGGAACTATCAAGAGTCTTCTCCAACACCACAGGTCAAAAGCATCAATTCTTCAGCACTCAGCTTTTTTTATAGTCCAACTCTCACATCCATACATGAACACTGGAAAAACCATAACCTTGACTAGATGGACCTTTGTTGACAAAGTGATGTCTCTGCTTTTTAATATGCTATTTAGGTTGGTCATAACTTTCCTTCCAAGGATAAGTGTCTTTTATTTCATGGCTGCAATCACCATCTGCAGTGATTTTGGAGCCCAGAAAAATAAAGTCAGCCACTGTTTCCACTGTTTCCCATCCATTTGCCATGAAGTGATGGGACCAGATGCCATGATCTTAGTTTTCTGAATGTTGAGCTTTAAGCCAACTTTTTCACTCTCCTCTTTCACTCTGAAATCCAACAAGCTATGACTTATAAAAGTTTACCAGTTCTCCTAATAAGTCTAGTAGGTGGCATAATTTTTAATGCCAATTTTGTTTCTCTAATACAATAGGTAAAATAATCAAAGAATATGAAATAGCAAATATAAAAGAGAACCAATATAAGGGGGACACATTTCAACCTGAAATGACCTATGCTCTGAAAAGCAGAAGACTGATTTTTAAAAAATTGAAAATGATATGAAGAAATGGAAATATATCCTTAACTTTTAGATTGGAAGAATATTGTTACAGTGTCCATACTCCCTAAAGCAATCCAAAGGTTTAATGCAATCCCTACCAAAATTTCCAGGATGTTTTTCACAGAAATAGAGTTAATAAATCACAAAATACCCTGAATTCCCAAAGCAATCTTGAGAAAAAAATAACAAGGCTGCAGATATCATATTTCCTAGGTTCAGACTACACTACAAAGCTACAGAAATCAAAACAGCATGATGTTGGCACAAAACCACATAGATGAATGGAATAGATAGAGATGCAGAAATAAACCCATGCATCTATGGTCAATTAATCTGTGACAAAGGTGGCAAGAAGATACAGTGGAAAAAAACACAGTCTCTTCATTAAATGATGCTGGAAAAACTGGACAGCTACTCACAAGGCTTCAGATTAGAACATTTTGTCACACTATATACAAAAACAAACTCAAAATGCATTAAAGACCTACATGTAAGATTGGGAACCATAGAACTCCTAGAAGAAAACATAAGGACAATGCTCTGACATACATTGTATCAGTATTTCTTTAGTTTTGTCCCCTAAGTCAAACTAAATAAAAGCAAAAGTAAACAAATAAAACTAACTACACTTAAAAGCTTTTACACAACTAAGGAAATCATCAACTAAATGCACACGCCATCTATGGGATGCCAGAAGATAGCTGCAAATGATATGACCAACAAGGGATTAATATCTAAACTATATGAACAGCTCCTAAAACAAAATACCAAAGCAAACAACACAACCCAATCAGAAAACAGGCAGAAGACCTAAATGGACATTTTTTTTTTTTCCCAAAGAAGACATACAGGTGGCCAACAGGCACATGAAAGATGCTGAACATCACTGAATAGAGAAATGCAAATCAACACCACAAAGAGGTATCACCTGACAACTGTCAGAATTCTAACAGAGAATATCAGATCTGACTCCATGCTAGACCCATTCCTTTAGTGCTAACCTTGTGCTCCATTGTCATGCTGGCTCTGAACCTCTGTTACGAGTGTTGCCTGGAGCCTGCAACATACATTACAGCCTATTCTCAAGGCTCTGACCTTTGAAGGTAAAACACTTCTAGAAATAAAGTAACAGCTGCCTTGTTGGAAATTTATAGGAACATCATGATCAGACCCACACGGACAGCTGCAAGAACAGAGGATTCCTGCTCCAAGAAGTTTGCAACAACCAGCCACACTCTTCTCCCCTTTTAGTATAAAAGAAGCCTGAACTACAACTTTGGTAAGATGGTTGTTTGGGACACTAGCCGATCATCTTCTCAGTCTGCTGACTTTGTGAATAAAGTTGCTATTCCTTGCCCTAATGACTTGTTTCTTGATTCACTGGCCTGTCATGCAGCAAACAGTATGAGCTTAGACTCAGTAACACAATGGCTACCATCAAGATATAAACAGATAACAAAATTTGGTGAAGATGTAGAAATAAGGGGACCGTAGGACACTGTTTGGAGAAGGTGATGGCACCCTACTCCAGTACTGTCTCCTGGGAAAATCCCATGAATGGAGGAGCCTGGTGGGCTGCAGTCCATGGCGTCCCTGGGAGTCGGACACGACTGAGTGACTTCACTCTCACTTTTCACTTCATGCATTGGAGAAGGAAATGGCAACCCACTCCAGTGTTCTTGCCTGGAGAATCCCAGGGATGGGGGAGCCTGGTGGGCTGCCATCTATGGGGTCTCACAGAGTCGGACACGACTGAAGCGACTTAGCAGCAGCAGCAGCAGCAGCAGCAGTACGCTGTTGCTAGAGATGTAAATTGATGCAACCTCTATGGAAAACAGTATGGAGGTTCCTTAAAAACTACAAAGAGAACTACCATAAGATCTAGAAATTCCATTCCTGGGTATATATACAAAGAAAATGAAAACACATTTTCTTTGGATATAATCTGAAAAGATACATGAACCCCAATGTTCATTGTTTACAATTGCCAGGATATGAAAGCAAGCTAAGTGTTCATCAACAAATGAATGCATAAAGATGTGGTATATAAATATATATACAATGAAATATTACTCAGCCCTTACAAAATGAAATTCTGCCATTTGCAAAAAAGAAAAAACCTACAGGGTATTATGCTTAGTAAATAAGTCAGAAAAAGACAAACAATGCATGCTTTCACTTATACATGGAATCTAAAACATAAAATGAATGAAAATAAAATAAAAACAAAAATAAAATTAATTAATATAACAAAACAGAAACAGACTCACAGATATAGAGAACAAACTAAAGTTTACCAGGGGAAAGAGAGATGGGGGAGGTTCCAAACAGCTGTACAGGATGAAGAGATACAAAATACTACAGATAAAACAATAAGCAACAAAGGTACATTGTATAGTACAAGGCAATATATCTATTTTATGACTTTAACTGGAGTCTAATATATCAAAACACTGAATCACTACATTGTAACCTGAAACTAATATTGTATAAGTCGCTTCAGTCGTGTCCGACTCTGTGCGACCCCATAGACGGTAGCCCACCAGGCTCCCCCATCCCTGGGATTTTCCAGGCAAGAACACTGGAGTGGGCTGCCATTTCCTTTTCCAATGCATGAAAGTGAAAAGTGAATGGGAAGTCGCTCAGTCGTGTCCGACCCTCAGGGACCCCATGGACTGCAGCCTTCCAGGTTCCTCCATCCATGGGATTTTCCAGGCAAGAGTACTGGAGTGGGGTGTCATTGCCTTCTCCAGTAAATGAACTATACTTAAATTTAAAAAACAAGAAGTATAATTTGGCTATCAAGTCTCTATTTATAGATTGCCTGGATTGGAAATCTGTTTTAATTAACATTTTCTTCATGTGAAAATTAAGATTTAGGCTATTTAATAATTTTACAAAAAAAAAACAAACACAGTTCAACCAAATGACCAGACGTCGTTTTCTAAGCATTAAGTTACTTGACAGAAATGTGTGTCTATGTTTTATAAGTGACAGTATTATTATTGGTAAGGATATATTTTAAGAAAGATGGAAATATAAATTGTCACAAGTTTACCAGAGGAAACAGACAATACTAGTAAATATCAGAAATGTACACATATATTTTTAAATAACAATTCTGCTACTAAGAAAGTTTAATTAATAATGATATTAAAGTGAAAGTGAAAGCCACTCAGTTGTGTCTGACTCTTTGCAAACCCATGGACTATGGCCTATAGTATAGTCCATGGAATTCTCCAGGCCAGAATACTGAAATGGGTAGTCTTTCTCTTCTTTACCAACTGAGCTATCAGGGAAGCCAGTGATATTAAACACATCATTTAAAAATTACAATGTATTGTCAGTATTCTCTTATGAAACAGATACTTTTTAAAAAAAATTTTGGTGGAGACAGGAGGCATGCTGGATCTTATTTCCCCAACCGGGAATCAAACCTGTGCCTGTGCAGTGGAAGTGCTGAGTCTTAACAACAGGATCCTCAGGGAAATCCCAAGTTAGTTACTCTTAAATACTGCCATGTTACCTTGTCCAATACCAAAATAGAGATCCTGATTAACTTCATTTTTATTAATGATATCCAAACTTTTACATATTGATTCTTGTTACAAAAACTGAATCTGAGTAATTAGCCTTATTGCTTCCTGGGTAGCTCAGCAACTAAGCACACACACACAATTAGTCTTAGTAAGTACAGAAGAGATAAGAACAGAAATATGCATTTATTACTTCAAACACTATTTTGAAAATAATCAAAACCAAATGATTTTCCTCAGGAAAAAAAAAATACAGACATAGTTTGGTTATACTACCTATAAGAAGCAGTTTTCCTATAATATGAAGAATCTTGAAACTTCCCAAATATATTGAACAAATTCAAGGGTCTAGATCTGTATATCTGTTGTAGCCACACGTTCAGGGAAACAAACTCACTCAGAAGGACAATGCAGATAGTGGAGTGCAGTTTATTACACCGGCGGGCCCAAGGCAGAGTCTCCTCTTAGCCAAGGACCCTGACCAGCATTTGTGAAAATCTTTTATACCCCATGTGTACATCTCTGAACCCACCAGCCCAAATTCCTTGAGACTTACATAAACCAAGGAAAATACAATCCCAGTAACCCCATGATTCACATGCTATGTGCTCATGTGCTCAAACAAACAATTAGCCAATAATCAATAAACGTGAGGTTACACTCTGATAGATACAGAAAAATTTATGGCCTGTCTGGAGGAAGGGGTGATTAGTGTATGTTTTCTCTTAGGCGATGAGTAACCTAGATATGATCTTTTCAAGGTTCCCCAGTCTGGAGGGTGTCTTATCCTTCTGTTGTTTTCATAGGCATTAAACACAGAGTTCAGAGTCCATTGGAAAGGTGGCTGAGCATGATCAGCATGAACAGGCCTAAGATGGAGTCCAGGCCCTATGAATTCCTTCTTCATATCTAACTAAATGAATGTCATCGAGTAGTTTCTCTGTCGCTGAAGTGTCCTACATGGTTTGAGATCCTAAAATCTCACTTTTTTCCCAGAAAGCTAAAAGTGCTCAAACATGTAAAATTTCAGCTGGGTGCTTAGTCATGTCAACTCTGCGACCCCCATAGACTATAGCCCGCCCAGTCCTCTGTTCATGGAGATTTCCAGGCAAGAATACTGGAGTGGGTTGCCATGCTCTCCTCCAGGGGATCTTCCCAGTTCAGAGATTGAACCCAGGTCTTCTGCATTGCGGGCAGATTCTGTACCATCTGAGCCAACAGGGAAGCCTAGAATACCTATCCCTTCTCCAGGGGAACTTCTCAAACTGGGGTCTCCTGCATTTCAGGCGGATTCTTTACCGGCTGAGCTACCCAGGAAGCAGTGTCACACAATAGCACGTGCGCACACACAATCACACACAATCTTGTACAGATTTCGATGAAAGATTTTATTTTTCATCACAAACAGAAGAGCCCAAGGTCATTAAAACATTTATCTTCTAGATCACACACTGTTAGAGCAAGAAAAATATTGATAACACAAAAATAGTATACAATATTTATTTGAAGTTTTGAGCATTTGTTTTTGAATAAAAATGTATAAATTCTCCAATGGTTTGTTGAGGTACTGAGTAATAAAGAAGACAATGAACAAATTGGAGTACTAAGAGGAACAATGAATGCCTCTCTGAAGATATAACTATCTATCCCATTGCTTTTCCTCACACAAAGGTGAAAACCTTGGCCAGTGAAACTGAACTGAAAGACTTTTTCTATCAGCTGATGAAAATGGAATTTGAATTTCAACTCCTTGTACCCAACAATACCCTGCTCCTCATTTTGATACCTAGAAAACTATGTATGTCTTCTCACAATTGAGTATTACAGAATATTCCTTCTGATTATCACACCCATTCACCAAAACAGAATCTTATACAGAGAATGTGAGGTCTGTATTTTACTGACTTCAGAGGAGCAGTTGACAATGCTGATCACAATCATCTTTTTTGAAACAGTTATGAGCACATCCATACACTATGCAATTTTACAAATTGGCATCTTACCATTCCTGCTATCACCAGGGTCCTACCCTCAATATCATCCTTCTTAGCTGCTGCTGCTGCTGCTAAGACGCTTCAGTCATGTCTGACTCTGCGCGACCCCATAGGCAGCAGCCCACCAGGCTCCCCCGTCCCTGAGATTCTCCAGGCAAGAATACTGGAGTGGGTTGCCATGCTCTCCTCCAGGGGATCTTCCCAGTTCAGAGATTGAACCCAGGTCTTCTGCATTGCGGGCAGATTCTGTACCATCTGAGCCAACAGGGAAGCCTAGAATACCTATCCCTTCTCCAGGGGAACTTCTCAAACTGGGGTCTCCTGCATTTCAGGCGGATTCTTTACCGGCTGAGCTACCCAGGAAGCAGTGTCACACAATAGCACGTGCGCACACACAATCACACACAATCTTGTACAGATTTCGATGAAAGATTTTATTTTTCATCACAAACAGAAGAGCCCAAGGTCATTAAAACATTTATCTTCTAGATCACACACTGTTAGAGCAAGAAAAATATTGATAACACAAAAATAGTATACAATATTTATTTGAAGTTTTGAGCATTTGTTTTTGAATAAAAATGTATAAATTCTCCAATGGTTTGTTGAGGTACTGAGTAATAAAGAAGACAATGAACAAATTGGAGTACTAAGAGGAACAATGAATGCCTCTCTGAAGATATAACTATCTATCCCATTGCTTTTCCTCACACAAAGGTGAAAACCTTGGCCAGTGAAACTGAACTGAAAGACTTTTTCTATCAGCTGATGAAAATGGAATTTGAATTTCAACTCCTTGTACCCAACAATACCCTGCTCCTCATTTTGATACCTAGAAAACTATGTATGTCTTCTCACAATTGAGTATTACAGAATATTCCTTCTGATTATCACACCCATTCACCAAAACAGAATCTTATACAGAGAATGTGAGGTCTGTATTTTACTGACTTCAGAGGAGCAGTTGACAATGCTGATCACAATCATCTTTTTTGAAACAGTTATGAGCACATCCATACACTATGCAATTTTACAAATTGGCATCTTACCATTCCTGCTATCACCAGGGTCCTACCCTCAATATCATCCTTCTTAGCTGCTGCTGCTGCTGCTAAGACGCTTCAGTCATGTCTGACTCTGGCGACCCCATAGGCAGCAGCCCACCAGGCTCCCCCGTCCCTGAGATTCTCCAGGCAAGAATACTGGAGTGGGTTGCCATTTCCTTCTCCAATGCATGAAAGTGAAAAGTGAAGTCACTCAGTCATGTCCGACTCCTAGCATCCTATATAAATCCTGGAGCAAGGGTCACCTTTTGAGATATTTTTCCGTGATATCTACTTTCTCCTAGTCCATCTCCATTCCCATAGGCTGCTTGAGTTGTTTCCTTTTCTCACCTTTATTCCTTTTCCATGACTTCTGACACCCACAACCCCAAATTGGGCCAAACTTCACACATTGAGAGCACATCCTTTACAATATTGCCTTCACTTCAGACACCAGACCCAAGTTTTAGGTCCCCAGGCCACATATACTTCTGACCAGCTAGCTACAAATTTGGGGGTATCTACTACTTACCCTTAACAATGAAAATTCACTATAGCAACTCACAGAATTCAGGAAAGTATATATTTACGATTGCCATTTTATACAGCAAAAGGATACAAATTACAATCAGCCAAGAGATACATAGGAGGAGGAGAGGGAATGCCTTGAAGGCAAACTTTCCATTGTCCTTCTCTTGTGGAGTCAGGATGTGTGTGTCACCCTCTTGGCGTATCAATGTGTGACAATATAGAATATTGCCAACTAGTGAAGGTCATCTATACTTCAGTGTCCAGAATTTTGGGGGGAGTTTTATTACACAGGTATAATTAACTGAACCATTGGCACACAGTTTGATTTCCAGGGGTTGGGTTAATATCTTGCAGCCCAAAGCTCTAACCGTCTAATCATGTGGGTGGTCTTTCTGGTTTGGCTGGGCTCCATTCTGAGTCACCTCATTTGCACAAACCACCTAAGGGCCCACAATGTGTCACTAAATTAGCCTAAGCTCTCAGGGCCCAGCAGGAATAACAAAAACACTACCATCACTCAGAAATCTAAAAGATTTACAGTTGCTGCCTCTAGGAGCCAGGGACCTAAGGGAGCCAAATAATTATTACCAGGATCCTCTGATGGCCCTTTAAATGCTTCTTTCCCAGGACTGAATGAATGGAAAAGACACTAGTCTTCGTAATCTTCCTGTGAGAATCATTCTGCCTTTCTCATCATCATCAGGAGACTAAGAGAGCTCATCCTGTAAAATGAATTTTGTGGCCCTCTTTCGACAGACGTCTCCCACCTCTCTGTATCAAGATGGACCCTCTTCTGCCTTCCACATCAACTCTCAAAAACAGTAGTGCTTGAATCAGCAGTAACAATATCACCTCAGAGTGGGTTAGAAACATCAGTTATCAAGCCCCAGTCGATACATACGAAATCAGAAACTCTGGAGTTGTGCCACGTAATTCTCATTTTAACAAATCATGCAGGTAATTCTGGTTCAGTATAAACATTTGAGAAACGCCACTCTAGATCCGTACTCTAGGTCCTTTTTCGATGTCCAGACACCTCAAACCCAACCAGTAGCAAATTATAACTATCTTTCCTCTCAGAGCATTTTTCCACTCCTATTTACACTGTTTCATGAAATAGCACCACTAATTCATTTACTGAGCAAGTATTTGTTTTTATTCAGTGCTTATTACATATTAGCAAGGACAGTCTCTCTCCTCGTGGAGCTCACCATCTAGTAGAGCTAAGACAAGGCTGTGAAAGTGAAAGTTGCTCAGTTGTGTCTGACTCTTTGCGACCCCGTGGACTATACTGTCCATGGAATTCTCCAGGCCAGAATACTGGAGTGGGTAGCCTTTCCCTTCTCCAGGGGATCTTCCCAACCCAGGGATAGAATCCAGGTCTCCTGCATTGCAGGTGGATTCTATACCAGCGGAGCCACAAAGGCAGCCCAAGAATACTGGAGTGAGTAGCCTATCCCCTCTACAGGGGATCTTCCTGACCTAGGAATCAAACCAGGGTCTCCTGTATTGCAGGAAGATTCTTTATCAACTGAGCTATCAGTGAAGCCCTGAGTAGTATAAGTGTTCTTGCCTTGGGAGAGATATGAACTACTACTAATGGAGGACTTGGAGGATTTTTCAGAGGAAGAGAGATTTAAACCAACACAGATGGCAAAGAATTATCTAGAGAATTAAAGAAAGAAGAGCACCAGACAGAGGAAACCACATGTATAAACACTTAAGATTAGACCAGCTGTGACATATTTCAGGAGCTGACGGGAGGCCGACCTGACTAAAGCATATTGAGTGGGAGAAAGAGAAACAGATGAGGATTGCTATTTCATCTAGAGAGAGACTGTGCCTAACCTTGCAGCCCTGTAAAGGATTTTGGTCTTTAAGAGCAAAAGTGAAGAGTTATGAATAAAGACAGGTATGACTGGATTTTTTAAAAGTTTACTCTGGAAAAGGTGAGCTGATGGAAGAGAGGAAAATATGGGAGCTACTCCCCCGGTCACTCATAGACACAAGGGAGAAGCTTAGAATAGGAGAGGGCAAGGACTAGAGAGAGAGACAGATCTACTTAGAAAACACTTGGTTCTTCTAATTAAACCACTATTACTAGGCCTTCCATGGGGGTTCAGTGGTTAAGACTCTGCTGTGCTTCCACTGCAGGGGGTATAGGATCAATGCCTGGTGGGGGAACTAATATCCTGTATGCCACGGGGCCAAACAACTGTTACCCTTGATCCTTCTCCTATTCTTTTCGTATCAAACCAATCTTACAGCTATGCCATTTTGATAACTTAATATTCTTTTATGTCTAATTTTCTAATTCCAACAGCTATATCCTAGGCTAGCTTAGATCCTACAGTCATCATCTAACACAGCAACTTTCAAGGCCATACAGTAAGAGAGCTCAGTAACATGTTTCTATCCTATCACCCCTGGGTTCGAATGTTTTTATTTTTGCTAGGAGGAGAATCAAGTTCCAATTGTGTAACATGGCTTAAAGGCCTTCATACAACTCAATGAAGCTCATTAAGCCACATCTTTTAATACGTCTTACCTCTAACTCTATATCCTAGCCATATTGTACTAGTACTTTGTCGCTCAGTCGTGTCCGACTCTTTGCGACCCCATGGACTGTAGCCTACCAGGCTCCTCCCTCCATGGGATTCTCCAGGCAAGAGTACTGGAGTGGGTTGTCATTTCCTTCTCCAGGGGATCTTCCCGACCCAGGGATCGAACCCGGGTCTTCTGCATTACGGGCAGACGCTTTAACCTCTGAGCCACCAGGGAAGCCCTAGCCCTATTGACTAGTCCTAAACTCCTCCTCGCAAAGTAGGTTTTGTTCCCACCCTCTGCCTGGACATTGCCCCACAACCACCCATAGGTACTTCACACCTCACCCCCAGCATGCAAACTAGATAACTCCTGCTCAAGCTTTAGCTCTTGATATAGATGTGACCTCCTGCCCCTGGAATCTTTCCACGGGCTCTGGATGGGGTATAGTTTCTCATCCTTTGTTCTCTATAACACTAGATAGCTCTACTGTGTGATTTATCACACTAAGGGATGATACCTGTCTACTAGCATCTCTCTCCCGCTAGCTTCTTGAATTCAGGGAATATGTCTTATTCCTTATTATGTGTGATATGCCTTGATACATAGCAAACTCACAATTTGTTGTTGCTGCTGTTTAGTTGTTCAGTGGTGTCCGACTCTTTTGCAACCCCATGGATTGTAGTCCGCCAGGCTCCTCCATCTATGAGATTCTCCAGGCAAGAATAATGCAGTGGGTTGCCATTTCCTTCTCCAGAGGCTCTTCCTGACCCAGGGATCAAACCTGAGTCTCCTGCACTGGCAGGCAGATTTTTTACCACTGAGCCACCAGGGAAGCCCCAAACTCACAATAAATATGGGTAAATGATTACCCATGTCATTAAGCCCTAAATTTAGTTACAAATTTGCATTTCAACAACTTTGTAATTTTAGTTAATTTGCTATCCTTGAGAATTTTGACCTCTCCATCTTCAAAATCTAGACAAGACCCTGACTTAAAACTAAGAGTTATTGCAAATAATGGACATGGTTTCTAAACTGCAAATGTATCAGTTAAGATGATCTTCTTACATTTAATTTCTTGGTACCTTAATTTTCTCTTCTAGAAAATAAGGAGAGTTTGACTAGAACTGGTTTTTAATAGGCACTCAATAGACATTGAATAACTGGCTAAATGAATGGATAATACCAAATATTCCACAGTTATATGGGTTTTTGTCAAAAACTTTCTACCTAGTTATTTCTTGAACTCTTTAGGAAACTCTACTCTTGAAGCCTTGTCCCTCTCAAAATCCTTGATTGTTGTATTATTCATTTTCACTATAATTTATGCAACCTCAAAAAAGAAAATTAATATCCTTACATTTCTTCTAAGAGTGAGTCTCTGGATAGGAAAGCGAAGCAAAATACTATGCAAAAATACAGTCATTCTCGGTATTTTTTGCTTTCTCCGTTAAAAAAGTTAACTCCCTACACATCCATACCTCCCCTTTGTCATACCTTCTAGTATTTCTTTAGAAATAACTTGCCCTACGTAAAATAATGTAATCTTTCTCTACACCTATTGTCACACAGGAAACAGTAAACAAAAATTGCATTTCAAAAGACTTTTCAAAACATGGGATTTAAAACAAGATTTTAAGAACAGTTTAGCTGACCCCCACTGTGTTTCTTGTATAAAGTTAGTTTAAATATTAATTTAGCATGTAATCATTAAGTATCAAGTCAGAAGGAGAGCCCCTGATACTTTCATCAATGCTTCTCTCTTCCCATTATGACCTCTGATCAACCCAGAGTCACTGATTTCCTAGAGCAGTAATGGAAGGTGACATCATATATACCTCACAAGCTTCTTTAACCTCTGCTTATCTGTGCAAGTAAATCTACTTCTTAGAAACTTTGTTCACAATTAAAACCTAGTTGCCAGTTTTCCTCTTCCCAGAGAAAAGCCTTTAAGCACTTGGTGATGGCCACATGTTCCTCATTATGCTAAGTTACATGTTACATGGTATATTTTAAGCTTTTAAACCAGCTCTATACCTATTTCACATAAGACACATTTGATGTTTCTTTTATGACTAAACCATAAATGTGAATTTTCATCAACTTCAAGAGGCTTTGAAAAATAGAAAGAAGAGGAGAGAGAGTGAGAGAGGATGGTCTTCAGAGACAGAAGATTCCAAACATGAGTAATTTCTTAAAATAAATTATGTATCAGAGACATATTTTCTCTCTTTAATTATGAATATTTTAAATCAGAGGTTTATTAAGATTCTCAAAATCCTACAGGAGAATCTGAACATGTCTCTTCACTTTGAGTCTAGATTAGAAGTCTAACTCACGGGTATGAAAAGACGACCCCNTGATGCTGGGAGGGATTGGGGGCAGGAGGAGAAGGGGACGACCAAGGATGAGATGGCTGGATGGCATCACTGACTCGACAGGAGTGAGTCTGAGTGAACTCCGGGAGTTGGTGATGGACAGGGAGGCCTGGCGTGCTGCGATTCATGGGGTCGGAGAGTCAGACACGACTGAGCTACTGAGCTGAACTGAAGATTTACCATTCTAAGAAGGTACCCATATATGCTTAGTCACTCAGTCGTGTCTCACTCTTTGCAACCCCGTAGACTGTAGCCCACCAGGTTCCTCTGTCTACAGGATTCTCCAGGCAAGAATACTGGAGTGGGTTGCCATGTCTTTCCCAACCTAGGGATCAAACCTGGTCTCCTGCATTGCAGACAGATTCTTTACTGTCTGAGCCACCAGGGAAGCCCAATAATGGCAAAGTTGGGGCTAAGGGGAGCTCAGGGCAATCTGAGGACTCTCGAGAGCACTTGACCTCCCACTGCATTCCTCTGCACTTACAGAACCGAGTCTTGCTTGGCCCTGCAAACCCATTTGTCTTAAACCAGAACACAGGGCTGGCAGGATTTCCTACGGATCGGATTTTGTGTACTTCTGCCACCACGCAAACTCACCTGCTTACTCCAGTCTGCTTGTCTGAACAAATTCTTTACTGTCTGAGCCACCAGGGAAGCCCAATAATGGCAAAGTTGGGGCTAAGGGGAGCTCAGGGCAATCTGAGGACTCTCGAGAGCACTTGACCTCCCACTGCATTCCTCTGCACTTACAGAACCGAGTCTTGCTTGGCCCTGCAAACCCATTTGTCTTAAACCAGAACACAGGGCTGGCAGGATTTCCTACGGATCGGACTTTGTGTACTTCTGCCACCACGCAAACTCACCTGCTTACTCCAGTCTGCTTGTCTGAACATCATGCCCTAACCTTTCCTTCACGCTAGGTTTGAGTGCCAATCCCTGCCTCAGCACCTTGTTCCTGGAATCGGTTACTGCCTCTGCTGGCTTTCCAGCTTGCCACTGCCAAGCCAAGTGAGTCCCTGCTTGTACAATCTGATTACATCTTTGCTTGAGTGGCACACCTGAGTTGAACATATGGAAAATAATGATAATGGGCATGATAGTAATTAATACTTGTAATTGCTTCCAATTTTTTGCTTAAATTCTTTTTTAAGAATTAAGGAGGAGCCTGTTTGTTTATATGATAAGAAAAACAGCAGAATCAGATACCATTCTGAGATAAGAGCTCTTACATAAGAAGGAAACCCTATAAAATCTTAAATCCCAACAATGAAAAGAATCTGAAGCACCTTGAAGTATGTACCTTAAAACTGCATTGGATGTTATTTGCATTTAAGGTATTTTAATGCTCCAAGTGAGAGCTAAAATGTCAACATATTTATCAAGCCAGTTTGAATTATTTATTTTCTTAGGAGACATAGCTGTAAGTGGAGGCTTTTCAGAATACTGTCATTTATAAGGTACCCACTTATAACCTGGGACTCCAGATCTCTCTTCCTTATATGTTTGCCCATAACTATTGGTGTTGGTTTGTCAGGAGTTTTATACTCTATTGTGCATTGGTTTGAATCACTGGGCCTCAACCACAGAGATACTGATTTAATCCTAGGCATTGAGAACTTTTTCAAACTGCCTGGTGATCCACTGTCATAAATCTCTACTGTGGTGCTTCTCCAGCTGTGGTCAATAATACCATAACACCAATACACAATACCAATACCAGCATATTGGCAATAATTCCTGGGAGTTCCCTACAAGTGTGAATGCTCTGATTACTGTTCACACATACTGACTCAGTCCACATAGGTGCAGTTCTGCAATGTATGTGTTTATAAATAGCTTTGAGATTTACTGTCATACAACTCACCCTTTAAAGTATACAATTCAATGGCTTTCAGTGTATTATGCAAAGTTGCACAATTTTTAATCACAATTTTAGAACATTTGCATCATCTGAAAAAAACCCTGTTGGCCCTAAATCACAACCCCTCAAAATCCCTTCACTCTTGCCGCCACAAATGTATTTCCTGATACTACAGATTTATATTTTCTGGACATTTATTATAAACAGAATCTGACAATATGTCACCTGCCCTGACTTTTTTCAGGGCATGGTGACATATTGAGCATGTTTCCAAGGTTCATTCTTGTTGCAGCATGCATCTGAGCTTCATTTCCTTTTATTGTTTAATATTCCATTTATAGATATACCACATTTAATTTATCCATTCCTCAGCCGATGGACAACTGGACTGTTTCCATTTTGGGGCTATTATGAGTAATGCTGCTATGAACATTCATGTGCAAATTTTTGTATGGATACATATTTTCTTCTTCCTTTAGTATACATATCTTGGAGTAGAATTGCTGGATCATATGGTAAATGTTTAATCTTTTGAGGAAATGCCAGACTTTTTCATAAAGAAGCTATACCATTTTACTTTTCCATCAGAAGTGTAGGAGGGCTCTCACTTCTCCACATCACTGCTGATACTTCTTATCTGACTTTGATTCTAGACATCCTAGTAGGTGTGAAATGGTATCTCACTGTGTTTTGATTAACATTACCCTGATGGATAATGATGCTGAATATTTTTTCATGCGGTCATTGGTTATTTGTATTTCTTCTCTGGAGAAATGTTTATTCAAGCTCTTTGTCCATTTTTTAACTGGGCTGCATTTTAGTGAGTTATGTTTATTCTAGCCACAAGCCTCTTATTAGGCATAAATTTATTAGATATAATTAGACTTGCAAAATTTTTCCCATTCTATGGATTCTCAACTTTATTTATAGTGTTCTTTGAAGCATAAATGTTTTTATTTTTATATTATTCAGCTTCTATTTTTTCTTTTATTGTTTATGCTTTTGGGATCCTAAGGAACTTCTGCTTAACACAATGTCAAAAAGATTTATGCCTAAGGTTTATTTTAAGTGTTTTTATAATTTCAGCTCATTTCATTTATTTTATTTTTATATATAATGTGCAATAGGGCTCCAGCTTCACTCTTTTGCATGTGAATATCCAGTTGTCTCAACAAGAGTTGTTGAACAATTTGTGTTTCATTAAGCCTTACAGGGAATTTTGATACCTGCTTAACTTTGAGGACTACTGCCCAATGTATGGAAAATCCCATGGACGGAGGAGCCTGGTGGGCTGCAGTCCATAGGGTCGCTAAGTTGGACATGACTGAGCAACTTCACTTCCACTTTTCACTTTCATGCATTGGAGAAGGAAATGGCA
>SJXQ01009317.1:135029-252032 GCA_006408695.1 Aepyceros melampus
TAAGCAAATATAGGGGCACAGTTTTAATCCTTGAGCTCAAAATTATAATGATGGAAAAGGAGTTTATAGTGATAGAATGAAAGAAATGCCTGGCTTCCATCTGGACAGAAGGTCAACACATAGCCCATTTATTTATCTAGAACAGTCGGTTTACTTTTGTTCAGCCTAATTATTAATAGCATCTCTTTTACTCTCAAGAATTTCCCATTTTATACAGTAAATTATGTGGTTACTTCATGGCTGGCACAAGCTGCTCATCAAGGTACAGCCCTTCTCCAGGAAACTACTTAGAACCATGTCTCAGCGCACCAGAAATATGTGCCTGTTTAATTCTTTTCCTCCTATCAGCTTACTATAGAATGAAAAACATACCATTAGAACTATTTATTCAAGACACTATCTTCAGATGACCTGTATTGGACAATAACATGGAACAGAATATGTTGCCAGGCCCTATTCCATCAATGGGGATTATATATCTGAATATCAAACTATGAAAACTGAGGAATAGGATTAGTGGCTGAAATGGCATGAAGCATGGGTATTTACTTGAGGGGAGCAAAAGGCTTTTCCATGAGGCTCCCTGTTAGTTCTCCATTAGCTAAAAAGAAACCTTAGTTTGTGAAGAAAAAATGATGACTGGAGAAAACAATGTGCTTACCGAATGTCAAGACTACGGTATTTCTTAAATGTAACTCTGGAACCCAGCACTGCCTCTGCAGGAATGTAGTTTGGTGGATAAACTTATCAATTGACAGTGTCTTTCTTCAAAAAATGTCAAATGAATTAAAATAGAAATTAATATGTATGGCTGAGTCCCTTTGCTGTTCACCTGAAACTATCACATTGTTAATTAGCTACACGCCAATATAAAATAAAAAGTTTTTCAAAATAGAAATTGTACTGATATAAGACTCCAAAGGGATGTAGGGTAGATGTGGATCTCAGGAGATTCAGTTCTAAAGTTAGCTGAGATGTTGGGGAACCCTTTGTCACATGGGAAATATTAGGGAGCAAGCTGGCAGCATGGAGGCAGTCCCAGGCTGCTGTTGCTCCAGGGCTTCATTCATAAAGAGGACAGTGTCAAAGGGATGTAGGGTAGATGTGGATCTCAGGAGATTCAGTTCTAAAGTTAGCTGAGATGTTGGGGAACCCTTTGTCACATGGGAGATATTAGGGAGCAAGCTGGCAGCATGGAGGCAGTCCCAGGCTGCTGTTGCTCCAGGGCTTCATTCATAAAGAGGACAGTGCAAAGTGAGATGTTAGGAGAGAACACAGTGGGGAAGCCTCTACACAAAGGCCTCGGGCTCAGCCCTGGATCCCAGGTCTAGGCGGCAGCAAAGGAGGCACAGAATGATCAGGCCCCCAGACAGAGTATCTGGGAATATGTTTTGTCTCCACCTTGCTCTGGAAGAAGGCAATGGCACCCGACTCCAGTACTCTTGCCTGGAAAATCCCATGGGCGGAGGAGCCTGGTGGGCTGCAGTCCATGGGGTCGCTAAGGGTCAGACACGACTGAAGTGACTTAGCAGCAGCAGCAGCAGCACCTTGCTCTGGCCAGGGTGTGCTAGCTGGGCCCGTGGGTGGTTTTAGAGCTAATGACTGAGGAGACCCAAAACAGAGAAAAGCAGGGAGACTGGCATATGAGCCACACAAAGGTTTGGGTTCTCCCTTGATCTCAGAGATGGTTACAGTACAGCGCAAATGTTCAGTCTTGTTCCAGTGATCATAATTACTGCAAAATCGACTATGTTACATTGAAGTTATCAACATAAAATGATATGTTTTTCTATGGCGTTTAAGATGGGATAACAGGATATTTTAAGAGACTAGCAGAAAAAATTAATTTAAAATTAATCTTTTAAAAATTCAACTCAACTGAAAGCCTCAGAATGGTAAAGTGGAGAGGTACAGATAAAGATCCAGAAAGCTGCCCTCCATGACATTCCCAGCTACTCATTTGAACTACATATAACCCCACTAAATGCCACCATACAACACAGCCCTTTTCATTTCTGACAATTTCAATTATTAACATATTTTCCTTTATTGACGGGAAATCTACCTCCTTGTAAGTCAGGATGGTTTACAAGGCATGCCTTTCCTTCCTTGGACCAAATAGTGCAAATATATCAAGTTATAGGTTTATCTGATTGACCTACTGTATTTAAGGTTTACCACAGTACTGTTGTAACAGTGAGTATTTTCACCTGAGACGGATTCACGTCAACGTATGGCAAAACCAATACAGTATTGTAAAGTAAAATAAAGTAAAAATAAAAATTAAAAAAAATTAAAAATAAAATAAAAGCCCGGGAAAAATAAATAAATAAATAAAAGTGCTCTTAAAAAACTATTATCTTCAAATTCTACATGTTAATTAATAATGACAAAAGAGTGGTTTATTTTATAAATTTATCAAGCCAACTCTTGCTCCAAAGCCAGAACGGTTCTAATAGAGCACAGCACTGGAACCTATCAGTGGTTACAGCTCTATTTCTAAACTCAATCTAGCTATCTGAACATTTAAACCTACATCCCTTTGGAGTTTCGTATCAGCATCGTACCTCCTGATACTGAGAATTATCTCAACTACATCTCAATGTGCTGGCTTTTGGGGGCACTATTTTCAAACCTGACTGCCTGTATCAGCAACCAAACCTAGTCCTGTGCCCTATTAAGTGAGTATGTTGCTCCCCATAATCAAGGACCCCTTCTTCTTCTGTTCTGCTCCCTCATATGGCAAGATAACGGATACGAGATTTATAAAATACAGCATGTCTTATTTGAGAGTCTAATATGTTCAGGCCCAAAATTACTAGGACAGAATTCAACGATATGCAGAATTTACTGTACAAACATTGTTATCTGATGATTATTCAGAAAGAGTACTATTTTAGATGGTAAATCAGATAGAATATGCTAATGTATGTCAATGTAGTCCACTTCATGCAAACTCATGTGAAATTAATGCAATAAAAGGAATAATAATGTATACTTCTATAGTAAAATAATATAAAACATAATAAAAGATGGAATCGTATAATAAATTCAGTATCAGGTTGTTTATTGGACTATTATTAAAGAAACTATTAAGTGCTTTTGATTTGGAGAAGTAATTGACTAAGCAGTTCATTCAAAATGTCAGTTTTTATTCCTTTCCTATAATATATTTTGATAAACAAAGTCAAAGTGGAAGCCAAATAATCCACCAAATCTTCATTTCCGGAATCAAATGTATCCAATGATGTTTTGGCGGTACTTGTGGGGAAGGGTCCTGGTGTTTTTTCTCAAGCAGTGTGGGACAATACTGCCTACTCAAATGTATTCTACACATTTGTGTTTTCATTACCTCCAGGAAAGATGCCTTACTCTCACCTCCTGTCTGGGCATTATCTGTATGAAGTCAGCCATCCTACTCCCTCAAATAAATCCATAGATATATGATAAAAAATAGAAATTAATTTCCTTTTAGAGGACTGGTGACTTTATTTTGGATGTACTAATCAAGCTATTTTCCCATCTCTGAATCCAATTTTAACAACCAATATCTGATTTCAAGAAGAGTTTCTCTATTTAGAAAACTAGTTTCCTAATATATTCCCAGAGAAATGTTACATATTGTTCTCCACCTTAGTTAAGGGCTGTCAGAGCTCAGCCTGTGTTGGAGAATTGCATGCACATGGTACCAGAAAGTTAGCGTCGTAAATCTGTTCATGCTTCCTGATAGCCAAGAGACATAAAGACGATCTATCTTAACAGAGCTTCAGCACAGCAGCATGACTAGGTTATTAATCATTGCCTTGAAAATTAGGTCAAGTTATCTGATTTCCTGCTTTGAAAATGTCAAACTTTTCTTCTCAAATGCAGCCAACCCGAAATTACCCAGAAGGGGTTATAGCATTGGGCTTGGCTCTTTTCGGGACAAGTTAGGGCAGACTCATGAGATTCCAGGAAACCCTCCTTCGACACTCTATCTCCCGCCTCCCTGTTGACAATTTGGAAGGGATCAGAAGCCTTTATTCTTCCTATATTATTCAGCCATTAAAGAGAATGAAATGATGCCATTTGCAGTAACATGGATGGACCTAGAGATTGTCATACTGAGTGAAGCAAATTACAGAGAAGGAGAAATAGTGTATGACATCCCTTATACGTGACATCCTTTATTGTATGACATCTCTTACATGAGACAAATGAATTTACTTAGAAAACAGAGAGAGACAGGCTTATAGAATGAAATTATGGTTGCCAGGGGGAAGGGATAGATTGAAGGGACATGTACACACTGCTATATTTAAAACAGATAACCAACAAGGACCAGCGTGCAGCACTGAATTCTGCTCAGCATCATGTAGTAGCCTGGATGGGAGCTGGGTTTGCGGAAAATGGATACATGCATACGTATGGCTGCGTCCCTTCACTGTTCATCTGAAACTATTACAACATCGTTAATCAGCTATACCCTAATTTAAAATAAAAGTTTTTTTAAAAGCCTTTATTCCTCCCAAAGCCATGGGGCCCTTCACTATGCACTCCTGCCATTTCAGAAGTGAGCCTTTGACTTATAATCAGAAAGAAAAGATACATACTTTCATCTTTATAGATTCTCCCCATGCCTAAGTCCTTTTCATCAAATATGAAAAATTTTTACACTCATCTCTGATTAAGATTTTTCCTATTCTTTCACTTTCTATCATTCCTTTAAATTCACCTATTAAGTCTTTAACTGCCTTTCAAGAGTCACAGGAATTTTCTCCTCCACACTTTCCCTGCTTTATTTCACTTTTCTTTCTCTTGTCACATCACTATCTTTTCCTATTTAAGAAGGAGATCTCTTGTTATGTGCCAGTATTTGACTGACACTAATAACATATTCCTATATAACACTCTTAGAAACTGTGGAATCCTCTTTCAGTATTAACACGAGTTATTGTGTTGTGTTTTCCCATCCAACCTTGTCTAATGTTACCAGGATGATTTTTGCACAACTGAGGTCCATCCTAAGACTTGTTCATAGAAATAGTTAGCAATGTAGCATTATTATGAGCAATATTCTGACTGTTGTGCATATATTACCACATGCAATCATGTAGAAGCCTATGAATTGAGAACTACTAATGCCATCTGCATGTTACAGACAAATTTGAGACTCAGAAAGAGCAAGTGCATTGTCCAAGGTGTAAGAGGCAATAAGAGACCGCACTGGGCACCCACCCAAGGTGTGTCATTCGATAGCGTGCCCTCAGCTGCCACCTGCCCCACGCTGCGTCACTAAGAGTGTGACTTACGTGAGATCGTAGTTTGCCAAGTTAAAAGTTATACCACCCTGACATCATTTTAATCTTGCATATTTTCAAATACATGTGTCTCACAATTAGAACTTCATATCCATCTGATAGATGACAATAAAAAAGAAAAAAAAAACAGTTAATTTCACAGAATCTTCCTATGAATCATGGTAGAAACTATAGAAAAGATGTAATCTGTCTGGGCTCCAAGAGTAAATCACTTCAATCTTTGAGTATAAATGATTAGTGAACTATTTTCATTAAATGCGAATATTCTATGTGGCAACCGAAGAAAGATATTGTTCAGAAACAAGGAAAATCTTTAGGAATTAAAGATTTATTCCATCTCTTGCTTCTGGTCAGCCCTGTCTCCACATTCCTTTTCTGTTTAACACTCTCTGCTCCCTTCCTGCCATTAGACAGTCTATCCATGTCTCATCCAAAGAGAATGTTATCACTGAGAAAGCAAATAGACATGCTTGACACAGAGGAAAATATGTAAAGTCCTTTACATCATTTTAACAAGTTTGATACAGAGTTGTTGCTATTTCAGTTTCAAGAATCTGTCTCGACACTATAATAATCAATATGTGGAAAGTTATTAACACCGTTTCAAATATAAAAATAATTTAGCCCTGAATTTCTCCCATTTAATCAAACTGTCAAAATAAAACATGCAAATCATGGAAATAACTTTATAAAGACAATGAAGAGTATTTTAGTAAAACTTGCTTCTATTATTCAGTGCTTGATTTCCCATTAAGTTGTTGCATCCTCTAGTTCCATATTGCTTTTTCAAGAAACTTTATTACATGGTGGCATATATACTGATTAGTAGAAATGATCACATAAAACCTTAAAATTAATGTGTTTACCTATATGTCACATGTGATGAATGTGACATAAATTTTTATGACATTTTTTCATTAAAAAAATCAGTAGAGTAAAAGTATTTATTCTCAATTTTCCATTCATGTAGTCACATAAATGTATATAAATGTATAGTCACTTAGATATTTCTTCAATTATTTAAATAACATAGGTATGGCTTTTTGCTTCTCAAATTTTCTTACACAGTTCTGATTGCACTGTTTACTATTTTCCAAACCAGATTATCCGAGAAGTAGAGTCAATGTAAAATTTAATGAGTGTGCTATACTATTATATAATTTAAACACTTATATTTATTTAAATAATGTTACAGCTCAAGTTCATGATTGCTCCAACTTCTCCAAAGGATAACGAGTACAGAAATAATATTCTAGTACTGTGACTTCATTTCAAAAAGCACCTTGCTTTCTTCCAGAAGCAAAACTGTATTTTGTCCAGAGTCAGTGAGCTTTCAGACTTTCATTCCTGAACAAGTAAAAAATGCAAAGCTGTATTTTAAAAGCACTGGGTCAAGATCAAAGATATTATGAATTTTGTCAGGCTCAGAGATCTGTTTACTAATGTCACGGACATCAGTGATGTTGACAATAGCCATTCTTCAGGAATAAGGATGATGATCCTTTCTTCAGGGAGCGCCTATGAATCTTTTCATTTCCAGACTACACTTACCGCTGGAGACTCAACGAACTACTTCAGACAGTTTAAGAATTCCCCTGGTCTTGCCTGCTCACTCATTAGCTCTCTGTTCTGACATGAAGGTAGATTAGAATTTTCCATTTTTTGAATCAAAAAATTTCTATATCAAACCTTTTTATCAAAAAGTTTATCTATCAAACTTACATGTATAACATTCTTATTCAATCAACAACCCCCATTCCTTCAACAGGTGTTCCATTTTTTGAGCATGTCTTATGCAACCGACTCTCATACCACTGCCGGAATTCAAAGATCATCAAGATTAGCTCCATTCTGAAAAACACTCTGAGCACATACTATGCGAGACGTTGGGGAGG
Source organism: Aepyceros melampus (assembly GCA_006408695.1). Lineage (NCBI taxonomy): Eukaryota > Metazoa > Chordata > Mammalia > Artiodactyla > Bovidae > Aepyceros > Aepyceros melampus. Next base: position 142,225 of record SJXQ01009317.1, read on the forward strand.
TACAGCCTATACCAAGGGAGGATGAGAAGTCCGGCCCAGAAGGTTTACATTCCAGCTGAGGATGTCAATAAAGCAGGGGTTCCAGCAGTGCTATGATGTAGGCAGATACAAAGTAGTGGGAGTTCACCCAGGAGCAAAGGAGCTCAAGGTCACCTCCTGAGCACTGTGTATCTTTGAAGGAATAAACAAGAGGAGAATCTACAATGGATGTTAGGGACATAAGGAATTTCCAGGCAGGAGAAACACACATATAAATGCAAGCAATGGCTTGCATCTCTCTAGGTAATACCAAGCGCTTCCCTGTAGCTGGAGCCACAACTTCAAGCAGGTGGGGAGGGGAGGAGAGGGGAGAGGCACTCCTGGAGAAGAGGGCAGAGCCGTAAAGAGCTTCTTTTCACAGGGAGCCCCAGGGAAGCCAGGAAAGGATGTTAAACAGGTCATTGAAATCGTCCCATTTGAATCTGAGATGCTTACAGTTGTGTGGGAAATGGATTGGAACAGGTGAGTGAGCCTAAGGAGGCCAGTCAAGGTCCTCATGGTGATCCCTAAGGAGGCAGGGGGATGCTGGGGTGGGGAGGTAAGACTGCTCTTCACACCACACACAGAACAAGGTCTCGCCTCAGAGCATGGCCTTGCCTTGCTGCTTCTCGTAAGCCAACTGAGAGAATAAAGAGCTTCTTTTCACAGGGAGCCCCAGGGAAGCCAGGAAAGGATGTTAAACAGGTCATTGAAATCGTCCCATTTGAATCTGAGATGCTTACAGTTGTGTGGGAAATGGATTGGAACAGGTGAGTGAGCCTAAGGAGGCCAGTCAAGGTCCTCATGGTGATCCCTAAGGAGGCAGGGGGATGCTGGGGCGGGGAGGTGGGGAGGTAAGACTGCTCTTCACACCACACACAGAACAAGGTCTAGCCTCAGAGCATGGCCTTGCCTTGCTGCTTCTCGTAAGCCAACTGAGAGAAATTACATTTACAGAAAATTGTTTACTAGAAAACTCAGAGAAGCACACAGCTACGTGTCCTAAGCCCTGCCCTTGAAATAAGACACACTAGAAAGTCATTAGCTGAACCTATGCAAAAAAGTCTGAGTTTGATTATAACAACAACAGCAACAAAATATCCATGTGTTATTGAGTTGGTTTTTTTTTGAAGACCTAGTCAATATGCTGCATGTGTCTTGTATAACTCCTTTGTTACATATAAATTTTTAAGTGTTTGAAATGAGGAAAAAATTTCCAAAGCATTGCAGTTCTTTTTATTTGAAAATTCTTTACAAAATCTAATTTTTTGTGGTTGTTGTACAGCTCAGACCTACTTTTCCCCTCTAATAATTACAGATGCTAATTTCACTTCAGAAGACAGGTGCAGCTTTTTTGTATATATTTTAGTGAAAGTGTTAGTCACTCAGTCGTGTCAGACTCTGCAATCCCATGGACTATAGCCTGCCAGTATCCTCTGTCCATGGATTCTTCAGGAAAGAGTACTTGAGTGGGTTGCCATTTCCTTTTTCAGGGGATCTTCCCAACCCAGGGACTGAACTCGAGTCTCCTGCTTTGCAGGCAGATTCTTTACCATCTGAGCCACCAGGGAACTACTTTTTAAATATATGTGACTTCCTGTAAATTAACACATGCCCATTTTGGAAATAGTGACTGTATAAATATGAAATTAATTATATCAAATTCACATTGATAATTCCTACAGAATTTTCTTTTAAGATCCTAATTTCTTGGGCTCCAAAAATTGCTGTGGATGGTGACTGCTGCCATAACATGAAAGACGCATGCTCCTTGGAAGAAAAGCTATAACAAACCTAGACAGCATACTAAAAGCTATGGCAAACCTAGACAGCATCACTTCGCTGACAAAGGTCCATATAGGCAAAGCTATGGTTTTTCTAGAAGTCATGTACAGATGTGAGAGTTGGACCATAAGAAAGGCTGAGCACCTTTCATACCACACCTACTGTCTCTGTCAGAAAGCTACTATTGCCACTTAAAGTTATTTTATTCCAATCACTTAAAGTTTTTATAGATGTGATTCTTAATGATTCCAAATTCTCAAGGTCAATTCTAGAAAAGACTCAGCATAAACATTTCAATAAATTTTATGTCATTTATTTAATTTTGGTTGAGAGAATTCAGAATAACAGTTTATGAGTAGGTTTGCTATGTGTTTGTCTTTTAATATATATAGCTAAGAAGATCAGAAGTCATGTTGTATAACCAGGCAGTATCAGGGGCTCCTCCTTTGTCACATTGTGTAGACTATCTTCTGCACAGGCGAACATCTAACCTGATTTAGGCACTGAATATAGTTGAGTATCCTCATACAACCTTGTTTTAGTTAGAACAAGTCAAGAGTCTTACTCATCCTATTCATAGTTTTATCATCAACTAAAGGATACTTCTAGCACACTATAGATGGCTCAGTCCTTCTCAAACATTTTAACTCATAATATATCAGTCCCTACCACCTGATGGTTGTTTCTTTCCAGAAATGAGTCTGTTGCCAGGTCTTGGAGTTAGGTGTGCCTGAGAGCATGCTAATCCATTTAATTACTGATCTGCCTGTGCTTTTACCGATCTGATCCAATCCCTGCTTCCCCTGATTTTCTCTTTGCCCTTATCTTTCCTAAACAAGTTAATGAAGTTTTAGGAAGCTATGGAAGATTGAGGGCTTTCCTGGTGACTCAGACAGTAAAGAATCTACCTGCAATGCAGGAGACTTGGGTTCTATCCTTGGGTCACGAAGATCCCCTGGAGAAGGAAACAGCAACCCACTCCAATATTCTTGCCTGGAGAATCCCATAGACAGAGAAGCCTAGTAGGCTACAGTCCATGGGATCGCTAAAGAGCTGGACATGATGAAGGACTAGCACTTTCACTTTTCACTTTTTCATGGAAGGTTGAAAGAAAGCAAAAGAGAGAGAGAGAGAGAACTGCCTGTGCTTTTACCGATCTGATCCAATCCCTGCTTCCCCTGATTTTCTCTTTGCCCTTATCTTTCCTAAACAAGTTAATGAAGTTTTAGGAAGCTATGGAAGATTGAGGGCTTTCCTGGTGACTCAGACAGTAAAGAATCTACCTGCAATGCAGGAGACTTGGGTTCTATCCTTGGGTCACGAAGATCCCCTGGAGAAGGAAACAGCAACCCACTCCAATATTCTTGCCTGGAGAATCCCATAGACAGAGAAGCCTAGTAGGCTACAGTCCATGGGATCGCTAAAGAGCTGGACATGATGAAGGACTAGCACTTTCACTTTTCACTTTTTCATGGAAGGTTGAAAGAAAGCAAAAGAGAGAGAGAGAGAGAATTTAAAAAAAAATAAACAATAACTTTTTTAGCTTTTTTCTTTTACCTAATATTAAGTTTCCTGATTAAGTCAGCTCTTCAGCCTCCTTCTCCCAGTGTGAGAAGTCACTCCTGCTGTCACTCACTCACTCACACACACACACACACACACACACACACACACACACTCTCTCTCTCTCTCTCTCTCTCTCTCTCCTTTCTGGCCAGTTGCCCACACCACAGGATCAACAGGGAGCTGCTATCTGGGGCTCCACCTACATGCATTAGGAACACCCATTTCTGCGCCCTTGCACACCACTTTTCTTTAGTCATTGAAGGTTTTCTGGCTCATCTTTCTCCCTAGAGTAGATGAGAGTAGGCGCTGCTCCCGGGGCCTTGTGCTGAGTAGCACTAGTCCTTCCTATCACCCCAACTACATCCTTTTGCTCCTCTGGCCAGGTTCTTCAGCCAAGACTCATTTCTACTTAACAACACATATCGAAAAGTATATTGCCACACATATACAAATTTAACTGCACTATCATCAGTGTAAAAGTAAAACATCCAATGCAGTGTATGTAGCCTTGTCTAACTCTCAGTCCCTCCTATGCTAGGATAATGACATGGCTAAGTCATGCCTAGTCCCTGGCCTGAATAGCTCCTCTCCCTCTTTTGTTCCAGTTCTATTTCCTGCTGAGCCTCTTGTGCATTAAATTTTGATCTACATTTCATACAACTCCAGTGACTATTTTTGTCATAGAAAAAAAAGCCTATTTGAATTGCTCAATAATCTAATTAATTGTTCACAGATTGAAAATTGCTCCTATAGATCTAACATTTCAGCTCTTCTACTACTGAACACACCATTTACATTTTGAAAATATAGTATTATGGTTTTCCAAATACACAGAATAATCCTTCAGTTCCCTCTGAGAGAAGTCAAAGGAGTTATATAATGTTTTGTTAGAGCGAAGGAAGACTGATGTTTTTCTGATGCTGTCTGTGTTAAGTTTCATCAAACACACAGAAATCATTTAAACTAGAAAAATGTTTTCAACAAGAGCATTAGTGGTAGATATAAAAGTTAAAAATTTTTACCCCTGCTCCCCTGACATCTTGCCTCTTTAAGCTATGGAGACGTTGCTTAAGCATTTAAAATGTAATTAACTGTACCATTCCAAAAAAATGGAGAAAATGTCATATATGGCAAAGGAGGAAATGCTAATCCTAATGAGAATAAAGAAAATAATGTGATTACAACTATTAGAGGGAATTATTGATAAATGTAAGAAAACCATTTAAAATGCATCATGAGGTGAACCTTTCAGTGGGAAAGAAACCGAAGATCAGGCAGTTAGAAATTATTACTGTGGTACAAAAATACTTCAGTACTTAGAAAATGGTCAGGAAATATAAAAACACCAGAGTCTCTGTGAAACCGTGCTAAAACACATGAGATTCACAAGGATTAAATTCATCAAAGGATTAAGAAATAGACAAGTGAAACATGTACTAGCACTTACTCTAATTCAGTATTCTTTCAAGAAGGTTTTTACAGATTATATTAAACTGAACATATATAACCTAAGGCATAATTAAGCCACAGAAAAATGGTAAATGATTGGAAAGTACAACCATTTATAAAGTATTAAAAGGACACAGCTGGTATTTGAATTTAGCTGGCATATGAATCTAGCTTTTTAATTTTTAAAGTTATTTTAAGGGACACACTTGATTCTCCTTGAGTGTGATAGTCAGTTATGAAACAAACTCTTACAGTAAAATGCATGATTTCTTCCGATTGTCAGTTTCAGTATCCACAAAACACTGGTTCAACATGAAGTCTTTCTTGCACATGATTCCCAGAGAATGCTTGCTGTGCTGTGCTCAGTCATGTCTGACTCTGCAACCTCTTGAACTGTAGCCGGCCAGGCTCTTCTGTCCAAGAGATTTTCCAGGCAAGAATGGTGTGGGTTGCCAATTCCTCCTCCAGGGGATCTTCCTGACCTCGAGATCAAACCTGTGTCTTTTTCATCTCCTGCACTGGCAGGCAAATTCTTCACCACTGAGTCAATTGGGAAGCCTAATGGTTAACTAGAAGAATTTCAGATTTTTGAACAATTTTCTCCTTGAGAAGTAAAAGCATACCAGATAATAATCACATTGTAAGAAAATTCAGCAGAGTCATGAAACTCCTCAGGTAAAATACTCAAGACCATCGGATTCCAGCCCTTCCCCAGACACGGGTCCAAAAGGATGACTTCTTCCTACAGGAAGCTGAAGATCAGCCAGTCTGAAGTCTGCCTCATAAAATCCAAGCAGATTAAGGATTCTGAAGGCTTCCCATGTGTCCCATTATATAAGGTACATAACACCCCTCCGAGGAGAGCTTTACAATTTGTCCCACATTTATAGCTCAGAAAACTGAGCCTTGGTTAAGTTTAATTAACTCAGAATGAAAACTAAACAAACAAGTCACCAACTGAAAATCCTGTGTACTTTCCAACATGCTATCTAGAATTTCTCTCAGTGCCCTATATCCCTAATCTAAACTTGCAGAACTTGGAGAAGATGTTTATAAGATTACTCATTAGGAAGAATCTGAAACAATTCATCACATACAGGTAAATAATAGGAAAAGTTACATGTTGAGTCATTTCATGTCACAGGGCCAGACATGCTTCAAGTGTGTGGACTGCAATGTTTCATCTGCAATTTTTTCTTCTTAGTTTTCCTCACATTTTTATTAAACTGGTTAATCATAGGTATACATAAGCAACATAAACCTGTACCTATAAACAGTAATAGGGTGTCATTCATTGGAAGTTTGGAGGTTTCTTGTTCTCTTCCATGTTTTGAAAGATGGCCAATGTGATTTGCCTCACCTAGCTTCTCCTAAACTAAGGACAAAATGTTCTTAGCACAAAGCCTCCATCGTGTACAAGCAGAGACTTGAAATAGAAACCAGAGTAGAAGAAAATATATAAGAAGTGGCTTTCACTTCATGTGTTCTACAAGGACTCCTAAGATTCAGTCACGTGGCAAAAGAATTTTCCATTAGTCCGTGAAAATAAGCAAGCCATTAGTAACAGAATGAAGAAATTGTTTCAAAATTTCAAGTCACATGTCTGGGATATATTCTTCTGAAAAAAATATCAAGGGGAATTGATTATATACATGTGGAATGGAAGTCATTCACGCCATCCAGCATGCTGGACACAGGGCATATAAAAGAGAAATAAGATCCAGCTCATGTCCTGGGGAAATTCTTTATGGAAAAAAGAAGAAACTTGAACTATTATCGTAATTATAGTACAAACTGATAAGTGTCATTGTGAGCTGTTAAAAGCATTGGGGAGAGTACAATAGTAAAATGAAAATATGCCTGTAGATATGGGGAAAAGCTTCACAACTGAAAATATGTTATACAGAGTGCAATGGAGTAAGTCACACCAAAAAGAGACAAATGAGGAAATGAAACAGCAAAATGGAAAGGTATCAAATTGAAAGACCAGGATGTCATCAGGCAATGATTGCTTAAATGAGCAATGAGGAGGGAACTGGGAGATGAAGGTGAGGAAAAGGTGAAACATTTCACCCCCATGAAGTCATTATCCAGATCCTAGAAATGGTCAACAGGTCTGGGCAGCCCTGGAGACATGCAAAAACAGATTCTCACCTTATCATCTGACATCGTGACCCAAAGGTCATGAACCTACTTTCAGTCAGTCCACAGGGTGAATTTGATGCTGGGTAAATGCAGGAAACAGGCTTCCCTGATGGTTCAACAGTAAAGAATCCACCTGCCAATGCAGGAGATGCTGGTTCGATCCCTGGGTCAGGAAGATCGCCTGGAGAAAGGAATGGCAACCCACTCTAGTATTCTTGCCTGGGAAATCACATGGACAGAGGAGCCTGGTGGGCTATAGTCCATGGAGGTCACAAGAGTCAGACATGACTTAGCAACTAAACAACAACGAATAATGCAGGACATGCTGTGAAGAATACCATCCCACAGCTTCAAAGTGAAGAGAGTTGGAGCTGCCACGGACTGATGGATTGGTTGAGGGGATCTACAGAAAGGGACAATTCCCAACACTAATGGAAAACAGATTTCCACTTCATTGCTATCTACAAGAAACAAGATCAAGGGCTTTGGAGATTTTTATCTTATTGTAAGTTGGAGTGGCAAAGATGCATCAACTAGGTTTACAATAATAATTCTTAAGTTTCAGTGTATCCAAGAATTGCCCAGAAGATGTGTTTAAAGGTGGAGGTGGCTGATGACTCACTCCTAGGGTTCCTGGTTCAATAGTGTCAGGTAAGGCCAAAGACTCTGCACTTCAAATAAAAAGTTACATGTTAGTGATTCTGATGCAAGTAATCCTCTGAAGGAGGTGACTGAGCATCTGAAGACACTGTGAAACACGGCTCCAAAGCTTCCTTATAAGCATTTTACAGCATCAGTGTTTTATCAACTGGTTAGACATCTAGTCTGATTTGTACCAGGCCCACTCTGTTTTAGGCCTTGAATGTACTTAGCTGCTCAGTCATGTCTCTTTGTGACCCTGTGGACTGTAGCCCACCAGGCTCCTCTGTCCATGGGGATTCTCCAGGCAAGAATACTGGAGTGGGTTGCCATGGCCTCTTCCAGGGGATCTTCCCAACCCAGGGATCAAACCCAGGTCTCCTGCATTGCAGGTGGATTCTTTATCATCTGAGCCACCAGACCTTGAATAGCTATTAACATTTAGAATTTACAGATAAATAGATAAATTAATCTGTAATCTGGTTATCTTTTAGCTTCATATAATGATCACTTTATACCCAATGCTTTGCTTCTTCAGCATTATAATTGTCTGTCAAAAGAGTCATTTGTCTTGATCACTGTCCTATAAGATTTTCAGGTAATTAGTAGGGGGAATCTATTTTCTTTTCATCAAAGTGCTTCTTAGTGAGTCATGATCTCTAGCCCCTTAGAGATTTGTTTCATTTAGGTGAATGGGTATCTATCAGGCAATGCAAGCCAGTATTTAGGATAATGCCCCATTAGAAACTATAAGAAATTTAAAGTACACTTTAATAATTCAAGTATATATACAAATTCACACATAATAAGTTACTGTCTGCTCTACCACAGAACGGAGAAGGCGATGGCACCCCACTCCAGTACTCTTGCCTGGCAAACCCCATGGACGGAGGAGCCTGGTAGGCTGCGGTCCATGGGGTCGCGAAGAGTCGGACACGACTGAGCGACTTCCCTTTCACTTTTCACTTTCATGCATTGGAGAAGGAAATGGCAACCCACTCCAGAGTTCTTGCCTGGAGAATCCCAGGGACGGGAGCCTGGTGAGCTGCCCTCTATGGGGTCACACAGAGTCGGACACGACTGAAGTGACTTAGCAGCAGCAGCTACCACAGAAAGATTTTTAGGTTTGATTTCTCATTAGTGAAGACCTGAGTTTACCATTACTCTGCTAGATCAGAAGCCAGTTTTCAAATATTCTTCACTGAAAATATATAATTTATTAGTTCAACAAGCTGTGTAATTTATAAGCTCAACAAATTTTGGAATAAGAGACCACAGTGAGAACCAAGGCTATGTACGCACTGCAAACATGGGTGGTTATGACCAGGCATGATGGCCTCCAGGAAAGAAGGATGAGAGTTCCTACCCCTGCAGAAGGCCCAGTTATCTCATTGATGAGTTTAGCTGTGACTGGGACCCCAGTAAATACCATGAAGGCAGTGATCATATCTGTCTGTTCACTACTCTATCCACAGCAACTAACATTGAGCCCAACATATATTAAGAATTTAACAAGGTATTTGCGGGGTCAAATTTGAGTTTCAACAACTGATAAATGATAAATAGCATTTGGCTTCCCATACAGTATACCTGAAGAAGGAGCTCCTTTTCTATGAGAGAGTCCAGATACACCAATTATCAAAAGACATGGCTCTGAGAATAGAATAGGGCAAGACATGCATGATCATGGGGATTTATTTCTTCATGTAAAGCCTGAGGAAACCAATTTTACTTATACTAGAGTTCACTAGAAACCATGTGTATCAATCATGATTCTAAAAGTTTTTCTCAAAACTTTGCCTCCAAATGTGAATTTTCACTAATGCTCTTCTTTTTTCTGTACTCTCCTTCAAAATATTACATTGTAGACACACTGAAAAAATGGTTCTTAATGATGAAACAAGAAGGTGGTAGTAATAACTTCTGTAGTTAATCTTTCTTGGAGTGCTCCAAGTATCTTTCCATACCACCAAAGTATGTTCAGAGTCTACACCAAACTGCTGTAATCATTTGTAAGGCAAAATGACCTAGGTCGTTATTTACACTGGTGCTTTAGAAACTTAAATTTTACATTGATCAAGTTGAAAAAAAAAACTCAAACATCTAAGTAGTTAAACAAAAAATACTGGAAACATTACATGCTTATGAAAGTTGAAAGCAATAAAATTGTTAGTCGTTCAGTGGTGTCTGACTCTTTGTGACCCCATGGACTATAGCCCACCAGGCTCCTCTGCCCGTGGAATTCTCCAGATAACAATACTGGAGTGGGTTACCATTTCCTTCACCAGGGGCTCTTCCTCAGCCAGGGATCCAACCTAGGTCTCTACAGCTCAGTATAAGACAGAACATCAGATATTTTTATAGAGTGTTTCCCAGGGTCAAGGAAATCAAAGTTATATATCATCCCTTCTTCACTGGTCCATTACTCTAAACTTAGTCTCTTCTTTAAAATTGGAAGAATTTTAAAACTTTTTTGGTTTGATTCAGAACATGAGACTACACTGTTTGAATGGGAACAATTGCCCAAGGCCCAGTACCTTAAATATTAGAAACACAAAAGCATACTATTCTCTCTTCACTATCAAGTGACTTTCTCATGGTCAACCCTGCTCCTCAGAATATAGCAGGTAAAGGAATTAATTCAGAATTGTCCCATAGTAGATGAGAGAGGACAATAAAAATGAAATAACAAAGTAGAAAGGTAACAAGCATAATTCTTTTTTCCCTCTGTTGCTTTTGCCTCCTCTCCTCTCTTCCTCATGTACAGGAATCAAAACTGAGTGGCTTTAGGTAATAAAAATATCAGTTTGCATCTGTGTCAAGGATAGAAAGAGCTATACAACCCGAATTGATCATGAGGAGTTCTAGAACTCTGTTTTATCTTGCATGACTGTAATAACTTAGGCCAACATGTGATTTAATTTACTAAGTTTTTTTAATTAAAAGAAAAAAAGGCTAATGAGTCACTGTATTGTTATAAGTTGACACTTTGAGTATTGCAAACTAGAAAATAAGAAATGCCTACTCAAACTTAAATCTCTTGAAAGAGAAAATGGGATAATATGAATAAAGCTTCTGCTCTTTCAATCCTATCTATCATCTAAAACCACATGTGATGCAAATAACACCTGAATTCCATTTTTCCAGTACAACTAGCTTATATTCCCAAGAGTTTTTAAATATTATTTCAGCCTGGGTTCAAAAAACTTAGTGAGCCAGAATAGTATATTACGATGCCTATTGAGATGTGTAGCAAGAAAAGATAAACAAGTACCAGTTTGTTAGAAGTAAGTCACAGATTTCTATGACTTCATCATTAAAAAAATGTATTAACAACTTGGTACAGTTATAACATTGGATTAGACCTAAGAATGAATCAAAGAGATAAGCCATCTTGACCTTCGGTAAGCTTCCTCTTAAGTAAACTTTCAGTAACTTCCAGTTCGCTGTTTTCCCTCTCAACAATGCCCCTCACCCTGCAGAAGTGAAGTATTGAGCTTTGTTTGCTATTTATATTTTTTGGCCACACCGGGTGGCTTGTGGGATCTTAATTTCCTGACCAGGGATCGAACCTGTACCCCTGGTAATGGAAGTTCAGAGTCTTAACCAGTGGACCATGAGGGAAGTCCCCAGAAGTGAGGTATTGATAGCTACACATTTGAAAGACCAAAATAACTCTGCCAAACTTGTTCTCAAGTCAATCATTTTAATAAAGTAGCAATATTTCTAATTCCATTTGCACATAATGATTTGTTGTCAAAAGCATCTAAACATGATGAAGAATAAAATAGAATTCTTACCCACTTTTTACATGCAAAATACACTGAGGAAAGTGTTCACTGAGATGATTATGGAAACTGAAACTTAAAAGATTGAACCATGTAATTAAGTACCCTATCAACAAGATTAGCAGCCAGTAATTTGTCACAGGACATTCACATTCAATTCAAAGACTAAAGTTGGTAAATCACTAAAGGAGCATAATTTGGAAAATTGAAATCGTCCTTTGGTTCAATTTAATGCACTAGGAAATGACCCTGTATGACATCTCACTCTTGTAAACAATTCCATTTAGAAATCCTTGTAATTTCCTTCACAAGTTCTAAATGGAACTTTAGTCTGCTAAAAAGCCATTTTAGTAACCATGTAAAATTCGAGCCTTTGACAAATTACAGCCTGCTTCTTAAGAAATCTGCTGGGTTTCCTAATTTAATCATGATCAAAAGATTCCCAGTGGGTACACTTAGTTTTAAGAGTAAGTCTCAAAGTAAATTAACTATTTCTTCTGTAATGTTCATTAAGTAAATTGTATCTTGCTGCCAATTACCGTTTATTAAAACAAGGGAAACGCCCATCTCCATTCACAGATAACACAGAATTCTCTTCCATATTGCAAGAGATATAAGAATATACTGGGGTGCTCACTCCTTCCCAGCCCCTCCCAGTGGTAACCATTAGTTTGTTCTCTGCATCTGTAAGTCTGCTTCTGTTCTATTTATTTATGCAGTTTATTTTTTAGATTACACATATGAGCAATAACATACAAAATTTCTCTTCATCTGATTTATTTCATTAAACGTATTTTTAAAAAGGTAACTATCAGTACTTAAATCACTACCAGCTTCATTTACTATATGTAAAAGAAAGTTCTAAAAATAAAAAGGAGTCCCAACAATACACTTGCAACACACACACACACACAATCAAAATTACGATGTCAACAATAGTGGCTTGAGGAGTTTCAAGGGCTACTTCCTCAGTGAAACAACCATAATAGCTTAAAATTATTTAGAAAAACATGATTTAAAGTCCCTGGAAATTGTAATAAAGTCATGCAGCCAATAAAGAAATTTTAAAAAAATGATAAAAATAAAGAATATACTGGGATGGAAACAAATATCATAGCCAGGAAGAGGAACAGAAGCCAACTTGTGTTTTACACAAGTTTGAAAAACACAACTTCCAAAACTTTTTAATACGTGGCATTCAAATTGGGAAGGGGGATCCATTACTATACATTTGTTTATGTACAAGAAGTATCTAGTCACCCAGGAAAGTGAAGCAATATCCTTGTCATTAGGGAAGGCTAAAGAGAATTCCTCTCCATGTATGATTGGCTATTTGGCTCCCAAGAACAGAGACTTTATCAATTACATTCTATTATAGTAAATGTCCTGATATGTAGGTACTTGCAGAAGAGCTCTAGACTTCCCAGGCGGTAAAATGGTAAAGAATCTGCCTGCCAATGCAGGAGACATGGGTTCAATCCCTGGGTCAGAAGATCCCCTGAAGAAGGAAATGGCAAGCCACTCCAGTATTCTTGCCATCCTATGGACAGATGAGCCTGGAGGGCTACAGTCCATGGCGTCGCAAAGAGGCAGAATCGACCGAGTGACTGAGCAAGCATATGCATATACAGCGGAGCTCTAAGTTCCAGGGAAGCAATGACTTTGTCCTCTTCATCTGAAACTTGTAGTTCCAAAGTATATCTTTGAAGATTATTTCCCCCTTGATAATGAGGGCAGTAATGCCCTATTCATAAATTCACAGAAGTCACTTCAATGTTGGTAGAGTCTTTAATTCTATTAGTGATAAAGTAGTAGTTACCTAGTTCCTGTTGGCCATGCAGTAACTCATTCTTTTAAGTCATTTCGGAAAAATAAAATAAAATAAAATAACTCCAAGATATTCACATCTGATATCTAGGATGGCATATGGGCTTCCCGTCACTTGCCTGCTCTACCTGATAGGTAGTGGCTGCCCAGAGACCCAGGCAGAGAAGACTGGGGACTGCATCAAGGCTCCACCATAATGAGTGCCCTAAATGGGTCGCAGTTTTGTCTAGCCTGGCGAAAAGCAGAGGGTCTTAGGTCAGATACACGAAGAACCTGTCTTAAATGATGTAGATTTAGGTGAATCGCTCAGTCGTGTCCGACTCTTTGCGACCCCATGGACTGAAGCCCACCAGGCTCCTCAGTCCATGGAATTTTCCAGGCAAGAGTACTGGAGTGGGTTGCCATTTCCTTCTCCAGAGGATCTTCCCAACCCAGGGATCGAACCCAGGTCTCCCGCACTGCAGGCAGACGCTTTAACCTCTGAGCCACCAGGGAAGATTTACTGCTTACAAATTCACTGAAGAACACAACATCTTTATTTCACAATTTTTGTGTATTTTGGAAGTTTGTACCACTCAAAGAAATACTTTCCATAACTTGCTGCTTGAATAAGGTAAAAAATGAGAGAGAATGCTAGGGTTGATAACATAGAAAGTATAGAAGTGGAAAATAGAAATAAACCAAATATTTAAGCATTGGAAAAGTGAATGATATAGTATTGTAACAAAGATTACTTGTTTCCCCTAATATTTAATAATGTTTCAACTGTCAACAAAAACTAAAGTATCTGTTCTGGAATTTAGTTTTATTAACTGGCAGTTAGGTGAATATGCTTTATTTAAAAGTCTTTAAAAGCATAAAATACATGAAATGATGTAAATTGCTACAGTTTAAAAAATTTAAGTAATTATGTCACACACAAATATGCCTGAGTTCATTATCAGTTTTATTTGCTTTTAAGTTCTTCCAGATAAAATAGGAGCAGGACATTATAATGGCAGCATAAATAGACTATAACAAAATTATCAATATAAACATCATTTAAAGCAGTAATAGTAACTGAATGATTCGAAATCTGCACATACAATTTTGATTTTTCCTACTAAAAGCTACAGAGAAGACAATGGCAACCCACTCCAGTACTCTTGCCCCATGGATGGAGGAGCCTGGTAGGCTGCAGTCCATGGGGTTGCTAAGAGTCGGACATGACTGAGCAACTTCACTTTCACGCACGATGAAAAATATAAATATACACAAATAAAATGCAAACCCAGAAAATTTCACCTCATTTAAATCAGAGACATGATAGAAGAGTAAGTCCTAAGATCTAGTGATTACAGACAACAATCATGTATTAGGAAGTTCAAAGTTGCTTAGAGACTAGATCTTAATTGTTCTCACCACAAAAAAGACACCATTATGTAACAGGATACAAGTGTTAACTAAAACTACAGTCTTAATCATACTGCAATATAAATAAATCAAATCTACACCTTGTACATTTTAAACTTACCAATATTATACAATTATATTTCAATTAAAATTGTCATTTGATAACAATTACCTACATTAACATATGTTGGACATGAATATAAAGAAATGAAGAAGCACATGAGTTATGTGTTCCAAGATATTTAAAAATTCTACTTATTATCCCATATTTTTTACATTGCTGTACATTTCAACTTTAATCCAGCATACATTCTAGCATGATAATATCTTAGCCCACTCGTATATATTAATAACCACACTCCTCTGTTGAATTCCACACATACAATGCAAGGTATTAGCCGTACATGACTAAATATGGGTAAACATCTAATGCCCAAGCACTTGCACTAAGTAAGATCTTTTATTTAGTAACATTTTCTCACACATATAAACCTGTGATACTAGAATGTAATAGGCAAAGTCAAAATTTTCTAATGATTTCCCTTAATGCTATTTCTTTCTTGGCAGATTTTAAGAGAACTTGCTTTTCACCATCTGGGCTGTTCTTCCTCCATCATGCTGAAATCATGTTCCTCTTTCAAGGGCCATCATTTTGACTCACTCCTAACCCTCTTTCAACACATATGCTAGCCAGAGAAGAGTGGGAATGGGAAAGAATGGAACTAATATTGTGGTGCTAGTGATAAAGAACCTGCCTGCCAATGCAGGAAACACAAGAGATGTGGGTTCCATCCCTGGGTGGGCAAGATGCCCTGGAGAAGAGCATGGCAACCCACTCCAGTATTCTTGCCTGGAGAATCCCATGGACAGAGGAGTCTAGCAGGCTATAGTCCATGAGGTTGCAAAGAGTCAGACATGACTGAAGCAACTCACCTAGCTAACAAGCTAAGAAATTTTGGAACCAGGATGCTGAGCTTAGTAATATATATATAGTAATTCAGATAATAAAATTTTATCTTCTATTTCAACAGTTTTTCATTTCTGCCTTCAGTTCTGGTATGTTTTTAATCAGCCTCCTGGATTGCTCCTTACAAGCAGAATTCTGGATCTAACATGGCAGAGTCAGCTTAGTTTTCCCTATGATGTGTGCTCAGTCATGTCCAACTCTTTGTGACTCCATGGACTGTAGCCCTCCAGGCTCCTCTGTGCATGGAAGTTTCCAGTCAAGAATACTGCAGTGCTTTGCCACTCCCTTCTCCGGGGTGCGGAAGATCCCCCACCCAGGGATTGAACCTGTGTCTCTCGTGTCTCCTGCATTGGCAGGGAGATCCTTTACCACCAGCACCACCTGGGAAGCCGTATTATCCCTACTGTTTGCAAAGTTTCCCAAATTTCCAAGCAGGCTTTCATTCTCCCACATCTTTACATTTCATGTTAGACTTTTTAATCAAAATGTAGCATAATACTTCTACATAGTAAATGCTCTGAGTAGCTTTAAGTGCTAAATTTGCTTAAGGTGTAGAAGTTACCCTTACTCTCATTCTGTACCTGAATTAACTTAAAACCAGACGGCTAAGTAACTTAGCTAAGGTCAGTCAGTGAGCTCGGTAACCTGGTTGTCGGGATCCAAATCCTGTGCGCTGAATCAGTGCATTTGAAAGAGAGCCCCAGTTTTGCCAGAGGCGGGAGGATCTCTGTGGCTGTCCAGGAAGCTGGCACAGGAGCCCAGTCACATGATAATGGCTCACTAGCCTCCTGACGGGCCTGCCAGGCTCCACGCCATAGATGCTGGGGGTGCAATGAACCACCCAGTCCTCCAGTATACAAGCTGGACCTTTCAGTGTGTCAAGATATTGAATTAACCAGTATATTTTCTTCATCTTTTTATCATTTTTTTAATTTAATCCCAGAATCAAACTGCACTGGCGAAGGAAATGGCAACCCACTCCAGTGTTCTTGCCTGGGAAATCCCATGGCAGAGGAGCCTGGAGGGCTACAGTCCATGGGGTCGCAGAGAGTCAGACACGACTTACTGACTGAAACAACAACAAAAGCAAATGGTAAGTCCAGGGAAAACTGTCTGAAAAGAAATTCTATCTTATTTAATGTTTTTCTATTCTTTAAAAAAAAAAAAAAAAGAACAAAAAAAAAAAGCAGAGACATTACTTTGCCAACAAAGGTCTGTCTAGTCAAGGCTATGGTTTTTCCAGTGGTCATGTATGGATGTGAGAGCTGGCCTATAAAGAAAGCTGAGTGGTGAAGAATTGATGCTTTTGAACTGTGGTGTTGGAGAAGATTCTTGAGAGTCCCTTGGACTGCAAGGAGATCCAACCAGTCCATCCTAAAGGAAATTAGTCATGAATATTCATTGGAAGGACTGATGCTGAAGCTGAAACTCCAATACTTCAGCTACCTGATGTGAAGAACCAATTCATTGGAAAAGACCATGATGCTGGGAAAGACTGAAGGCAGGAGGAGAAGGGGATGACAGAGGATGAGATGGTTGGATGGCATCACTGACTTGATGGACATGAGTTTGAATAGCCCTGGGAGTTGGTGATGGACAGGGAAGCCTGGCATGTTACAGTCCCTGACATCGCAAAGAGCTGGACACGATCGAGCTACTGAACTGATATATTTTTTTAATGTTAATGAGATTATAAAAGTTAATGAAGCTGTGTTTTATAAAGAATTTAACTATTTCTAGGTAAAAACTTCAACAAGTTTTCCTAATACTGTTTTCATTTTCTAATATTTATAGGAAGAAGCCTCTTGAGTGAAGAAAATGACAAAGTATCAAAGATACCAGCTCTACTCTTAGCCCTGATTTTGCCAGAATCTTTCACATATACCACAGTCAGTTATAGGAGCAGTTGACTGCTTATTTCAAATTCATTCAAAAGTACTGGGAAGCTGAGGCCAGGTCTCAGGGATAGTCTCCAAACAGGGCATTCATTTACTCCCAAGAGAAAAGGTGTGAACTACAGACTCACAAAGATGAGTGTTTGAAGTCAGAAGTATTAAGTCCATTGAGTTTGGCTGTAATCCTACCTTATATATCTTGACCACAATAATGTCCATGTATTGTTTTTTGCTTTGTTTGGCCACAAGTGTACATTAGTGAACTTTATAATGTCCTTTAGTAAATCTCTCCCAGGAATAACCTGTTTGTTGCACCTGAGAAAAGACAGTTAATTTTTGTTACCCAGAGAGCCATGGGGATCAGGTTAGCCACCAAGGAAGTCGAGGGGTTGCAGATATGGGCGCCTCACACCTCAGTGTGCTTCGTCTTTCAAAGGGGAACTAAGCAACTGGGTTGGAAACCCCAGAGAAACCAGACTACATATGAGTTTCATCATAGGTAGAAGTTCATCAATGGAATCTTAGTATATAAAGTTTTATTACTGCAAATAATTTGTCTTCATGTATCTCATTATTTTTAATCCTTGCAAATTCATAGAAACAAATGGATATGAGTATTATGATTTTAGTTTTCATTTCATAAATGACTATATATCTCTATAATTCTTGAACTTAAATAGAGGTTCCCCAGGGAGAGTGCAAGAGTTCAAAATTAAAAGAGGACACATAATTTAAGATAAAAGCAAAATTGTTAGGAAAGATGAATTATATTCAGATATGGCTGCTTAGCAAATTAATATTTGTAATGTTTCCATCTTATAAAGTCACAACTGGCTTTATTGTCCATGTTTATTTAACAAAGTTACTATTTTTAGAAAACTAATAAAATTCTATTTTAGGCATAAAAATTTCCAAAGCTTGTTTTCTGAATCAATTACATTAGAACAGAGCTCCACTGAACAGTAAGCACTTTATGTGTGAATACTATGTTACTTTTTATTTCTTCTTCACTTATCACAGTACCTAACATGTAACACCTGAATGGTCTAGAGGTTTTCCCTACTTTCTTCAATTTAAGTCTGAATTTGGCAATAAGGAGTTCATGATCTGGGCCACAGTCAGCTCCAAGTCTTGTTTTTGTTGACTGTATAGAGCTTCCCATCTTTGGCTGCAAAGAATATAATCAATACGATTTCAGTGTTGACCATCTGGTGTTGTCCATGTGTAGAGTCTTCTCTTGTGTTGGTTGAAGAGGATGTTTGCTATGACCAGTGTGTCCTCTTGGCAAAACTCTATTAGTCTTTGACCTACTTCACTCCATACTCCAAGACCAAATTTGCCTGTTACTCCAGGTGTTTCTTAACATCTAACTTTTGCATTGCAGTCCTCTATAATGAAAAGGACATGTTTTGGGGGTGTTAGTTCTAGAAGGTCTTGTAGGTCTTCATAGAAGCATTCAACTTCCTATTCTTCAGCATTACTTGTCAGGGCATAGACTTGGATTATCATGATATTGAATGGTTTGCCTTGGAAATGAACAGAGATCATTCTGTCATTTCTGAGATTGCATCCAAGTACTGCATTTCGGACTCTTTTGTTGACCACGATGACTACTCCATTTCTTCTAAGGGATTCCTGCCCACAGTAGTAGATATGATGGTCATCTGAGTTAAATTCACCCATTGCAGTCCATTTTAGTTCACTGATTCCTAGAATGTCAACGTTCACTCTTGCCATCTCCTGTTTGACAACTTCCAATTTGCCTTGATTCATGGACCTGACATTCCAGGTTCCTATGCAATATTGCTCTTTACAGCATCAGACCTTGCTTCTATCACCAGTCACATCCACAGCTGGGTATTGTTTTTGCTTTGGCTCCATCCCTTCATTCTTTCTGGAGTTATTTCTCCACTAATCTTCTATAGGATACTTGGCACCTACCAACCTGGAGAGCTCCTCTTTCAGCATCCTATTATTTTGCCCTTTCATACTGTTCATGGGGTTATCAAGACTTAAATTGAAGAAAGTAGGGAAAACCACTAGACCATTCAGGTATGACCTAAATCAAATCCCTTATGATTATACAGTTGAAGTGAGAAGTAGATTTAAGGGACTACTGATAGATAGACTGCCTGATGGACTATGGATGGAGGTTCGTGACATTGTACAGGAGACAGGGACAAGACCATCCCCATGGAAAAGAAATGCAAAAAAAGCAAAATGGCTGTCTGAGGAGGCCTTATAAAGAGCTGTAAAAAGAAGAGAAGCAAAAAGCAAAGGAGAAAAGGAAAGATATTCCCATTTGAATGCAGAGTTCCAAAGAAGAGCAAGGAGAGATAAGAAAGTATTCCCCAGTGATCAATGCAAAGAAACAGAGGAAAACAACAGAATGGGAAAGATTAGAGATCTCTTCAAGAAAAGTAGAGACACCAAGGGAACATTTCATGCAAAGATGGGCTCGATAAAGGACAGAAATGATCTAGACCTAACAGAAGCAGAAGATATTAAGAAGAGGTGGCAAGAAAACACAGAAGAACTGTACAAAAAAGATCTTCATGACCCAGATAACCATGATGGTGTGATCACTCACCTAGAGCCAGACATCCTGGAAAGTGAAGTCAAGTGGGACTTCGAAAGCATCACTATGAACAAAGCTAGTGGAGGTGATGGAATTCCAGTTGAGCTATTTCAAATCCTAAAAGATGATGCTGTGAAAGTGCTGCACTCAATATGCCAGCAACTTTGGAAAACTCAGCAGTGGCCACAGGACTGGAAAAGGTCAGTTTTCATTCCAATCCCAAAGAAAGGCAATGCCAAAGAATGCTCAAACTACCGCACAATTGCACTCATCTCACACACTAGTAAAGTAGTACTCAAAATTCTCCATGCCAGGCTTCAGCAATACGTGAACTGTGAACTTCCAGATGTTCAAGCTGGTTTTAAAAAAGGCAGAGGAATCAGAGATCAAATTGCCAACATCCGTTGGATCATGGAAAAATCAAGAGAGTTCCAGAAAAACATCTATTTCTGCTTTATTGACTATGCCAAAGCCTTTGACTGTGTGGATCACAATCAACTGTGGACAATTCTGAAAGAGATGGGAATACCAGACCACCTGACCTGCCTCTTGAGAAATCTGTATGCAGGTCAGGAAGCAACAGTTAGAACTGGACATGGAACAACAGACTGGTTCCTAATAGGAAAAGGAGTACATCAAGGCTGCATAACATCACCCTGCTTGTTTAACTTCTATGCAGAGTACCTCATGAGAAACACTGGGCTGGAAGAAGCACAAGCTGAAATCAAGATTGCCAGGAGAAATATCAATAACCTCAGATATGCAGATGACACCACCTTTATGGCAGAAAGTGAAGAGGAACTAAAAAGCCTCTTGATGTAAGTGAAAGAGGAGAGTGAAAATGCTGGCTTAAAGCTCAAAATTCAGAAAATGAAGATCATGGCATCTGGTCCCATCACTTCATGGGAAATAGATGGGCAAACAGTGGAAACAGTGTCAGACTTTATTTGGGGGGGCTCTAAAATCACTGCAGATGGTGACTGCAGCCATGAAATCAAGACGCTTACTCCTTGGAAGGAAACTTATAACCACCCTAGATAGCATATTCAAAAGCAGAGACACTACTTTTGCCAACAAAGGTCCGTCTAGTCAAGGATATGGTTGTTCCAGTGGTCATGTATGATTGTGAGGGTTGAACTATAAAGAAAGCTGAGCGCCGAAGAATTGATGTTTTTGAACTGTGGTGTTGGAGAAGACTCTTGAGAGTCCCTTGGACTGCAAGGAGATCCAACCAGTCCATTCTAAAGGAGATCAGTCCTGGGTGTTCTTTGGAAGGACTGATGCTAAAGCTGAATCTCCAGTACTTTGGCCACCTCATGTAAAGAGCTGACTCATTGGAAAAGACTCTGATGCTGGTAGGGATTGGGGGCAGGAGGAGAAGGGGACGATAGAGGATGAGATGGCTTGATGGCATCACCGACTGGATGCACATGAGTTTGGGTGAACTCCAGGAGTTGGTGATGGACAGCAAGGCCTGGTGTGTTGTACTCATGGGGTCACAAAGAGTCGGACACGACTGAGTGACTGAACTGAACTGAACATGTAATACACTTGAATGTTGCTGGAAAACAAGTAAAGGAAACATAAGGATAACAGATAGCAGGGTGATTGGTATATGCCTCAAAATATGTCCTCCATTAAAGGGAATGGTTGATGGAATGATGAGTGGAGTGATCTGAAAATGACCAGGAAGCCCACTCTGGGTTCCCTGTATAAGGAACCTTAGTCATTCAGTGGTGTCTGACTCTGCAACCTCACAGACTATAATAGTCTCCATCCATGGAATTCTCCAGGCAAGAATATTCGAGTAGATTGCCATTCCCTTCTCCAGGGGATGTTCCCAACCCAAGGGTCAAAAGCAGGTCTCCCATATTGCAGGCAGATTCTTTACTGTCTGAGCCATCAGGGAAGCCTCAGGCTGCACCTAAACTCAGTTTCCAAAGGGACCAGTGTTTTCCTTCCCCCAATATGAAGGGCCACAATACCCTGCTGGTCCAAAGTATCCTGGTCTTGAGCAGCTAGCATTCCCAGGTAACTTATTAAATAGCTGGTACTGTAAATCCAGTCTGCCTGGTATGTTTTATTCCACAGATGAGGTGGTTCTCAGAACTAAAGTGGGGTGAGGTCTGTCCATCAGAATCCACACCCACACAGCTGTGCCATCCTTTGCATGTCTCTCAACCACATGGTGTGCGGGTCATGGAAACTCATGCTCTCCTTTCTCTATATGAGATTTTCCTTTTCCCAGTAAAGCCTATTCCTTCACCTATACTGTTACATAAGATGCAATTACTAATTGCACAACCTTCGTCTCATGCAACATGACAGATGGAGACCTAAATAGATGGATTTTACTAAACAGATACCATCATCTCTTTATGTTATTTCTACTCAATCCAATTAACACTTTACTGAACACATCAGCCATACAAAGTCCTGGGAGAGAGAGTCTTGTGAATACAAACTTCAATACTTTATTTGGTAAGTTATAATCCAGTTGTACCCTGATATGGGAAGGATTGGGGGCAGGAGGAGAAGGGGACGAGAGACAGTGAAATGGCTGGATGGCATCACCAACTTGATGGACATGGGTTTGGGTAGACTCTGGGAGTCGGTGATGGACAGGGAGGCCTGGCGCGCTGCGATTCATGGGGTTGCTAAGAGTTGGACACAACTGAGTGACTAAACTGAACTGAACTGAATCCAGTTGTAGAAAACTTTGACGGTCAGTCTTTAATCAGATGAATGAAAGGTATGACCAGAAGAAAAATAGAGCAAAAAATAACTGATTCTAACTATATAACTAAAAAAGGATCTCTTGGAAAACTTTGCCAAGGAAAGGGATTTGAATTAAGCATGAATATTAAGGGAAGGACTTCAACCAAGTAAGAGCATTTCAGGGGCTATATAAAACCTGAGCACAGAATGTAACAGTTTCCTGAACAGTCAGAAGCTCTGAAAGTCTCTGGAATAATCTCAGAAGGCTAAGAGTGTAGATAAGGATGACCTATGTTTGTGTGTATATGTGAGTTATTTATGTTTCATTTAAACAGTACTTCTGTATTTAAGGAAATAGAGACAAAAACTAATGTCTCTCCTCGCATAACGCATAGGCCCTCCTCCAAACAAAATGCTAGGTATAGGTTAATGAAACACAATAGTAATAAATAACATATGAATTATGAATTTTTCCAGCAAATCCTAGTAAAAGAATCTCTTCCTCTGGCAGGCAGAATGCTGACCTGCTGAGACATTTAACTTCAATACTTAATTATATCCTGGAGAAGTTTAAACCTGTACAAAATTTCTGGAGAGCAACTTAATATATACCAAATATATATATATATATGTATACACATGTATATATAAATATATATATCAAAGATCATAAAGATGCTCTTGATGCTAACCTACTAGTTCCAAAACCTGAAAGTTATCTCAAACAACTAATTAGAAAAATGCACAAATAAGAGTATATATACAGATCTATTTATAATAATTAGAAATATTCTGAATATCATGCATTCAGTTCATTTGGTCTCTCAGTTGTGTCCGACTCTTTGTGACCCCATGGACTGCAGCACACCAGGCCTCCCTGTCCATCACCAACTCCCGGGGCTATTCAAACTCATGTCCATCAAGTCAGTGATGCCATCCAACCATCTCATCCTCTGTCATCCCCTTCTTCTCCTGCCTTCAGTCTTTCCCAGCATCATGGTCTTTTCCAATGAATCGGTTCTTCACATCAGGTGGCTGAAGTATTGGAGTTTCAGCTTCAGCATCAGTCCTTCCAATGAATATTCATAACTGATTTCCTTTAGGATGGACTGGTTGGACCTCCTTGCAGTCCAAGGGACTCTCAAGAGTCTTCTCCAACACCACAGTTCACCACACATGAATATCACATATTAGAAAATGGTTTTAAAATAATATGATACATCCATATTACTGAGTTACCATAACTCCATTTTTTTTAATCACACTTACAAAGAATACTTACTGAAATGGGTTCATAGCATGGATACAATACTGAGTTTAAAGTCCAATTATATATAGAAGGAAAAAGGAAATAAAGGAAAAAAGAAGCAAAGACATATGAATAAAGGAATATAATACCAAAAGCTTAGAATACCTCTGAGCTATGTGATTGCATACAGTGCTTAATTTTTGCCTGTGAAGAATCACCTGCTCACATTTCTTTTTACAGGAGATGTGGTTTAAGTCTATCAATAGAAGAGTGTCATAATAATGTTGGATCTTTAGGTTATCAATGGGTTTTCTAGTGAAGAGGAGACCTCAATGTGCATTCTACAGAGGAACTGGGATTCTACTCAGTATATTTTATAAGTAATAATGAGACTATATAAAGATAGTTGAAAGCCCCAGACATCGTTGTCTCCTCCCTCTCATAATGTATAAACGAGAAAACTAGCAAGAACCTACTGTATAGCACAGAGAGGAAAAAAGGAACAATCTCTTTGTAGGACATATATTAACCTTTAAAAATGCATTCCAATACACAGTAGATGCAGAAACACTCTGAGTTCACTTACTGAGGTACCTAGAATAGTCAGTTTCACAGAGGCAGAAGGAACACTGGTAGATGCCATGGGCTGGGGTTGGGGAATAGAGATTTGGTATTTAAAGGAAACAGCTTCAGTTTAGGAAAGTGAAACATTCAGATGGATGATGGTGAGAGATGCACAGCAATGTGAATGTACTTAGTGCCACCGAACTGTACAGCTCAATATGTTAAAATGGTGTCTTATTTTCTGTGACTTTTACTACAATTAAAAAAAAAAACAGTTTTTTAAAAAGCTGGATGACTGTTATACAAATATCTTAATTTCAGAGAAAAACATGCTAACTCCTCTAATCCAGCTGTTTATACTCTTTCAGACAATCTGATCATGGCGGAAAACTAAAAACTAAATGGTGAGCATACATACAAAAAGATCAGAGGGAAAATGCCTTTCTAAAAGAAAATGAAACCATGAAGATTTTTCTTCTTCAGTGGCTTTGTCAAACAGCAAATCAGATAGCCTCAAATAATATACCTTGTTTCTTTACATAACAAATGCCACTTCACACAAGAACAGCAACCTTGACTTTGTAAACTCTTAGCAAAATTTGATGACCTCTGTGTACCTCAAAGCCTCACAGATTTTTCTCTCTGAAGATTTGCCATCAAATTCTATTAGTGTGGAGTTTTTTATCATGTTCACAAGATTTGGAGTAGATTGATTTTGGTGCAATTTACCATATCAGTACTTCTGTTTTCATGTTTGACTGGCTCAAGGCAAGACCTGATACACTTATGGCCAGGATTACAATTTTGCCTGGGCCTTGCATTCAGGAAACAGTTTGAATGTAGACTTTTGGTTTTACCCTAAATGACTTTATTCTTATTACTTTAGGACTCTACAGCTATTACAAATTTTGTTCTTATGAAAAAAGGCTTAGCTGTAAATGGAAATATGGTGAGAATATTTTCACACTGCTCATGTATCTACTATACTTCAGTAATCCCCTTTTGAATCGTGATTGTACAACCATCTTAGGAAACAGCCAGGGTACTTTGACCTCTCACCTCAGACAGGTGAGCTCACAGCTTATCCATGCTGCTGCTGCTGCTAAGTCACTTCAGTCGTGTCCAACTCTGTGTGACCCCATAGACGGCAGCCCACCAGGTTCCCCGTTCCTGGGATTCTCCAGGCAGGAACACTGGAGTGGGTTGCCATTTCCTTCTCCAATGCACGAAAGTGAAAAGTGAAAGGGAAGTCACTTAGCCGTGTCCGACTCTTCACGACCCCATGGACTGCAGCCTACCTGGCTCCTCCGTCCATGGGATTTGCCAGGCAAGAGCACTGGAGTGGGATGCCATCGCCTTATCCATAACAGGGTGTAAACAGTCAGACCTTGACTTTTCCAATCCGAAATAAAAGTTAAAGTTCTGGCAGAGACAGTAAGATGAAACAAGTATCTGCACAAGTAGTACATTTGAGAAGAATAAATGATAACATTAACTGTCAGTTTTTTGCTACCATAAACTGAAGAATCCACAAGTTGGGGACAGAAAAGGAAGCAGCAGCCAGAGTAAGATCCTGCTTGCCATGTCTCTCTGAAGTCATCTGGGGTATATCACCACCTCCTCTCCCCAGGATTATGCCCAAAGGGAAAGGAGACAGATAATCCAGCATGATTAGATACATAATATATTCCTTAAAAATTCAGATACTCAGAGAAGAGAACAGTGCCTGGTATCTTTCTAGAAACATGATGCCTTGGAAATTGTTTGATATGACCTATTGGAATAAAAGTAATAATGCAGGGATTGCTGAAAAGGTTGTCCATGGTCACCAATGGCCCAAAGCAACTCAGAATTTTCTATCAGCCTCAAAAAGGAGAGGAGTCATCTGAACCTTCTATGTGTTTCAATGGAGAGGACAAGGTCAGCGGATTCCAAGACAGATACCCAGGTTCCAACTCAGAAAAGCAGGCTGAGGAAATGAGCATGGATTGCAGTCTGAAGCCCAGGTAAAAATACGTACTTCTCAGCATATGCCAACTTGAAGGAGGCAGACACCAGAGAACACATGGAAAACTGAACATCTCACTTTATGCCAATTTGGACAGAAGCTGAGACATGGAACAGATGCCTTCCCCCTAAAGAGAGGCTTTAGATACCACCATAACACATGACAATTGAATACATTTTATCCCTAAAGGTAAAAAAACTTGAAATAGGAATTAAATTGAGCTATACAAAAGTTTCTTTATGCATATTTAAGGTCAGATAATAAATTGACTAAGACCATATTTTCTGCCATTATAAATAAATAGGGGCTTGGAGATTTTGATAACTTCGGGAGCAATATTTTCCACATTCACATTCATAGTTTAACATATATGTATATATGCCTATTATTTATGAAATTATCCACAATTTTTATAACCCTGTTTTGATATTGCCAACAGTCTCAAAATGTGAAAGAGGCCCTGATTTCCCATTATATTCTTTCATTGAACATGGGTTTGCTCAGTGGTTAACTGCTAGGATCTCACGGAACCTATTGATACCAGTGCAGTAACACCTTATAACTAGAATGGAATCTAGCAACATACCATTATGTAATTTTTTTTAGTATCAAATATGGTAAGGAACAAACTATAGACTTAATTTCAGAACTGGTATGGCTGGAATGTACTAAATCTATTCTAAACTGGATAAATATTAAAGTCATTTAATAGAAGATCATTTTTATAGAATGAATTCTACACAGAAGAAAACATGACCGCTTATCTATTTTATTTCTTACATTTGAGGGGAACTTTAAAAAGCAGAGACATTACTTTTCCAACAAAGGTCCATCTGGTCAAGGCTATGGTTTTTCCTGTGGTCATGTATGGATGTGAGAGTTGGACTGCGAAGAAGGCTGAGCGCTGAAGAATTGATGCTTTTGAACTGTGGTATTGGAGAAGACTCTTGAGAGTCCCTTGGACTGCAAGGAGATCCAACCAGTCCATTCTGAAGGAGATCAACCCTGGGATTTCTTTGGAAGGAATGATGCTAAAGCTGAAACTCCAGTACTTTGGCCACCTCATGCAAAAGAGTTGACCATTGGAAAAGACTCTGATGCTGGGAGGGATTGGGGGCAGGAGGAGAAGGGGACGACCGAGGATGAGATGGCTGGATGGCATCACCGACTAAATGGGCATGGGTTTGGGTGGACTCTGGGAGTTGGTGATGGACAGGGAGGCTTGGCGTGCTGCAATTCATGGGGATGCAAAGAATCGGACACAACTGAGCGACTGAACTGAACTGAACTAAATATATCATTGAGATGCTTACTGCCACAATATTTTGAGAGGTTAGAATTTTGCATTGCATCTTAAAGATAATCAGTTTCAAACAAAAGTTTAGAACCCTGAATCCAGACACACAGAGTCCCTACAAAGTTGCCTTTTAGGAGGCAACTCCTAACTCTTTATCAAATTACTGAAAGTTACATAGCACTAAAACCATTTTTTCACTAGATAGATTTTAATAAACAGAATCACAGCCTAGTCAGAGCTTCCTATTTGTTCTACCATTGGCTTAAATGTATCATGTGAGGATATTTTAAGTAGCTTTTCTGTCTACATATCTTTCCACAAATTCTCTAGGTAAATGACTTTACTTCATGAAACTTTATTAATGTTGGTTTAAGTTCTCCAAGCTTTCCTGCTTGCAGTCTCAAAAATATCAAAATGTAACCACATGAATTAACTTCAAACCTGCTTAATATCATTAATAATACACAGTCCTGACATTTTAAATTTCCATTATTTCAGCTGAATTTTCTTCATTGTTTGAAAAAGCAGAGCCTCGTTCCCTACTCATTTCCACACCGAATAGTATGTAACCATCCCAATCTTTCATCTTCCATGCTAGAACAAGAAGCTGTAGTATCAGCTAGTTTTTTGAAACTCCCCTCCACTCCCACTTGAAGAATTTTAATATCACTGTTTCCACAGCTGCCTGCTTGATTTCTTCAACCTTGAACCATTGCCCGTACAGCTAGATTTTACTGAGCCATTACAGTGGAAATATTATCTGAACCTACTCTTGAAGTATTTTCACTGATAATACTGTAACTAAGATGCAGAATTTATGTCGATGTGAGTCCAAAAATATTTATAGACTGAACAGAAAACAGAGATATTTGACCAAAAAAGATACTACTTATGTGCTCACAAATAAACAATGTTTATAGAACACTTTTTTCAAGACTAGTCTCAATGTCATCTTGGCCATTTTTAATCAATTTATTAGATAATTCCTTAGAAAAAATACTATAAAATACTATATAATGACTCATTATGTTATAGCTATTAATATTACAATGGAGTGTAGCATTCATTAGACAAAAGGATTATAGCCAAAAATCCATAGGAATTTGTACAACACACTGAAACGCCATCTCAAGATGACTTCCAGGAGCTTTGTTTCATATGATCTCTACTGTGTTTAAAACAGTTATCTGAGCATCCATCTCTCTTAACATTTATCTTTCAGATAACAGTTGATATCCACGTTCACTGGGCAAAATATACAGACAGCTTGTTCATCCATGATGTCACTATCAAATGTCAAGGAAATGAGCAGGCAGAGAAGACGGTCAACACTAGGATTCCTTGAACCAGAGTTGAAGCCAACAAGGCAGCAAGACCTTGCTATACCACTTTTACTTTTAACAAGCTAGATTATCCTATTATGTCACTTTTTAGATGAGATTGCCTGGTGCCTCGACCACCCCTTTGAAGACTTTGATAAAGCATGAACCAAAGCATGTTTTAATTATTCTTATTTCACCTAAGAGCCTTCGCTCATTGTTACCAGGGTACGTTTCTACAATGGAGCTAAACTAAGGTAACTACGAAAAAGTGTTAGTTGCTTGGTCGTGTCCCACCCTTTGCCACTCCACAGACTGCAGCCCACCAGGCTCCTCTGTTCATGAAATTCTCCAGGCAAGATTACTGGAATGGGTTGCCATTTCCTTCTCCAGGGGATCTGTCTGACCAAGGGATCGAACTCGGGTCTCTTGCTTTGCAGGCTGATTCTTTACCATCTGGGCCACCATCCAGCTTTTTTCAGGGGCTACCCAGGTGGCTCAGTGGTAAGAACCCACCCTCCAATGCAGCAGGCGCAGTAGACACAGGTTTGATCCTTAGGTCTGGAAGGTCCCCTAAAGAAGCAACTGGCAATCCACCCCAGTATTCTCACCTGGAGAATCCCAAGGACAGAGGAGCCTGGCAGGCTACAGTCCAAGGGGTTGTAAAGAGTCCCATGCAACTTAACAACTGAGCATGGTAAAGGGCAAAAGAAAAATAAGATACAAGACAGCTATGGCCATTGTCATTTCAATAAGACCTGAGCCAATTAAGATCCAGAAGGTCAACTGACTCTCATCATAAAACTAAGCTTACTCATTTGTAAAGAAATTTATGAAATGATTTGGAAGAGTAAATCCTAGAAGATCTTTCTAGATTGAAAGGTAAATATTACTTCTAAAAGAAATTATAATGCCACAATGCTATTATGACTATTGAATTTTCACCAGGTATCTATATACTTTAATGCAATTAAAACAGCCCTCACAAGGTTAAAACGGTAAATTTTCTCCAAGTTATCTATGTAGTAGGATATAATTCTATAAAATGTTTATAAAGTATATTTTCATTCCCTATCAAAGTGTTGATATTGCAAATTTATAAAGAATAAAATAACTAAACCATAGAATCTCATGAATAAAAAGCATTTTTTCCTATGAATGTGTATGTCATCACACAGTGAACACTTTTGTTAATTAGAAGTGTATATTGCATACAAATGTACTCCCTTCACACTGGCTATAGAAACATTTCTTTACCTTTAGGACATTCTACATCATTATTATTTATTCACTTAAAGTAAAAAATTCTAATATTTTTTTCAAGTTGTAGAAATTTTATTCATATGCAATACAAATCTCCTATTGTAGAGTAGATTTATTTCCTACTGACAATATTATCATTTGGGAGCGAGATAAAAAGAAGAGAATTAGTATATGTCCTTCTTATTCCCCTTTGGAGAGTAAATGAAATTGAACCTATTTTGATGCATATGAGCACTATTGAAATGTATATTACTTTGAATAGAGTATTTATTAAAAAGGACTCTGTCATTGTCTCACTCATAAAATCCAAGCATGACATTTCATAATATATTACTCCCTGACATTAAAGGTTTTATGTAAGGCCTTAGCCTTTGAAATGTTCCAGTTATCCTGTTTCAACACATTGTACTGGTTGATATTTAAAGTCACTACAAGCTCATGTGACATTTTAGGCCTGACTGTCGTTACTCTGCTGCCTGACAACAGATTTTCCTCAGGAATGAAACTCAGTGACCCAACTGACACCACTACGGGGTATGAACTCATTAAGTCCAAGCCGATCTAATTAACCAAATCAGTAATCCCTTAAAGTATTTTGCTTCCCAGAAATCCTTTGTTCCTAATGATTTAGCGTTAATGGGAGATCATCCAGAATCACTTAAGGAGAGCCCTTCCAAAGAGATCTTTCTAAATTAAAGCTGTCTGAAACAGTCTCTGATCCTTGCCTTCTCAGAAGCGCTTTTTACAGATTTTTAAGTGTCTTTCTTGTGATGAATAAAGAAACATTAAGGATGATCTTATTATTCAGCATCACCTTTCTAAGTTTCCCTTTCTTCATCCTATGCTATTTTTACTTACCCACTTCCATGATTTTCTGAAGTTTTTGTACTTGCTTTGTCCCCCATCTCCATCCCAAATTATCTCAACTGTGGCCCAGTTACTGCATTTAGTTCCGCCTTTTCCTCTTCCTCCTACCCTTTGCACTTTTAAAAAAAGTTTTGTATATACCTAAAACATGTTGTAAAATCTTACTCCCTTTCAAATTTTCATATATATTCTTGTCTGCAATTATTAGACTGCAATTATTCAGGTATGACCTAAATCAAACCCCTTATGATTATACAGTGGAAGTGAGAAAAAGATTTAAGGGACTAGATCAGATAGACAGAGTGCCTGATGAACTATGGACAGAGGTTGGTGACATTGTACAGGAGACAGGGATCAGGACCATTCCCATGGAAAAGAAACGCAAAAAAGCAAATAGGCTGTCTGAGGAGGCCTTACAAATACTGTGAAAAGAAGAGAAGCAAAAAGCAAAGGAGAAAAGTAAAAATATTCCCATTTGAATGCAGAGTTCCAAAGAAGAGCAAGGAGAGATGAGAAAGCCTTCCTCAGTGATCAATGCAAAGAAATAGAGGAAAACAACAGAATGGGAAAGACTAGAGATATCTTCAAGAAAATTAGAGATACCAAGGGAACATTTCATGCAAAGATGGGCTCGATAAAGGACAGAAATGGTATGGACCTAACAGAAGGAGAAGATATTTAGAAGAGGTGGCAAGAATACACAAAAGTACTGTACAAAAAAGATCTTCATGACCCAGATAACCATGATGGTGTGATCACTCACCTAGAGCCAGACATCTTGGAATGTGAAGTCAAGTGGGCCTTAGAAAACATCACTACGAATAAAGCTAGTGGAGGTGATGGAATTCCAGTTGAGCTATTTCAAATCCTGAAAGATGATGCTGTGAAAGTGTTACACTCAATATGCCAGCAAATTTGTAAAACTTAGCAGTGGCCATAGGACTGGAAAAGGTCAGTTTTCATTCCAATCCCAAAGAAAGGCAAGGCCAAAGAATGCTCAAACTACCGCACAATTGCACTCATCTCACATGCTAGTAAAGTAATGCTCAAAATTCTTCAAGCCAGGTTTCAGCAATACATGAACCGTGAACTTCCAGATGTGCAAGCTGGTTTTAGAAAAGGCAGAGGAACCAGAGATCAAATTGCCAGCCTCTGCTGGATCATGGAAAAAGCAAGAGAGTTCCAGAAAAACGTCTATTTCTGCTTTATTGACTATGCCAAAGCCTTTGACTGTGTGGATCACAATCAACTGTGGAAAATTCTGAAAGAGATGGGAATACCAGACCACCTGACCTGCCTCTTGAGAAATCTATATGCAGGTCAGGAAGCAACAGTTAGAACTGGACATGGAACAACAGACTGGTTCCAAATAGGAAAAGGAATACGTCAAGGCTGCATATTGTCACCCTGCTTATTTAACTTCTATGCAGAGTACCTCATGAGAACACTGGGCTGGAAGAAACACAATTTGGAATCAAGATTGCCAGGAGAAATATCAATTACCTCAGGTATGCAAATGACACCACCCTTATGGCAGAAAGTGAAGAGGAGCTAAAAAGCCTCTTGATGAAAGTGAAAGAGGAGAATGAAACAGTTGGCTTAAAGCTCAACATTCAGAAAATGAAGATCATGGCATCTGTCCCATCACTTCATGGGAAACAGGTAGGGAAATGGTGGAAACAGTGTCAGACTTTATTTTTGTGGACTCCAGAATCACTGCAGAAGGTGACTGCAGCCATGAAATTAAAAGACGCTTACTCCTTGGAAGGAAAGTTATGACCAACCTAGATAGTATATTGAAAACCAGAGATATTACTTTGCCAACAAAGGTCCGTCTAGTCAAGGCTATGGTTTTTCCAGTGGTCATGTATGGATGTGAGAGTAGGACTATGTAGAAAGCTGAGCACCAAAGAATTGATGTTTTTGATCTGTGGTGCTGGAGAAGACTCTTGAGAGTCCCTCGGACTGCAAGGAGATCTAACCAGTCCATCCTAAAGGAGATCAGTCCTGGGTGTTCATTGGAAGGACTGATGCTGAAGCTGAAACTCCAATACTTTGGCCACCTAATGCGAAGAGTTGACTCATTGGAAAAGACTTTGATGCTGGGAGGGATTGGAGGCAGGAGGAGAAGGGAATGACAGAGGATGAGATGGCTGGATGGCATCACCGACTCAATGGACATGAGTCTGAGTGAACTCCGGGAGTTGGTGATGGACACGGAGGCTTGGCGTGCTGCGATTCATGGGGTCGCAAAGAGTCGGACTCAACTGAGCGATTGAACTAAACTGAACTGATTCATCTTCAGTTTTGCTGACTTACCAACTTAACCATTTCAAAATCCTTATCAGAAGTAGTCTGAAGTGATAGCTAATAAAGATAACAGATATATACTATCTTAATCTGTATCAAGCTCTCCTCTAACATGAGATTGACATTTATTTTTTATAATAGATAAATGGCAACATAATAATTGATACCTCAGATATGAATTTATAGATAAATCTAAAGATGTAAATACAGATGGAATTTTCTGTATTTTTTCTTTTCTTCTGTTTCTCCATCAATTATTTCACACCTATGTTTGTTTTACATTGTTATTCCATAAAGTTGAACAAACTTACCTGTCATGTAAATTCCCTTTGTCTCTCAACTCCTACATTATGGTTATAATAAACTTGTAATTATTTTAAACACAGAGCTGACTGGTGAAGTATCAGTCTTCATCCATTGAAAGGGAGAACGAAATCCTTTTTACAAAGTACTTTAAAAAGAAAAAAGACATCAACCAACCACTTGTGTACACAAACCGCCCAAACCTCACATGCGAAGCCAAGAAGACAGACTCTGGGACGCTGTGCCTAGACCTCCTTCATTTTGTACCCCAGGCACTGTGGTGAAAGACGGGAAAATTGTAACTATAGGAGGTGGGGACACATGTTTTCCTAGTGAAAATGGGAATAGAGTCTCTAAAAAAAAGACTCCGCAATAATCAGACCCTTACTTTCTTAACTCAGCAGCTATACACTACATCAAAGTATATCATATCACTAATACACCCACCTCATCCAACTCAAATAGTATGAGGTAGCTAGCTGACAGAGTTGCTACTCCCAATGCCTAATTCACTTTTTCAGCCATTGTCATATACAAGGAAATCCTATCTTCCAGGTGCAAATGCAAAAATGGGGCTGCTAATGGACTGGATAGATCTCCTTGCAGCCCAAGGGACTCTCAAGAGTCTTCTCCAACACCACAGTTCAAACACATCAATTCTTCGGCACTCAGCCTTCTTCACAGTCCAACTCTCACATCCATACATGACCACAGGAAAAACCATAGCCTTGACTAGACGGACCTTAGTCAGCAAAGTAATGTCTCTGCTTTTGAATATGCTATCTAGGTTGGTCATAACTTTTCTTCCAAGGAGTAAGCGTCTTTTAATTTCATGGCTGCAGTCACCGTATGCATGATTTTGGAGCCCCAAAAAAAAAGTCTGACAGTGTTTCCACTGTTTCCCCATCTATTTCCCATGAAATGATGTCAGCCGTGGGATTTCTTTGGAAGGAATGATGCTAAAGCTGAAACTCCAGTACTTTGGCCACCTCATGTGAAGAGTTGACTCATTGGAAAAGACTCTGATGCTGGGAGGGATTGGGGGGCAGGAGGAGAAGGGGACGACAGAGGATGAGATGGCTGGATGGCATCATGGACTCAATGGACGTGAGTCTGAGTGAACTCTGGGAGTTGGTGATGGACAGGGAGGCCTGGCGTGCTGCGATTCATGAGGTCACAAAGAGTCGGACGCGACTGAGCGACTGAACTGAACTGAACCTAATAGCTTATAATATACTTGATTATTCTAGTTTCCCCAAATTCTGCTACATTTAACAGTGAAAGTTACTTTCTCCATATCTTTCCTTATCACAGTAGTAAAAGATGAAAATTGCTACTTATAGAACACAGCAAGGGTAAAATCTGGTGAATGAAAAACTAATCTTTAAAACCAAGCTTGCACGCAACAAGTAGCATTCTAACATAATCAAACTCCGCTACAGATACACTGCATTTTTCTTGCTTTTAGAGCAGGGATTCTTAATCATGGTTGATTTTGGTCCCCAGGGACACATGGAAATATCTAGGGACATTTTGGGTTATCCTAACTGCTCTGGACCTCTAGTGGGTGAAGAATAAGAGGCCAGGGTTGCTGCTCACCATCCCACAATGCACAGCACAGTCTCCCACCACAAAGAATCATCTGGTCCAAAGTTTCAATAGTGCCCAAGCTGAGAAAGCCTGCTTTATGATGAAATTTGCAGTGCATATTTGATTATATTTTAATATTAGAACATGTGAAGAGCAGTAAATGAATACAGCAAGTAATTCGACAAAAGAAAATGATAATTTCCCCTTTTGTCTTTAAAAATCCATTTGGAGAAGAGGGGAAAGACATAGAGACAAAGATAAAAAAGACTCTATTTAGCTGTGTTTTCTCCCTCAGTAATTCAGACTTAGAACTTGATTATTTTGTCTTCAAAACATGTTTTGCATGCACTTGAGGATATTTACCAAATAACTCAACATTTTAACGAAGTTTAAATAATAATGCTGATGATTAAAAAAATGTGGGCTATAGTTCATTATAGTTCATGCACAATCCTCCAAGTTGTCTGAAGACAGGAATATTTGCTCACTTTTTTGCCAACTGCTTTTTCCTCTGGCTCTACAGGTTCTCCAGACCCTCTCCTCCTCCCAGCTCCCTATCCCCACCCTCATATCCTACTCTCAATTTCTTCATACATTCAGTAGGAAAAAATAAAAAGCAATAAATCACTGATCTCAAATTACTAGGCATGTATCAGTTCATTAATAAACAGAGCAATTAAGACCACACACATTTACCTAACTTACCATTATCAATATGTGTATGTTGTTTTTTCCATACTTAGCAGTTTTCTCATCTTCTGCCTCAGAAACAACCATGATATTACAAGTTGTTAACAAACACAGCTTTTATTCTATGATTCGGAGTCAACACTGACTTCTGCATCCAGATATCCCTGGGTGGTTGCACCCTAAATCCCTCTATTTTGGTTACAACAGCTGAATTGAGTTTAACTTTGTAATTCTGGAGGCTTCCCTGGTGGCTCAGAGGTTAAAGCATCTGCCTCCAATGTGGGAGACCCAGGTTCAATCCTTCGGTCAGGAAGATCCCTTGGAGAAGGAAATGGTAACCCACTCCAATATTCTTGCCTGGAGAATCCCATGGACGGAGAAGCCTGGTAGGCTACAGTCCACAGGGTCACAAAGAGTCGGGCACAACCAAGCGACTTCACTTCACTTATAATTTTTGTATTTCCTAATAGTAACAGTATTGCCACTTCTAACTCTCCTGATCATTGAACAATTGAAAAACAAACTAAGCAAACAAACCACAACAAAACATAATTTTCAGGACCTCATACAAAATCATGCCATTTTTTTTTCCTGTCCTTAGCCATAATGAAGATAATTTTCTTAGTCTAGATTACTTTGATTTTCACACTTCTATTACCATTTGCAATTCTTCCCTTTCTTTGACTCCATTTTTAAAATCACAGGGTAACTCCTTCTTGGCTGCTACAAAAAAGCTTTATGTTTTTAAAAATTAAGTCCTTTGCACTAATTTCTAGTCTTTCCCAATTCATCACTTGATAGTGGGCATTCTTTTCCACAACTCTCCCAGGTTTATATGAAAAATCAAATTCTTGCTCCACAATTGCTCTAATTTCACCATTATTTGCAAATATGAGAAACAGCAATAAGAACTTTCATATAAGTAGGAGTAGAGAGGCAAAACAGAGAAAAGGATAAGAAAGGCACTTCCTCACAAGCCAAAGTATGAGCATTTCAGGCAGTATTTTTTTCACATTACATATTATACAAGCACTTGTATTAGCTTCCATTACTTCTGTGAACTTAATGAGCAAAAACAGCACCAATTTGTTAACTTACAGTTCTGGAGGTCAGAAGTTCAAACAGTCTCGCTGAGCTCAAAGCAAGGTGCTGGGAGGCCAGGGCTCCTCTCTGATGGCTCCATGGAGAATCTGTTTGCTTGCTTTCTCCAGCTTCTAGAAGCAACCCCTACTCCTTGGTTTGTGGGCCCTTCCACCATTTGTAAAGCCAGTAACCTCAAGTCAAGTCTTTCTTGCACTTCTTTTCTCTGAAACTCCTCCCTAGAAGGACGCTTGTGATTACATTGGGCACACCTGAATCATCCAGCATACACCCAGCATTGCAAGGTCAGCTGGTTAGCAACATTAATTCCATCTGCAACATGAATACCTCTTTGCCTTGTAACACAACACATTCACAGTTTCTGGGAATTAGAAGGTGGACATCTTTGGACAAGGGATTATTTTGCCTCCTATAGTGCTTACTTGTTTTGGAGTGTGGTGTTTTTCTTTTCTTTCAACTGTAAACCAGAATAATTTAAAAATTAGTTCTAACTAAAAAGTTAGATAGCATCTTCTCTCAATTCCTCTTAAAATCCCAGCAAAGTGGCCTCTCTCTCAGAAAAAAATTACAAAAAAAACACTTTACAGAATAATTAGTAGGCTTTTCATACATTGGTAAAACAAAACAGCAAAAAGAAAAAAAGAATGTCAAATAAATGCTTAATGGAATCAAACTAGCTTTACAATTTAACTGATTTTTGTTGTCATAAGCATTTTTAAAAGTTTTAATATAAGTAATACATAATAGAGTTACAATTACAAATAAAAGAAAATTATAAATTTCAAATTGTCATCATAAGTGTTTTTAAAAGCTTTAATCTAAGCAATACATAATAGAGTTACAATTACAAATAAAAGAAAATTATAAAGTTCAAATTATTTCTAAACCCGCTACAATGCTAGGCACTTATCTTTTTTATATACATTCATTCATATTATCACAAAAATATTTTTATGTCAGGAATTAAAAGTTTTAAATTGATGACTAAATAATATTTTGTTAAAAGTTACAGTGCATATTGTCTGCAATTGGGGCTACTTACAGAAGAAGTGGTTAATATCTTTTATCACATAAAAGATATTCATGTGAATATCTCTGTGTTCTCTATCCTTAATTACTAGGAGTAAAAATAAATCAAAGACTATGCTGATTTTTTAGTAGTCATTGTTTATGCACACTACATGTGTGGTCGTTTATAACAGGTGGATTCATGAACTCCTTAGTCTGGAAGTGATGTTTAATTTTTCTCTATAATATAAAGTATTCCAATGCTTCTAATTTTGTGATTTCAAGAAAATCTTTCATGCAAATGGCAGCATTATAAAAATAATTATAAGTACTCAGTAAAGAACACAATGTGTAGTGAGTAGTCAGTGAATGGTTGAATGACCATTTTTGCTTTGGGCAGGTGGCTCAGTGTTAAAGAATACACCTACCAAAGCAGGAGCCACAGGAGATGCAGGTTCGATCCCTGGGTGGGAAAGATCCCCTGGAGGAGGAAATAGCAAACCCACTCCAGTTAGTTTTCTTGCCTCGAAATCCCATGGACAGAGGAGCCTAGTAGACTGTGGTCCATGGTGTCCAGAGTCGGACGTGACTGAAGCAGCTGAGCACGCACGCGCAGATGGCATTCTTACGGGCACACACTGGGCAGCACCAGCATATCCACACATCGCTTTCATATTTTCTGTCAAAAGACAGATTATATCGTTTGGAACAGTGACTCTCACCACCTTGGCAGCGCATTTGTAGTCACCTGGCAAGTTTTAGGAAATCATGCAGACTAGGCACTGATTTTATAAGCTGCCCAGCTGACTCTGCTATGCAGCCAAGGTTTTACATTTTACTGCTCAGGCTTTGTACTGGACTAGACCATTAAATCAGACTCTCCAAGGGTAGGGTGTGGACAACAGCACTTTCTAGAGATCCCCAGGAGAATAACTGGTGCAGACCAAACTGAGAACCACTGAAATGGTCCTCAGGGACAATTAACCAAACTATTTGTTTTACAAGCATAACTGAGGATAACTGAGACCCTGAGTGCCCAGCAGTCTTCCCCCAAGGCTAAAGACCTAATTCCTATAGATTTTGTATTAGAAGTCAGGCTGTATTTAGCATAGAGATTCAAAGCACAGAATAAATCATTAAAAAAAAAAACATTTTTCAAACCACCAAAAATAGATGACAGTATGACATCATTTAGAATCTTCTAGAAGAACTCCTCTATTTAGGTGCTCAATCGTGTCCAACTCTGAGACCATATGGACTATAGCCCACCAGGCTTCTCTGTTCATGGGATTCTCCAGGCAAGAATATTGGAATGGGTTGCCATTTCCTTCTCCAGGGGATCTTCCTGACCCAGGGATCAAATCCACATCTCTTGCGTCTCCTCCATTGGCAAGGGGGTTCTTTACCAGTAGCACCACATGGAAGCCCAGCTAATTATATGTCTTATCTATTTATTTGGGCTTCCCTGGTGTTTCAGACCATAAAGAGTCTGCCTGCAAGGCAGGAGACCAGGGTTCAATCCCTGGGTCTCGAAGATCGTCTGGAGAAGGAAATGGTAACCACTCCAGTGTTCTTGCCTGGAGAATCCCAGGGACGGGGAGCCTTTTGGGCTGCCATCTATGGGGTCGCACAGAGTCGGACACGACTGAAGTGACTTAGCAGCAGTAGCAGCCAGTATTCTTGCCTGGAAAATCCCATGGATTGAGGAGTCCATCAATTTATTGCTGCTAAACTCCTTGGTCAGATTATCTACTGACTCATCAAAGCTCACCTTGCACTTTAAATGATTCTGAAAAGCCTTTGAATTAAACTGAGACAGAATCTTGGGGTTATGAGTGTTATACCCATGTGGGGTCCCATGTCTCAGTAACTGGTCCACTAATGTGTTAATGGCTGGGAGTTTAACAGAATGAAAACAATAGGAAAAGAGACGATATATAGTTAGAGGACTGATTGTTCCACGCCGGGTTTCCTGTGTGGGAAATCAAACGACTTGCTGCGAATTGTTTGTGTGCAAAAGTCTTTGGCAGTGAAGCCAACAAAAGCACTGGCTAGTGTGTCAGCTCAAAGCAAAACACATCAAATTATGTATTCAGCAAGTCCTCATAATCAGAACCCTGGTCATGTGATCACTTGCTTTCCACTTAGGCTTTGGGAGGCCCTTCCTGTGAACAGAACGTCTGGCCTATTAAGCACAGAGCTGCCAAGTCAGAGCCACAGGTGGCCCTGACTTGGCAAGCGATAAAGCACCAGCTACGCTGCAGACAATAAAAAATAGACAGGGCTTTTCATCTGGTTTTCAGTATATACATACAGAACAAAAGTTTCTTGGGGAAAAGTTGAGTTTTATGATTAAACATAATGCCCAGTGTATTTCCCTAATATATTACCAAGCTCCTACTTAAGGTTTGGAAAGTTTTTATTGAAAGTCACTGATTTAAAAGTCTGTACAAAAGACAGCATTGGAGCTGAATAATAAGTAGCTATGTTCTTTTATTTTTCCCCATTTCTTCTTATGTTTTAAGTATTCATCATTGATGTATACCTTCTCTGCAACTGTACAGAAAAGGCATACAGAATGTGTGTATTGAGAATTTTATAAATCCCCCAACTTCACCTCTGTGTCACTCCCAGCCATGAAACACAGCCAAAGGATGCTCACAAGATGCCATTTCCCGAACTCTATAGACCTGGTACTCTTTCTCTCTTAACAGATATGTTCATTGTATTTCTATCAGTCCGATCCTTCTCAAGTTCCTGCAATACCTATGTTGACCTAAACCTTATGCACCTACTTAGCTTCACCCTACATGATGTATACATCCCATCTCAACACCATCTAGTTCCTCTGATGTAAGTTCTCCAAATGTATGTATATGTAACCCTGCCACTTGCATCTGGGTATCTATTTGATCCTCCTGTTCTCTGAGGATATAAACTCCAGTCCCAGAAACGTGGTGACTGAAAAACAGGATCACTGCCAGGGAAACTGCAATATATTCCAGGCTCTGCCACTTTATAGATTTATCAGAGTAAAAAATTTCAGGACCTATTTTCTTCATCCATAAAGTAAAATAAAATTTTTACAACATTTTGTTCAGGGTGGTTGTTGAAGTCATGTAAGTCAATGGAAAGTGACCATCTTAAAAAGGCATGTGATTGAAAATTTGTATCAGAAACAATTTCCATATTTCCAATTTTTTTATAATTTAAAGAAATCTTAAAATGTAACTAATCTAACTTACAGTAAAGTACAAAATTTATTTCTAATTCTCTGATAAAAGATTACCAGTTTCTGCTTGAATATATTTAGTGATAGGGACTCTTTCTGTCTGAAGGCAACTCATTCCAGTCTTAACAATGTGTATTTATCTGTGATAGTATTCTTTCAAAAAAACCAAAAATAACCATATCTGATATAACTTATAAACTGACCAAATATTTACCACAGGATATTATGAAAAACAAAGTAATTTATTTTCTTTTTTCTTTTTGCTTTTCAATATTATTACCAAAAAAAAAAATT
Organism: Aepyceros melampus; assembly: GCA_006408695.1. Classification (NCBI taxonomy): domain Eukaryota; kingdom Metazoa; phylum Chordata; class Mammalia; order Artiodactyla; family Bovidae; genus Aepyceros; species Aepyceros melampus. Next base: position 184,087 of record SJXQ01009317.1, read on the forward strand.
ACAATCAGGTTTAAGTAACAGGCAAATTTGGCCTTGGAGTATGGAATGAAAGAGGGCAAAGGCTAATAGAGTTTTGACAAGAGAATGCACTGGTCATAGCAAACACCCTCTTCCACAACACAAGAGAAGACTCCACACATGGACATCACCAGATGGTCAACACCAAAATCAGATTGATTATATTTTTGCAGCCAAAGATGGAGAAGCTCTATATAGTCAGCAAAAACAAGACTGGGAGCTGACTGTGGCTCAGATCATGAGCTCCTTATTGCCAAATTCACACTTAAGTTGAAGAAAGTAGGGAAAACTACTAGACCATTCAGGTATGACCTAAATCAAATCCTTTATGATTATACAGTGGAAGTGAGAAATAGATCCAAGGGACTAGATCTGATAGATAGAGTGCCTGATGAACTATGGACGAGAGTTCATGACAATATACAGGAGACAGGGATAAAGGCCATCCCCAAGGAAAAGAAATGCAAAAAGAAAAAATGGTTGTCTGAGGAGGTCTTACAAATAGCTGTGAAAAGAAGAGAAGCAAAAAGCAAAGGAGAAAAGGAAAGATATTCCCATCTGAATGCAGAGTTCCAAAGAACAGCAAGGAGAGATAAAAAAGCCTTCCTCAGTGATCAGTGCAAAGAAATAGAGGAAAACAATATAATGGGAAAGACTAGAGATCTCTTCAAGAAAAATAGAGATACCAAGGGAAAATTTCATGCAAAGATGGGCTCAATAAAGGACAGAAATTGTATGGACCTAACAGAAGCAGAAGACATTAAGAAGAGGTGGCAAGAATACACAGAACTGTACAAAAAAGATCTTCATGACCCAGAGAACCATGATGATATGATCACTCAACCAGAGCCAAACATCCTGGAATGCAAAGTCAAGTGGGCCTTAGGAAGCATCACTACAAACAAAGCTAGGGGAGGTGATGGAATTCCAGTTGAGCTATTTCAAATCCTAAAAGACCATGCTGTTAAATGGCTGCACTCAATATGCCAGCAAATCAGGAAAACTCAGCAGTGGCCACAGGACTGGAAAAGGTCAGTTGTCCTTCCAAAGCCAAAGAAAGGCAATGCCAAAGAATGCTCAAACTGCCGCACAATTGCACTCATCTCACATGCTAGTAAGGAATGCTCAAAATTCTCCAAGCCAGGCTTCAACAGTACATGAACTGTGAACTTCCATATGTTCAAGCTGGTTTTAGAAAAGGCAGAGGAACCAGAAATCAAACTGCCAACATCTGTTGGATTATCAAAAAAGCAAGAGAGTTCCAGAAAAACGTCTATTTCTGCTTTATTGACTATGCCAAAGCTTTTGACTGTGTGGATCAACACAAACTGTGGAAAATTCTGAAAGAGATGGGAATACCAGACCACCTGACCTGCCTCTTGAGAAATCTGTATGCAGGTCAGGAAGCATAAGTTAGAACAAGACATGGAACAATAGACTGGTTCCAAATAGGGAAAGGAGTACATCAAGGCTGTGTATTGTCACCCTGCTTATTTAACTTATACACAGAGTACATCATGAGAAACGCTGGGCTGAATGAAGCACAAGCTGGAATCAAGATTACTGGCAGAAATATCAATAACCTCAGATATGCAGATGACACCACCCTTATGGCAGAAAGTGAAGAAAAACTAAAGAGCCTCTTGATGAAAGTGAAAGAGGAGAATGAAAAAGTTGACTTAAAGCTCAACATTCAGATAACAAAGATTATGGCAACTGGTCCCATCACTACATGGCAAACAGATGGGGAACGAACAGACACAGTGACAGACTTTATTTTCTTGGACTCCAAAATCACTGCAGATGGTGACTGCAGCCATGAAATTAAAAGACGCTTGCTCCTTGGAAGAAAAGCTATGACCAACCTAGACAGCATATTAAAAAGCAGAGATATTACTTTGCCAACAAAGGTCTGTCTAGTCAAGGCTATGGTTTTTCCAGTAGTCATGTATGGATGTGAGAGTGGGACTATAAAGAAAGCTGAGCACCAGAGAATTGATGCTTTTGAACTGTGGTATTGGAGAAGACTCTTGCAAGTCTTTTATACTACAAGGAGCTCCAACCAGTCGATCCTAAAAGAATACAGTCCCAATTATTTATTGGAAGGACTGATGTTGAAACTGAAACTCCAATATTTTGGCACCTGATGCAAAGAACTGACTCACTTGAAAAGACCCTGATGTTGGGAAAGATTGAAAGTGGGAGGAGAAGCGAATGACAGAGGATGAAATGGTTGGATGGCATCACCGACTCAATGGACATGAGTTTGATTAAACTCCTGGCATTGGTGATGGACAGGGAAGCCTGGCGTGCTGCAGTTCATGGGGTCACAAAGAATCAGACATGACTGAGTGACTGAACTAAACTGAGGTTTAAACTTTCAATTTAAAGGAAAATTAGTAAAACTCGGACCATTAACATAAAGACAATCATTTTCTGTTCACTAACTTTGACCCTTGAACTTGAGATATTAGCGGGTCCATCCTGCAGTGAATTCTTACGTTCAGCAACTCTAGGTATAGCTTGCAAACAGCTAACAAAAAAAAGAAACAATGACAAGGCTATTAAGAGTTAATTAATGACTAAAGACCAGAAGGAATTTTTGAGTAATTACAGATAACAACAACAAAAAAAAAAAAACAGTATTACAGCCAAAAGCATATGGAAACATGCTCAACACATTATCAGGAAAATGCAAAATAAAACTACAATAATATATCAATACATACAGCAGATTGTAAAGGAAGAAAATAACTGTCAAAACAAAGTGACAGTGAACACATGGGGTGACTAGAATGCTTATATATTGCTGGTGGGAGTGACAGTCAGCACAACCACTTTGAAAATTTGACTATATAGTGATGTTAAAAATACATATGACCTAACAAGTCCAACCTGGGAATGTACTCAATAATGAGTTCTTAGTTTGACATGAACAAAAATGTTAATAGAAACTTTATTCATAATTGTCCAAAACTGAGTTTGATTCAAATGTCCCTCACTAGCCAAAAAAATTAATTGTGTAGTATTCTTGCTCTCAAGTATGAGAAAGAACAAGCAACAACTTAAATGAATCTCCTAGACATAATATTCATCAAAAGACGACTCAAAAGAGGAAATATGGTACAATCCCATTTACATGAAGTTCAAAAACAGGAAAAAAAACCCATGCTGATAAGTTATACTAATGATTACATTTGTATGTTGACAGGGGGCATGAGGGAACCTCCTGAAATGCTGGAGATATTTTGTTTCTAGATGTATAAGGTGGTTACCTAGGCATTTACATTTATAAAACACTTAATTTGTATATTTAAGAACTGTGCACATAAAAACTACCATCAGTAGAGACTTGTAGTTTTATTATGCTGCTGCTGCTCAGTCGTTTCAGCGTGTCCAACTCTTTGTGACCCTATGGATTGTAGCCCACCAGGTTCCTCTGTCCATGGGGTTCTCCAGGTTAGGATACTATGGTGGGTTGCCCTCCCCAGGGGATCTTTCCAACCCAGAGATCCAACTCCTATCTTTTATGTCTCTTGCTTTGCAGGCAGATTCTTTACCACTGAGCCACCAGGGAAGCCTGTAGTTTCACTATATTATATTCTAAAATATAATTCACCTTCTTTTTCCATCTCAGTCTCTTTAGAATATACCAAAATAATATCATGTGTAATAACGTCATAGTAACCTTATTCTTTCATTGTTAACAAGATAAAAATTAAAGAAAAATAGAGAAAACCAACTACGTAAAACACACAGTATTTTAAAAACAAACCACAAAAAAAGAGAGTGCGGGTGTGTGTCCCCGTGGAGTAAAGAGAGAAGAAAATCTAATCTCTTCCTTGAGAATTGTTTTGAAATAAATGGGAAAGAAATTAATCAGACAAAAGAAGGAGGAGAAATAGTTCATTACAGAATTGAATGTCAAATGTTTTTATGATATATGACGTTACCTAAGTGGAGCCTATGAGAAAGAAAAAAGGGGGGAATATTTCTAGAAAGGGCACCGTGGAACCCTGTTCCATGAGGGAGCAGATAACTTAAGTCCTGTCTTTTAGAGACGTCTGGGCTCCATCAGACAGCAAGCTTTACGAATCTCCTCCCATAGGAAGGGCAGCTTGCTTTGAGCACCACCACTCACCTCTATCATCCTCTTAAACCCCTGCCTTTCATATCACTACCCTTGCTTGTGTTGGTTTGGGGTTTTATATTGGAAAAGCAGAAGGTATGCTGTAAGTTGAAAGGAAAATGTTCAACTTTCTGGGCATTAGTCCAACTTGTGGTTTTACTAAATAAACATTCAATATACTTGCACTGTATGCAAGCCACTGTGATAGGTCTAGGAGAAAAAAGACAATTAAAGGAAAATAAAGCACAATCTACGAAAGGTTGACTTCAAATTGCCTAAAATCCTGTGGAAGGCAAAAGGGTGGTGGGGTTATTTAAGACCAACAGAAAAACATGAATACGATTAAGGAAGTAAACAAGGGTAAGGATATCCTAAACACATCATATCTGGAACAATTTGACTTTACCATTCCATGGGAAATAAGGGTGTTTTAAGTCAGTGAAGATCATTTAAAAATCTGGTCTCAGAGTCATGGTGAAGGTAGAATCCAAGATGGTCTCCAAAGATGGATGTGTAGAACCGTGCTGAACACAAAATGTTGTGTGGAAAAATAAGTGTTCAGTTCAGTCCAGTTCAGTCGTTCAGTCGTGTTCGACTCTTTGCGACCCCATGAATCGCAGCATGCCAAGCCTCCCTGTCCATCACCAACTCCCGGAGTTCACTCAGACTCACGTCCATTGAGTCCGTGATGCCATCCAGCCATCTCATCCTCGGTCATCCCCTTCTCCTCCTGCCCCCAGTCCCTCCCAGCATCAGAGTCTTTTCCAATGAGTCAACTCTTCGCATGAGGTGGCCAAAGTACTGGAGTTTCAGCTTCAGCATCCAAAGAAATCCCAGGGTTGATCTCCTTCAGAATGGACTAGTTGGATCTCCTTGCAGTCCAAGGGACTCTCAAGAGTCTTCTCCAACACCACAGTTCAAGGGAAAAACAAATAATTTAGTTTGTTTGTTTTTAATGAGGCTAAGTACATTCAGCTGTTATGCTGCATTCAGTCATTCAGTTATGTCCGATTCTTTGTGGCCTCATGGACTGTAGTCCACCAAGCTCCTCTGTCCATGGAATTTTACAGACAAGAAACTGGAGTGGGTTGCCATTTCCTACTCTAAGGGATCTTCCTGACCCAGGGACCAAAGCTGAGTCTTTTGCATCTCCTGCATTGGCAGGCGGATTCTTTACCACTGAACCACCTAACAAGCCCACATTCAACTCTTGCTGGCACTAATTACTACCTTAGAGGTTCAGAGCTTCCTAGGTAGTGAGTCTAGGGGAGAAATTTGGTTAAAGAAAGGTAAGCCAACTTGTCTTCAATCTTGATAGAAAGCAAATCATTTTGTTTCATTTGTTTATTTAGGATGGCTCAGGAGAAGCTGGTGGACACCAGTCTGGCCTCCCATCCTTCTTCCTCTTTCCCCTCCCCCACTTCAGTTTTCCTCACAGCCTCCACTGACTGTGAACAAAAATAATAATACAGAAAATGAAGAAAATCCAAATAGTTATTTCTTTTTTAAATTAATTTTTATTGGAGTACAGTTGCTTTACAATGTTGGGATAGTTTTTCTTATACAGCAGAGTCAACTGTATGTATACACATATTCCCTCTTTTTTCGATTTCTTTCCCACTTAGGTCACCACAGAGCACTGCCAAGCAATTATATATCAATTAATAATTTTAAAAGCAATAGAATAACTAGATACTGTTTATCATTTCAGAATCGAGTGATAATTTGCATAGCGATCTGCAAGTTGGTTGTTTTTCAGCTGCTAAGTTGTGCCTCACTCTTTGCAACCCCATGGACTGCAGCACACCAGGCCTCACTGTCCCTCACTGTCTCCAGAGTTGGCTCAAACTCATGTCCATTGAGTCAGTGATGCCATCCAACCATCTCATCCTCTGTTGCCCCCTTCTTCTCCTGCCCTCAATCTTTCCCAGCATCAGGGTCTTTTCCAGTGAGTCAGCTCTTCACATCAGGTGGCCAAAGTATTGGAGCTTCAGCTTCAGCATCAGTCCTTTCAATAAATATTCATTATTGATTTCCTTTAGGACTGACTGGTTTAATCTCTTTGCTGTCCAAAGGACTCTCAAGAGTCTTCTCCAGCACACAGTTCAAATCATCAGTTCTTCAGCGCTCAGCCTTCTTTATGGTCCAATTTTCACACTCATATATGACTACTGGAGAAACCATAGTTTTAACTATATGGACATTTGTTGGCAAAGTTTTGTCTCTGCTTTTTAATATGCTGTCTAGGTTTGTTATAGCTTTTCTTCTCAGAAGCATGTTTTTTATTAGTTATAGTGGCTTTTAAGAATTAAAAACAAAAAACGAGTCTCTTCCTTCCAAACTAATTTTATTTGCCTCTGCACACATATTCAAATTATATCAATTTTATGGAGTTTATGGGTCCCTGGGAACTCATATATTGTTTTTATTTTAGCCTTCCACTTCAGCCTCCCATCCCCTACCCCTAATGTTTGGAAGGCATAGATTGTATTTCTATTTTCTTACTGCTTTCTTTATATTTTTAAACAAATATCATTCACTTTAAAAGGAAATACAGAAGAGATTTGTAGACACTAATCTTAAATGAAAATTCTGGAATTTCTGTATGATTTTTTTATTTGGTGTTCATTATTATCACTGATCTTAATTTTTTAATGGCAATAAGGAGACAGAAAAAAATATTCACAGATTATTTGGATGAAAATTTTGACTTTGGTGTCTGTAACAGGCTGCTTTTATATACTATGGCTTTTGAGATGTCTAATAATTTAAATAGAAGTAAATTATTAAAGTAAAATGTGGTCCCATCACTTCACGGCAAATAGATGGGGAAACAGTGACAACCTTTATTTTCTTGGGCTCCAAAATCACTGCAGATGGTGACTGCAGCCATGAAATTAAAGACGTTTGCTCCTTGGAAGAAAAGTTACGACAGCATATTAAAAAGCAGAGACATTACTTTGCTGACAAAGATCCTCCTAGTCAAAGCTAGGGTTTTTCCAGTAGTCGTGTATGGATGTGAGATTTGGACTATAAAGAAAGCTGAACACCAAAGAATCGATGCTTTTGAACTGTGGTGTTGGAGAAGACTCTTGAGAGCTCCCTGGACTGCAAGGAGATCAGCCAGTCCTTCCTAAAGGAAATCAGTCCTAAATATCCATTGGAAGGACTGATGTTGAAGTTGAAACTCCGATACTTTGGCCACCTGATGCAAAGAACTGACTCATTGGAAAAGAGCCTGATGGTGGGAAAGACTGAAGGCAGGAGAAGAAGGGGACAACAGTGGATGAGATGGTTTGATGGCATTACCAACCCGATGGACATGAGTTTGGGCAAGCTCCAGGAGTTGCTGATGGACAGGGAAGCCTGGTGTGCTGCTCCATAAGGTTGCAAAGGGTTGGACATGACTGAGCAACTGAACTGAATTGAACTGATTAAAGTAAAATAGGCTCATGCCCCAGATGAAGTTCCCTTAATAAAAAAATGCATGTCTGAAACCATAGTAACAAAATGCTCAACAGTAATAATTTATTTGACATAATAACTTCTATCAGACTTACAAATGCAAACAAGACAAATAAGAATATGAAAATTAAAATCCTTCCCTTCAAAATATTTTATTTATAACCAAAAGAATTATACATTTATACCTAAGAAAAATAAAATTAATTTATCAAGATATTAAATTATGTATAACAATTATTCCAATTTCTTCTAAAAAGTATCTTTTAGACATAATCCCATGGACTAAGTTTTTAAAAGAAATAAACCAATTTACTAGTCAGTGTTTAATAAAATGTTGCTCCATAGTTCTTTTGAGATTTTGTAGCTAAAATTAAAGTAATAGAGAACAGACATTAGAGCATAAGTTACTCCATTATGCTAGTTAAGTAGATGGGTAAATAACACATTACAAAAATGATCAATTTTGCTATTATAATAAGAGGCAAAACAACAATTAAGGAGTTATATCTTTTTTAGTTGAATGGACATTATAATTATTTAATAAAACCTTGTTTTAAAAAGAAGGACTAGGACAATGGGGCATAGATTAGACGTTTAGGATTGACATATACATGCTGCTACATTTAAAATGGGTAACCAACAAGGAGCTACTGTATAGCACAGGAAACTACTCAATATCTGTGATGACCTAAATAGGAAAAGAACTTGAAAGAGAATAGATAAATGTATATGCATAACTGAATCACTGCAGTATACACGTGAAGCTAACACAACATTGTTCATCAACTACACACCAATATGAAATTTTAAAAATGCTTTTAATGAAGAGGGAGCAGGAGATGTTCACTTTAACAATATATTTACAAAACAAATACACTGTACTTGGAATCAGATGGCTGATTCAAAAGCCAACAGAGCATCTAAACAGTTTGTGTCCTTGGACAAGACATTTAACCTGCCTAAAGTGAAGTCGCTCAGTTGTATCTGACTCTTTGCAGCCCTACACACTGTAGCCTGGTAGGTTCCTCAGTCCATGGGATTTTCCAGGCAAGAGATTTAATTTATCAGTCAAAAGAGATTTAACAAATTCATAAGATGTTCAGCTTTACAGAATAGTTAGTTTAATAAGATGCCCCACACATGCGTAAGTCACTTCCTGTCCGACTCTTTGTGACCCTAGGGAACGCAGCCTGCCAGGCTCCTCTGACCATGGGATTCTCCAGGTAAGAATACTGGAGTCGGGATGGGTTCGATTGGGTTGCCGGTCCAGGGACTGAACCTAGTTCTCTTATGTCTCCTGTACTGGTTCTCCACCACTAGCGCCACCTGGGAAGATGATTTATCATTTGCATTGTTTTGCTCAAATATCAGTTATAATTTTGAAGCACTGGGTCATGAAGCTATTGAAGAGGCAGAACCAGGATCAAAAATGCAGGTGTCTTCCCTCTCAGTTCTGTAGGTTTGGTTAGAGTACAGTACTGCTTGGAGGCTTTCTAGGTGGTGCTAGTGGTAAAGAACCTGCCAGCCACTGCAGGAGGTATGAGACGTGGGTTCCATCCTTGGGTCAGGAAGACCTGCTGGAGGAGAGCATGGCAACCCACTCAGTATTCTTGCCTAGAGAATTGCATAGACAGAGGAGCCTGGCGGGTTACAGTGCATAGGATCGCAAAGAGTTGAAATGACTAAGCATGCATGCACAGTCCCCTGAGTTTCTTGTGAGGCCAGATAAGCCTAGAGGGCTCACAGCTACGGCCTGGTGGCTTTGGATGTAGTCTTTTTCCCCAACAGAAGTACAAATAGAAACTCTTCCTACTTGTGCAGTTCTGGGACAAAGTTAGAGAGCAACACTTCATTAACATGGATCCCTCCTGTAGCCCCTCTAATGGTTTCTCCTGGTTGTCAGGTCCCCATGCTTGCGTGCTAAGTTGCTTCAATCGTGACTTACTTTAGTTACTTAGTTTAGTTACTTGATACTACATTTGCTATCACTGAAGTTTTATACAGTTACTTTAAGATAGCATTTCCAGAATATAAATGGCTTTAATATAATTCTTAACCATGAAATGTTCCCAGTTCACTAGACCCCCTAAAATTAGATTTCATATGCATTACACTATAATTGGTTCACTATTATTTAAAATATAATTGAAGTCTGGTGTGACCTGGTAGAGACAGTACAGTTCAGTTCAGTTGCTCAGTCATGTCTGACTCTCTGCAGTTCCATGGACTGCAGCATGCCAGTTCAAAAGCATCAATTTTTTGGTGCTCAGCTTTCTTTATGGTCCAACTCTCACATCCATACATGACTACTGGTAGAGACAAGTGGAAGATGAAAAAATATACTGTAAAATGTGATAAGAAATCTCTGCAAGTACTCTCACATTTATTTCAACAAGTGTTGGTTATAAGACAAAATAAAAAATCAAATCAGCTATCACTCCCTTGTCAATTTATTTATTTATTTATTTATTTATTTTATTAATTTAGCCTTAAATTCACTGATCAATTTTTATACACATGTGTGTATATTTTGTTGTTTGGTCACCAAGTTGTGTCTGCCTCTTTTGCAATCACATGGACTGTAGCTCACCAGGGTCCGCTGCCTGTGGGATTTCCCAGGCAAGAACGCTAGAGTGGGTTGCTATACACACACACACACAAACGTGCACGTGTGCACACACATACATATCATATACATACATATATATATGTGTGTGCTGGATTTCAAAATTAAAACTTTCTTCTCTGTGAAAGACACTGTTAAGAAATTGAAAACTGAAGCCATAGGAATTACAGAAAATATTTACAAATCAAAAATCTGATAAAGCACCTGTATACAACTAAAGTATAAACAGCTCTTAACACTTAGAAGAAAACAAACAACAAAAATGGAAAATCATGAAAAAGATGAAAACAAATGCTTCACTAAAGAAGGCACAAATGTGTCAGTGAAACGTATAAAAATATATTCAACATCATTACTCAGCTGGCAAATTAAACCACATGGATAAACCACTACATATATATTTTTAACAGTTTTTAAATAAAGTAACAACTCCAAGTACTGGTAAAGAGGCAAAATAACTGGAACTTCCATATACTGATGGTACAATGCAAAATTGCACAATCTGGCAGTTTCTCATAAGGGAAAAGATTTGCTTACCTTATGATCTAGCAATCCAACTTGGCGTTACTCAAATGAAATGAAAACCTGCATTCACACAAAAACCTGTAGGCACAAGTGTGTAGTAGCTTTATTTGTAATCATCCTAACCAGTCTATTCTAAAGAAGATCAGTCCTGAAGGATGTTCTTTGAAGGGAATGATGCTAAAGCTGAAACTCCAGTACTGTGGCCACCTCATGCAAAGAGTTGACTCACTGGAAAAGACTCTGATGCTGGGAGGGATTGGGGGCAGGAGGAGAAGGGGACGACCAAGGATGAGATGGCTGGATGGCATCACTGACTCGATGGACGTGAGTTTGAGTGAACTCCGGGAGTTGGTGATGGACAAGGAGGCCTGGAGTTCTGCAATTCATGGGTTTGCAAAGAGTCAGACACGACTGAGCGACTGAACTGAACTGAAACTGGAAACAAGGTTTCCTTGGTAGCTCAGCAGTAAAGATTCCTCCTGCCAATGCAGGAGATGCAAGTTAGACCCCTGAATCAGAAAGATCCCCTACAGAATCCACTCCAGTATTCTTACCTGGGAAATCTCATGGACAAAGGAGCCAGGCTGGCGATATTCATGGGGTCACAAAGAGTCAGACATGACTTAGTGACTAAACAGCAAACTGGAAACAATCTGCATGTCATTCCACTGGTGAAAAGATAAACTGTGGTACACTGCACTCACCAATAAAAAGAATGAAGAACTGATACGTGCAGTAAAGCAGATAAATTAAAATGCATTAAACTATGTGAAACAAATCAGATTCAAAAGGCTGTAATACTGTTTGATTCTATTAATATGACATTCTCGAAACAGCCATACTATTGGAATAGGGAAGAGAGATGTGGAGTGGGGAAGGATTGCCATCAAAGGGAAAGAGTTTACTTGGGAGGCGGTGATGAAACTATTCTGTATCTTGATTGTGGTGGTAACTACATTTTATCAACATTCATAGAACTGTATAGTTAGAGTAAATTTCACTGTATTTAAATTATATGTTAATGATTTAAATGAAGAAAAGAAAAAAAGAATAAGATATTGGTCTCACTCATGATTCATATCCATAAAACAAAATCTTTGGATTATCTCCAAGGTATTACTATACAGCACAGGGAACTATATTCAACATCCTGTAATAAACTAGAATGGAAAAGAATATGAAAAAGATATTGAAAAAGAATATGAAAAAATATAACTGAGTCACTTGCCACATAGCAGAAATTAAGACGTTGTAAATCAACTCTAAGATCATGTATCAGGTCAACTAAGATCATGTGTCTTCAGCTATATTATTTGCATGTTTTTTATAAATTAATTTCTTTATCATTAATTTTGTGTGTGTTTACCTAAATAAGCATTATATTTGAACACTTTAGGAAGTCTAAGAATTGTAAAGTGATCCATGTTATATAGTCTGGAAAGTAAATATTTCTCAGTAATTCTCTTGGGTTCCTCTCCCTGCTAATCCAGGTTTCTGAAATTAGCAACAGTAATAGGGATAATTTAGGATAATCCATTGATTCATAGATTTAAAAACTACTAAGATTAGCTTGTACTGGAAAGGGAACACATTGAGAAAGAATGATTGGTCAAAGAGGATCAGGACCAGAACAAAGGCCATAGGATATATAAATTCCAGAGGGAGCAAAAAAAGAAATATTTAGTTGGGACTTCATGCTGGCAGCCTGGGCACCTTGCAAGATACCAGGAAGGCTGCTGCTGGATGCCATGACCACATCAGGGCTGTTTCCTGCCATGGCTTCAGAAGAGCATGTGTTTCCCAGGTCTGCTGCCAGACTGTCTGCTGATTAACACACTAGTCTAAAGCATGGCATTGGGTGGCATTGTCTCCTCACCAATGCCCTGCAACTGTGTGAACCTGGAGCAAACCATCACTGACAGTGAAAAGATTGACTTTGTGAATTTGGGAGAGAAAATACTGTAAAGAACCATCCTCAATCTCTAACTTCTTACATATCTCCAAGCAAAAAAGTCAAATAGTGGAAGAGGGAACAAGAAGAAGAGGATAGGAAAGTGACATTATACAATTCAGTTATTAAGTTGTATATACAAAAAACTTCATCAAGATTTTGATCTTTGCAATGAAAATCATAGTGCATGTGAAAGGGAAAGGGTTAGTCACTCAAGTTATGTCTGACTCTTTGCAACCCCATGAACTGTATGTAGCCCAACAGGTTCCTCTGTCCATGGAATTCTCCAGGCAAGAATACTGGGGTGGGTAGCCATTCCCTTCTCCAGGGGATCTTCCCAACCCAGAGATTGAACCCACATCTCCTGCATTACAGGCAGATTCTTTACCATCTGAGCCACCAGGGAAGCTCATACAAGAATACTGGAGTAGATTGCTGTTTCCTACTCCAGGGGATCTTCCTGATCAATGGATTGAACCCACAGCTCTTGTGCTTTTTGAGTCATTGCAGGCTGATTCTTTACTATCCCAGAATTACCAAATGGTAAAAATCAGGCTCTGACATTTTTTCTGCAAAATGTTTTGTTAATAGAAACAAAAAATAGAAAAACAAACAATGAATAAATTAATAATAAAACAGACATTTGTCACACACTCAATCAGTGCCAGGTTGGTTACATAAGTGACTCATTCAAAACTCAAAACAATGCAATGGGATTGGCAGTGTTAACTACCTGGAGTTTTAAGCTGAAGAAATGAAATCTTGGAGATGTCCAATAACTTGCCCTGAATTGGACCTGGTAACCTTACCCCTTTCTGCCTTTCAAGTTAGTGCTGCTCCCAAAGTATGAGGAATGAGCCTCCTTTTCCAATAAAAGCAAAGTGCCCTCCAGGGCACTTACCATGATTCACCAACCATGATCTTAGGAGCTGATAGTTCAAGGAAGGAAAATTCTCTTTAATTTTCTTATGCCTCATGAAGCTTAACATCATTAGAGGAAGCAGAGTCATCTCTTCCTTTCAACACTAATTCATCTGCAATGTGAATATCAGAGAGATGTCCTGTACCACAATAGCACAGAACATAAGGCAAGAATTAATTTCCAGCCCTAATTTCACTTATCAAAAAAGGAAACCATAATCAGGCCTTTTCAGCCTATTCTATAGTATCAAGGATATAGCGAATCTTCATTTAGAAGGCCGGAATAGCTACCAAAATATTTTCAGTATCCACCTAAGTATAAACTCAAACTAACTCACAGAAGTTTTTAATCTCTAAGTAGAATATAACTTGAAAGTACATTCTTTTTCTATTTACATTTTCTTTGGAGAAACTATAAAGCCAACGCCAATTATACATTAGCCAAAGTACAAAAATATAAGACTCAAAAAGTACAAATATATGAAAAAAATGTGAAATCATAAACCAAGTTATTACATTTACTGGGTTTATTTACATCTTAAATATATTTGACTTGATGACTACAATTCCCAGTACATATCTTTTCGCAAATAAATGCTTAATTGACATGATTTCCACGTGACTAGACTTGGAAATTTTCTCTTGTGCTCTCCTGCCCTTCAGAGGTTATTTATCATTTTGGGTAACTGAGTCTATGGTTCTTTCATTAATGTGTTTTCTTCTCATTTATGTGTGTATTGAAACTTTAAAAAATTGCTGGCATGAGTTAAAAAATTTGTGAAAATGGAAATTATTCATGATCCTCCTTTTTTGCTTTGGCTCACCTGTCTTCTTTGAGATTTTATTCTCTTTAACAGACCAGGAGGTCTGTTAGCTCATAGAGATGATGACTGTGATATAATATATGTTTCTGGAGATTTAAAGAACAGATGCTATTGCTAGGACCATCAAACTGTGTGAAGTTTGAGATGAATGGCTCCTTTAAAAACAACTCAAATTGTGTCTGGGTTCCAAAAAAGCAAAAGCAACTTAGAAAAGCAGAATTATTAGAGTTAAAAAAATTTCTGTGCTATTTTTTTAAAAAATCAACTCTCTACTCATAATCCTACAAATCAATCCAACAATATGAACAAGACACCTGTTAGGAACTTGTCTTTCTACTAGAGAGGCAAATAAAAAGGTAAATACAGTCTTGCTCTCGGCGAAGTCCTAAAAGAAACTACAGAGCAGTCATCACAGCGGCGCTGTGCTGTGCTGTGCTTAGTGACCTCAGTCGCGTCTGCCTCTTTGCACCCCATGGACTGGAGCCGGCCAGGCTCCTCTATCCATGGGATTCTCCAGGCAAGAATATTGGAGTGGGTTGCCATGCCCTCCTCCAGGACAGTGGCACTCTGAGTTCCATATTAGAAGTATATGGAACGGTAGAAGCACAAACAAGTAGAAGCCAAAATCTTCCAAGCGGGGGCAGAATTAGAAACATGATGAAAGTCTTTGGAAAAGGGAAAAATACAAAAAGTGAGTTTTAAAAAATAAACAGATATGGCACGGTGACAGGGACTTTAGGTGTCCGGGAAGCATCAGGTGTCACGGCTCAGTGAGGCAATGATGGAACTGTGAGTATTCAGAAGAGCTGGAAATATAGGTGAAGTTGCAGAAAGAGACCCAATTTTGAACGGCCTTAGAATTCATGTTGAGTTTGATATTATCCTCTGAGTAATGATATGATGGTTAATGTGTCACTGCTTCTCTGGAGAATCCCAACTAATACAGAGAGGAAAGCATAAAAACTAATAACCAGAGAGTAACACATCAGTTTTACATTTAGAAGAATAATTCTGGTGATGGTGAGTGGCTCCTTTAAAAACAACTCAAATTGTGTCAAATTTGGTTTATTTGGTTAATTTTTAAAAGGTGTGTGTGTGTGTGTGTGTGCATGGGCGTTTAGTTATCTACCATGTGTTAGACATCGAGATGGCATTAAAGTTATAAACAAAAAATAAATAAACACAACCCTTGTCCCCATGGAGATAGTCAAAGTAGTTACAAGATGTATTTATTAAAAGGAAGTCAAACAAAAGATTAGTGGAAAGCCCCATCAAGAAATAATGAAAGCAGAAGTGACAAGCTAGTTTTGACATGGATTCAGGAGATATCATTCTCAAGACCTAGCAAGATAACTGAAGGTGGGGTAGAGGTGGTTTAAGAGAGAAAAATAAGTTGAAGATGATGCCCAGGTTTCTATCTTGAGAACAGCAGAAAGATAGCATTTAGAGTAGAAGATAAAGCAATTCATTTAAGAGTTAAACTTTATTTGCATACAAATCTAGGTCGTTTATAAAGATTATTCATTTAATTTATAGAACAATCCAATGGGGTAGACATTGCATTATTATCTCATGATTCTTTTGTGGATAAAGAAACTGAGTGTGGGGAAGTTTATGATGTTTAAAGTGAAAGCAAAAGTTGCTCAGTCATGTCCGACTCTTTGTGACCCCATAGACTATACAGTCCACAGAATTCTCCAGGCCAGAATACTGGCATGGGTAAGCTTTTTCCTTCTCCAGGGATCTTCCCAACTCAGGGATTAAACCCAGGTCTCTGGCATTGCAGGCAGATTCTTTACCAGCTGAGCCACAAGGGAAGCCCCAGAATACTAGAGTGGGTAGCCTATCCCTTCTCCAGCAGATCTTCCCTGCCCAGGAATCAAACTGGGGTCTTCTGCATTGCAGGTTGATTCTTTACCAACTGATCTATCAGGGAAGCCTCTATGAAGTCTAAACTGACACATTTTGCAAGGAGCAGAACTGGATTCAGACTCAGATAGGGCTGAATCAAACATGACCTCTTAAGGGTACAGTGACCATAGCTGGTGGCTCTCATTTGGTTCTCAGATGACTGAGTAAATAGAAAGATGTAGGCTTAAAAGTTCTCTCAAAAAAATGTAACTTTATCACCAAAAATAGTTTCCCTATTTGAGTCTCTGGTATATGAGTTTAGGTTGATTAATTAACAATCTCTTGAAAGTCATAGGCCAACACACACTTTCTGATTAACTGATTTATTGAACTAGAGAGGTTTTCTTTTAATAAACTACTTGCAAAATGTTCTTCCAACATTTCCTTTGAACTATTTCAGCCACTGCAAATGATATCTCTTAGATATAATCACTGACCATATGCATATACTTTTTCTGATTTGTCATTCGAATCAATCAAATCAATGTTCAAAAAACTAAGATCATAGCATCTGGTCCTGCCACTTCATGGCAAATAGATGGGGGGAAAGTGGAAACAGTGACAGATTTTATTTTCTTGGGCTCCAAAATCACTGAGAACAGTGACTATAGCCACAAAATTAAAAGACACTTGCTTCTTGGAAGAAAAGCCTCAACAAATCTAGACAGCATATTAAAAAGCAGAGACGTCACTTTGCCAAAAAAAGGTTCATATAAGTCAAAGCTATAGTATTAACACTGGTCATGTGAGAGTTGGACCATAAAGAAGGCTGAGTGCCAGAGAATTAATGCTTTTGAACTGTGGTGTTGGAGAAGACTCTTGAGAGTCCCTTGGATAGCAAGAAGATCAAACCAGCCAATCCTAAAGGAAATCAGTCTTGAATATTCATTGTTAAAACTGATCCTGAAGCTGAAGCTCCAATCCTTTGGCCACTTGATGCAAAGAGCTGACTCACTGGAAAAGACCCTGATGCTGGGAAAGATTATGGGCAAGAGGAGAAGGGGGTGACAGAGGATGAGATGGTTGGATGGCATCATCAACTCAACATACATGAGTTTGAGCAAACTCTGGGAGGTAGTGAAGGACAGGGAAGCCTGACAGGCTGCAGTTCACAGGGTGCAAAGAGTCAGACATGACTCAGGGACAGAACAATAAATGTGCATGTACTTGGTTCTGATTTGCACATGATAATCCCATGCCAGTGTGCAATGATTTGGGTATATTTAACATCTGTGCTCTTGTTATACTTGTGAACAGTCTCTTTAGGCTTAGCAATGATAGGCTGTGCCACTATTTTCACAAATGCAAAAATAGTTCCTCAATGCCAAATGATACCCAACATTTATGTAGCACTTATGTGTCAGGCACCATTATAACCACTTAATAAATATTAGCTCACCTATTCTTGACAATGGCCTTAAGAAGCAGATACTATTATTATTATCCCCATTTTATAGATGGAGAAATTGAGACATTAGATAACTTCATGATCATAGGGCTAGAAAGCAGCACAGCCAGAAGTAAAACCCAGAGTCCACAGTCAGCTGCTAACAACTACTCTACACTGCCTCTTACATACAGGATTTTCCTCTTTAATCCTCAGCCTTCCACTTTCAGAACCAGTTGCAGTCCGCGTTAGGGAATCCTGAAACGCAATGGTGATAAAATTGTTTCAGGTCACAGAATAAGAGCTGGGCCTGGGCTAGAATTCTGAGTCACTCCAGATTCTGCAGCACAAATTTGGAGGAGCTCTACATGACTTAGGTCTCATTCATTTCCCCTGCATATAGATTCAGGAACTGAAACCCTGAGTGGACTCCCACTTTCCACTCAGATGATCCTGTAGAACCACGACTAAATCCCCCACTGCTACACATGGGGCAGGGCGAGAGCTGACGAAACGAAACGTGACTGCGGCAGAGAAGAGAAAGATAGCATGGCTGCAAATGTGCCTCTCTGCCGGTCGTTTAACTGTCAAGTGATCAATATTGCCTCTTTTCTTTCTGTTGCAAGATTGAGGCAGCTTGCATTATAGGAAAGAGCAAAACTTCTGAATTTAGACAAGCCAGATGTTCAGGCATGGTCCTGCCACCTGCTTGGTGAATGAACCCACAGAACACATGGATCTTCCCAGAGTGTTGTTTCTGCGTTTGCACAAAGGGGATAGAAATAATTTCACAATGCTATCTGACAGAATAAGCCAAAGAACTATGAAAACTGTAAAAGCACTGCTCAGAGATCAGATGTTATCATCATGGTTCAGCAACCAGAGTTCATTAGCCTCAGTTGCTATGCACATTATCCAATTGGCTACCCCATTTTGTGTGTGAACTGCTGGCTTGGAACACTTTTCTCTATTAGATGGTTCACATTCATTAATATTTATATACATAGAAAATACCTTGTAAATATACATGTATACATATTCTTATTAAATGTTTGCTATCCAGAATAGTGTTTTTCAACAATTTGCTGGCTTTATTATATTCTTTAATTCTCCTCAGTATCTTAAACCTACTGATACTTACCCAATGATACCTTTTTCTG
This sequence comes from Aepyceros melampus, assembly GCA_006408695.1. Classification (NCBI taxonomy): domain Eukaryota; kingdom Metazoa; phylum Chordata; class Mammalia; order Artiodactyla; family Bovidae; genus Aepyceros; species Aepyceros melampus. The sequence continues at coordinate 203,004 of SJXQ01009317.1, forward strand.
GGAGATGTAAAGAAATGTGGGGATATTATAAAAGAGGAGATATATATAGCACAGAAGGAAATATTTTTGGTGGAAAATTCTCGCAAATAGCTTGCTTACAACAAAAGTGTTTAAATCACTGTTTTCCTTAGATATTTATTATTGAAGATCACATGTGTATATGTTCTGGGGAAACTTACACATTTAAAACTTTTGAGTTACTTTCTAAAATTATATTAATTACTAAATATTTCATAAGCAAATAACAATGAGAAAAGAACTCATGTACAATTGTTTGTCAGAAGAGAAGATCATCCAAATGTATAAAAAAATAGATTTTTACAGGTTGTATACTAGAAACTAAGTTTAAATTCAGTAAGAAATTGCTCTTTAAGGAATAAGAAAATTGTGGCAATAGTAACTTTCAAGATTCTGTTTCCTTGGAAGAAAATAGTTTTTAGTGGCAAAGGCCCAGCATACTGAAAAAGATTTATCTTACTGTTTAAGAGAAAAGTAATTTCTAGGTAAAATCTAAATAAAGGTAATTAATTTAGTGAAAAATGGACATAATATGATCTATTTTTAGGATTTGTGGAACTCAAGATATGATATCTGAATAGGGGGAAGAAAGGTCTGAAGGAAACATAGCAAAGGTCAAGATAATAGCTGCCTTAAGAAGGGGGCAGAAAAGGGAATAAAGTCAGAGATGATGTTTGCAGTTTATCTGCAACAGAGAAATTTCATTTATATTAATGCAAGGACATTTTAAGTATGACTATAAGCTTTTTGGCTTCATTAATTTTATAACTTAAATTTTAACTCTGTTTTGTCCCTATTTTTGGAAACTGCTCAGATATAAAAGCCCAGATATAAAAGATAATGATTATGGATAGCCATACTTTTAATATCAGCACTAAAATAATGTATAATTTCTACTACTCTTTAATTCAACTGAAATAATAGATTTTGTATTTCTGCCATATTTAAAAGTGTGACCTATTTCTCAAGTACTTTCTAAGTGGGGAGATACAAATGAAAATATTTCAAATATAGAAAGACTTCTGAAGTAAAACATAAATAAATATGATATGGTGTGCTTTCACAAACCTGGTCATGTCCTTTGATAGAGAGATGCTCATTTTTCTTTAAAGTTTTGGATAGATTGCCTGGTGTCACAAAATGACATACCACTGCATTTAAAACTGTGGTAATATCCCAAAGACAAATTCAGAGACATAGCATTTTCCTTCACCACAAATGCAGTCCCCAAAATAACACCACCTCATGGTGAACACATTGGGCACCTGGTGTAGTCACGTGAGTACCAGAATGAGAACAACAACCTAGGCTTCAATGATCAAATACTAACGTGACATCTGCAGGTAACTCCTTGGGTCCTGGAGTCTACCAGTGATTGCACTGACCTGCAGTGAAAATGCTCTCCATTAATATTAATACCCCAAAAATATTAATACAAATCTTCAGCTTTGCTGATCTTATTAATGAGTGTGAACTTAGACCCAACTCTGGCAGTTTTCTATATTTGGAGATGAGACATTGAGAATATCTTTGTAATTGAAAATTCATGTCCACTAAAAAAAAAAAAAATTCGACTGAAGAGCAAATTCTTTGGAATTATTCTTTATATATTAGAGGAATTTTTGAATTAGGTACACTAAAATTTTTTTCCAGCTATTGCCTTTTATATTTACTTACTTGTTTATTAAAATAATCAATCTAGGGATAGTTACCAACTCCTTTATATGCCATCAAAAATAATCCATATGTTATATTTTTGTTAAAATCTGATCCATAGATCTCGGAAAAAGCTATCATGAAATACAAGCATAAAAACTTAGGATACAAAGATTTGTCTTCTAGAGGGTCAAAGCTAAGTCTACTCAAGATTTTGTTAACCTTGGAAGGTTAACAAATTGTGATGTTATTATGATTATTTTCTAAGATGGTAAAGGGTAGCCAGAATATGCCACCCCAATATATGCCACTTTGGCATACTGATTATTTTGAGCTGAAGATACTTGAAACACTGGAAATATAGGAAGACAATTTCTCTGAACTCCTTATCTGCCTGATGACAGATCCTCCAAAGGGATTCAATGGTCATAAATCCTCTCCCTGGAAGTTTCATCAACCAGGGAAGGCTGACTCTCACCATAGGAGAGAAAATTGGAAGCTAATACTAAACCCAACAAACTTTGTCATACCTTCCCTCCCATCTGTTCTTTAACTGCCCATTCATCTTTCCTAAAAATCACTTATTCCTCTCTGAGACATAAATCTCCTCTCCCATTTCCTGTTAAAATGATGTTTAAACTTGAATTCTCAGCTGCCTCTTTGAGCCACTCACTTTTCCTCAGTATCTCTCAGGAATACATGAGTTATACATGTTAATAAATACCTGTTTGTTTTTCCCTTGTTAATCTGTCTCTCATTACAGGATCTCAGCTAAGAAATCAGGAGAGTAGAAGGAAAATTATTTTTCCTCCTTTATGGCAGAACACCAGAAAGGTTATAAATATTAAACAATAATATCACTTACATCAAGTGAAGTACAGGCTATATCTGACATAGCCTCTGACAATTTGATTACAGTTCTGTGTGGAAATAGGAATGAGAAATCCATCTGATACAAAATTCACATATGTCTTCATGGAATTTTTTTTCAATCAGAATTCTGCACACCTGCTCCAAATGGCAACTTCTAAAGTCAAACTATAGTTATGCTGCATTTACGGAAGGCCAATAAGGGGTAAGTGCAGGCGATATTTTCTCTTTTCTGGAATCACTCAAGAGAACACCAGGATCATTTTTTAAATTTATTTTACTATAACAGTAAAATAGGCTCATAGTAAAAATTTCAAAACTATTCAGAGGCTAAAAAGGAAAAGTTAACATCTATCTTATCCAAAACAATCCTGCATTTTCACTCCACAGAGGTAAACATTTTATAGTTTCCTGTGCATCTTTCCAAAACTTGTGTAAATCTGCATTACTTTTTAAGACTCTACAAAGTTTATAATTATCTAGCCTTGGACTAAAATGAATAGAAATCAATAATGAATGTGATGCAACTAATGTATCAACTGGCAACTTTCTTACATAGAATCTTTTGATTTTTCTGTGCATACATATAGGCTACCTATGCAAACAGTCATATAGGAATGATGTAACTATCAAAAATGATCCAAAGTTACTAAAGAGTTTCTAGAAATTTATCACATAGAAAATCTTTTATATTGGCAAAATTTTAAAAATCACTTTAAATATTTTAATAAATATCTTTATTCTAAACTCTATGTGTTGATGTGTTAGTTTGTTCAGTCATGTCTGACTCTTTGGGACCCCATGGTCTGTAGCCTGCCAGGCTCCTCTGTCAATGTAATTCTCCAGACAAGAATACTGGAGTGGGCAGTCATTCTCTTCTCTGGGGGATCATCTCAACTTGAGGACTGAACCCAAGGCTCCTGCATTACAGGCAGATTCCTTACCATCTGAGCTACCAGGGAAGCCCAAACTCTACAGGGAGAAAAGCAACAATGACTGTTTGGACTTAGACAAAATTGTGGCTGTTTTTAACACAATCTGTGTAAATCCCGGGTGTCATAGAAAAATGTTTGCCTACTCAAACCATCTGCATTCACCATTTAGAAAAAACTCAACAACAAATGGCAGTATTAATTCAAATCACAGTTTCCAAATAGGCCAGAAATTTCTGGAGAGAAATACAACTGGCCCAGACATTAGGAAATCTCTTTACCGACGTGAACCAAAATGTTCCAAAGAAAGCATTTTTTCATCCTAAGGTAGGAAGAGAGGGGAAAGTACAGTAAGAAAGAATTATGAGAGCCACCCTCGCCCTCTGAGATGGTCCAAACTCTCTCTGTGGAGTGTTTTCTCTAAATAAATCCATGTCTTACCTACCACATTGTCTCTCAGTGAATTCTCTCTGCAATAAGGCATCAAAAATTTGAGCTTCACTGGGTCCTGAAACCAGGCATCCTTCTCATCCTAGGAAGTTGGGATCCAGTGGTAAAACTGCCCTGGTCTAATGGAGGAGACATCCTAGCCATATCAAGTGGAAGAGATAGAAAGGAGGCTGCTGAACAGTACACCGAAGACAATGCACCCAACTTCTGGCTCCCGGCCTGCCGGATACAATTGCCAGGCTACCAACTTATGACTGTTTTTGAAAGAATGCAAGAGAAAGAATACAAGAGGACATCCTTGCTCCTCATTCCGTCCCTGACTGTGAGCTCTCATCTTACATCACCCCCCAGATTCTTCACAGAAGGGGGGCACAGTTGAGGCACAAGAGTACTGTGTTCTCTCTTTCTGCCAGCTGAGGATTAAAGCCGCTTTCTATTTCCTCAAAAAAAAAAAAAAAAAAAAAAAAAATTATGAGAATAGAATAGAATAGGTAGGATTTCAATTTGCTTAATTATATCCAATTTATCTTTCTTTGCCATGTAAATTAATTTTCATAGTGAAATTAAGGCTTTCTCAAACTTACTAATAACTACTTACCACAAATGCACAAATAATAAAACAGTAGATAATAGGATTTTATTGACTTTCTATAAACTAAAATTAAATTACCTGAGAATAAAGACAAATGATAATCAACAGTGATAAAATAGTTCAAAAAAAAACCTGGTCTTCTGCTAAGTAAGTTAGCGATTTTAGCAGGATAAGGAATCTTAAAAAATGCTTGCTCTGGTAATGTTTCCCTATCTTTGTAAGTTTTCCACAGCAAATACACTTATGAGAGCTTTTCCTCTGTTAACTTTATAGAAACATATTTGTATATGAATATAAGGACATATATTTATCCATTGCTTTGTTTGCTTGTTTTGTCGCTAAATCATGCCCAACTCTTGCCACCCATGGACTGGAGCCTGCTAGGCTCCTCATCTGTGGGATTTCCCAGGCAAGAATACTGGAATGAGTTGCCATTTCATCTCCAGGGATTCTTCTCCACCCAGGGATCGAACCTGCCTCTTTGGTGGCTCCTGCTTTGGCAAGCTGGTTCTTTACTACTGGGACACCAGGGAAGCCCATATTTATCTATCCCTCTGCTTTATTCTTACACCACAGCAAATCACTATGAATCACCTGTAGCTGTTAGCTGGGCTGCATATCTACCTGAGCCTTCAGAATACATCCTGTCCCTAGAAAAACTCATCTGGATAGAGAAAAAAGTCTTAAAAACAAAACACAGTTATGGAAAAATAAGTTGTTTTAATCTTGTTTTGCCTCTGACTTCAAAGGACTCATATATGAAACAAACATTGTGAAATATGAAAGGAAGAAAAGGATTTGGCCAAGAGAACAGAAGGATAGGATCAAAGTACAAAGTTGTGAGAATGCCTGAAAAAATACTTCACTGCACTCAGAACCCCTGACTGTGCACTTTGAATAAAACAAAATTCAACCGGACTTGTCAACTAAGAGAAGGAGCAAATGATGCAAATGATTGCATTTTAATTGTTTTAATGGAATGATTTAAGTTACTTAAGCATAAAGAAACTTTTCTTCCAAAGCCAAAGTTACCTTATGTATATTTTTGGATATTGTAAATTGCTATTTGCCATTAATTTTGAATGTGGAGGTTAATTAATAATTCAAGTATGCTTGGGGTAAAAAAACCAATATTTTGTGCTTGTTTGGATTTCTAAAAATAAATCAACACATATAAATAAATACGAGTTGTGTCTGACTCTTTGTGCCCCATGGATTGTAGCGCACCAGGCTCCTCCGCCCATGGGATTTTCCTCCATGGAATTTTCCAGACAAGAATACAGGACTGGGTTGCCATTTCTTCCTCTAGGTCATCTTCCTGACCCAGGGATCCAACTTTCATCTCCTGAATCTCCTGCATTAGCAGGAGGATTCTTTACCACTCAGCCACCTAGGAAGCCCATAAATAAGTATGCTACTGCTAAGTCACTTCAGTTGTGTCCGATTCTGTGCGACCCCATAGACAGCAGCCCACCAGACTCCCCATCCCTGGGATTCTCCAGGCAAGAACACTGAAGTGGGTTGCCATTTCCTTCTCCAATGCATGAAAGTGAAAAGTGAAAGTGAAGTCGCTCAGTTGTGTCCGACTCTTACCGACCCCATGGACTGCAGCCTACCAAGCTCCTCCACCCATGGGATTTTCCAGGCAAGAGTACTGGAGTGGGGTGCCATTGCCTTCTTGGTCTTACCTTAATTATATGATAGCTACTCAAAGATGTCATATAATCATTGTTCCAGTAATGCTTAAAATATTTTGTGAATTCTCTTTATAATGAAATGCTGAGCCCCTGAAGAAAATTGCACTCCAGCTTCCAATTTTTTTAAGAGAAATAAATATTTTGTTTTGAACACAAACTAGTATTTCCCTCATGCAAAATTTTTTTAAAAATTTAAAAACACATCTATATATAATGGAAATAAAATCACATAATTTCTAATCACATTAACTTTTTAATATACAGTGGGTCCTTGAACAACATGGGTTTGAACTGTAAAGGTTTGCTTATACTTGGATGTTTTTCACTAAATATGTACTATAGACCAAAAAAACTTGTGATTGGTTGAATCTACAGATGTGGAACCACAGATACGAAGGACTGAATGTAAAGTTACATTTGAGTTTCCACTGCACAGAGGGTCAGCGTCCTAGCTCCTGTGTTATTCAAAGGTCACCTATGTTCCTATGAATTTGACACATGGAGATAATATTTTACAAAGCGGTATCATTATTTACTTAAGATATAATATATGTTATATATAATCATATTGAAACATATATATATAAATGCATATATAATATCTAATAGTATATTATACAGTATACAATAGAAATATGATTAGATGTATTACTAAGACTTTCTATGTTAATAAACATGCCTTGTTAAATCCTTTGTAAATTGGTGACTACTGTTTTATTGAATTGATCTAACACTGTTTCCCAAAATACTTTCTGAAACCTTTTCAAGATGTTCCAAATCATGGGAAGATAAGATGAGTGATTTTTGACCAAACAAAATTAAAACAGCTGTAAAAGATCTTTTCATACTGAAAAAAAAAAAAAGTAGGCCTGGCGTGCTGCGATTCACGGGGTCGCAAAGAGTCAGACACAACTGAGCGACTGAACGGAATAGAATGTAAAAGATCTTAATTGAAAGGACTGCTCAGAGTTTTTAGTATGTTAATTCAAAATGTTAACTTTCTAAAAGTGGAATATATTTTGATGCATTTACAAATCTAAATTAGCCGCTGGATTTTTTTTTTTTTTTTGGTAAAGTCCTATTAATGTCCTGAATTACTCAAACTCCAGGGTATGTACCTATTAAATCTCTGATACAATTATCTCCCTACTGTTGGGTTTTAGGTAATTTGATTACTATCAAATTTGATTAACTATCATTAATTCCTTGATAAATATTTTCAGATACTTATCTAAAAATATTATTACTTCTGGCTATTCTTTTAAGTAAATTTTGAGACAAAGAACTGCCTGCCCTATTTTTAAGGATTTGATGTGTATCACCAAATTGCTCCTAAAGATTTTACTTTACAGCCAGCACTTTCTGAGATTACATCCCATAAACTAAACAATATCTGTTTTCATTCCTCAAATAACATTTTTTTCTCTACCCTATTGATTAGCCACTTGATTCGGAAGTCTTACCTCTAGATGACTTTCAGTTCAGTTCAGTCGTTCAGTCGTGTTCGACTCTTTGTGACCCCCATGAATCGCAGCACGCCAGGCCTCCCTGTCCTCACCATCTCCCGGAGTTCGCTCAAACTCACATCCATCAAGTCAGTGATGCCATCCAGCCATCTCATCCTCTGTCATCCCCTTTTCCTCCTGCCCCCAATCCCTCCCAGCATCAGAGTCTTTTCCAATGAGTCAACTCTATGCATGAGGTGGCCAAAGTACTGGAGTTTCAGCTTTAGCATCATTCCTTCCAAAGAACACCCAGGACTGATCTCCTTTAGAATAGACTGGTTGGATCTCCTTGCAGTCCAAGGGACTCTCAAGAGTCTTCTCCAATACCACAGTTCAAAAGCATCAATTCTTCGGCGCTCACCTTTCTTCACAGTCCAACTCTCACATCCATACGTGACCACTGGAAAAACCATAGCCTTGACTAGATGGACCTTAGTCGGCAAAGTAATGTCTCTGCTTTTGAATATGCTCTCTAGGTTGGTCATAACTTTTCTTCCAAGGAGTAAGCATCTTTTAATTTCATGGCTGCAGTCACCATCTGCAGTGGTTTTGGAGCCCAAAAAGATAAAGTCTGACACTGTTTCCACTGTTTCCCCATCTATTTCCCATGAAGCGATGGGACCAGATGTCATGATCTTCGTTTTCTGAATGTTGAGCTTTAAGCCAACTTTTCCTTTAATAACCCTTTATGTACCAGACAACATTGGCATGGGAATATATATATATACATATATATATATATATATGTATATATATAGGGCATCAGAAAAAATTAACCTTTGGAATCCCACAAACTCCTATTTCCTCTCCCCCTATTTTATCCCCCATCACCACCACTGATGCTCTCTGTTTCATAAATTTAATTTCTATGATATAGCAGGAAAGACACATATGAAGTCACACCTGTCTGACTTATCTAAATAAATAACACCATGACATTGCAAAAAGTAAAAATTAAAATGCCTGTATTGAAGGGTTTCGGATCCCTTGACTTCTACCTGGTAATAATATCTACTTTACAAATAGTGCTGGAACAAATAATAAATCTCAAAGATGAGAATTCCCCAAGCAGAATTTCCAATCATTCAGGGAAAGACAACACCATGAAAGAGAAGCAGCAGATTAAAACCATGAGAAAATTTTGTCCAGAATCATACACAAAAGAGCAGACAAATAAAACTCTGAAATAGTTATTAAAACATAAAAAGAAAAACAGGAGAAAAGATTAACAAAAATAGAATCGGATGTTTTCAAAAGGGAGGTATAGAATAGGCAGATCTAATAAGATTAATAAACAGAGAAGGTATAAATAAACCAAAAGTAATATTTGATAAGGTAGAGAAGACAATGAAACCTTAGAATCATAAGAAAATAATATAAACAACCTCATGTCAATAAAGTTAGATGATATGAATAATTAGCTAGGAAAATATAAACTTAATGAAATTGACTCAAGAAATAGAATAGCTGATTGGAGTTGAACCATTTCAGAAACTGAATCAGTACGTAAAGATCTACTCATCATAATAAGCACCATGGCCACGGTTTTACTCATTTCACTAAATCTCTACGGCAAAAGTTAATCCCTATCTTACGTAATTGTTCCAAATTACAGAAAAAGAAAAGAAGCTAACCAAAACATTTTACAAGGCTTTCCTAACATTGGACTCAAAATCAGACAAGGACTAAGTAACAGAAGAATATTATGAACATAGATTCAAAAATCCTGAATAAAATATTAGCAAATTGAATTCAACAATATATAGTAATTGAACATATTGTGACTATTTATAGTTTATTTAAAGAATAGAAAGATGGTTTAGCATGAGAAAATTTATTAGTCATTGCTAATTAAAAATTTAAAGGAGAAATAATTTTTATCATAGAAGTTATACAGGAAAAATAATTTAAAATGTAAATTCATTGTAATGATATAAATTCATTCATACAAAACAAGAAAAGCAAATTCATTCTTAACAAACCAGGAATATCTATTTTTATCAGAAACCTGCTGCAAACATTATAGGTAATACTGAGATGGTAAAATCATCTTGTTTAGTATCACAAGCAACAAATTTATCACCCCTCAGAAAGTTTAAAATAGTAAGAAGGGCTAAGAGTGGAGGGAACCTGGCATTGTCATACACATTCTCTGTGACACAGACACTGGGGAGGGGAACTCTGCAGTGTCTGGTAAAATAAGAAAGTATATAAACTGGGAGACTGGGATTGACATATACTCCCTACTATATACCAAATAACTGACAGATACTGCTGTATAGCACAAGGAACTGTATTCAGTACTCTGTGATGGCTGATTTTGGAATAGAATCTAAAACTTAGTGGATATTTGTACATGTATAACTGATTCACTTTGCTGTACACTGAAAACTAACACAACACTGTAAACCAACTACATGCCAATAAAAATTAAAGAAAAAAAACGTGCTCACTTTGGCAACTCTGCATATTCCTGAACTAATACTTGTGCATAACAACAAAGAGGCCTGCACAAGGATATAAACTGCAACACTGTTTATAACTGTTCAGAATTAGAAATACTTTAATTAGTTAAATAATAACTTAATAATTATTTAAATAAATAATTTAAATGTCCATAAATAAAGGAAGTGTTAAATAATTCCTGGTACATCTACTATATTACTAACATGGCAAATCTCTAAGACATATGGTTGGGGATTAAAAAAAGTAAATAGCAGAAAATTAGGCAACTATGATATAATTTAAATTTCAAAACAGGAGCAAATAATATCATATATTTTATAGGCATATAAATATGTGTGTATATACCTATGAATAGGTTTGGAACAATCCTCACCAAATGATAACAGCTGTCATTTCTACTATGAAGGGATAATGGATGTGGTCACGGAAGACTTTGAGCTTCCCCTGCAATGACTGAATGAGTTGATATTAATATACTACATATGTTGTTGTTCTTCAGTCACTAAGTCATGTCCAATTCTTTGTGACCCCATGAACTGCAGCATGCCAGCCTTCCCTGTCCTGATTATCTCCCTGAGTTTGTTCAAACTCATGTCCATTGAGTCAGTGATGCCACTCAACCATCTCATCCTCTATCGCTGCCTCTCCTTTGCCTTCAGTCTTTCCCAGGAACAGGGTCTTTTCCAATGAGTCGGGTCTTTGCATCAGGTGGCCAAAGTATTGGAGCTTCATTCAGCGTTAGCACTAGTCCTTCTAATGCATATTTAATGTTGATTTTGTTTAGGATTGAATGGTTTGGTCTCCTTACTGTCGAAGGGACTCAAGGGACTCTCAAGAGTTTTCTCCAGTACCACAGTTCGAAAGCATCAATCCTTTGGTGTTCAGTCATCCTTATGGTACAACTCTCACATACATACATGACTCAGGAAAAAGTATAGCTTTGACTATACAGACTCTGTAGACTAAGTGATGTCTCTGCTTTTTAATACAGTGTCTGGGTTTGTATAATTACATCTGTGTAAGTAAGTAAGTGTTAGTCATTCAGTCGTGTCTGGCCCTCTGTGATCCCATGAACTGCAGCCTACCAGGCTCCTCTGTCCATGGAATTCTCTAGGCAATAATACTGGAGTAGGTAGCCACTTACTTCCCCAGGGGATCTTCCCAATTCAGGATAGAACCTGAGTCTCCCACACTGCAGGCAGATTCTTTACCATCTGAGCCACCAGGAAGTCCAATTACATGTGTAGGTAGGTGAAGGTGAAAGTGAAGTCGCTCAGTCATGTCCGACTCTTTGCGACCCCGTGGACTTTAACCTACTAGGCTTCTCCGTCCATGGGATTCTCCAGGCAAGAATACTGGAGTGGATTGCCATTTCCTTCTCCAGGGGATCTTCCCGACCCAGGGATTGAACCCAGGTCTCCCGCATTGGAGGCAGACGCTTTAACCTCTGAGCCACCAGGGAAGCCCAATTACATGTGTAATTATACATAAATATATTTATAATTATTGGAGGCTAATAATTAATATTTTCACAAATTAATAAAATATGGAATTTGCTACCTGAATCTTTAAGAGAATGTTTTCACTATAACAGTCATCCCCAAATTTCTTAGAAAGATGATAAATTTGTGATGAGACCAGAATTAGACTTAAACAAAAAGCTGAATTACTTAAGATCACAATTAGCCTTAAAACAAAACAAGCTACAAAGAAAACTTAGGAAATTGTTTTGTCCCAAGTTTTCTCTTAAATAGTATTTTTCAAACCTAATGAATGGAGAAAATGAATTCTAGAATCTTCTAAACTGAGCAATCCTCTTCTCATGTGCAGCTACTGTAGGTTCCCCAAATTTTCCTAGGGAAAAGCTGTAAGAATTCTCACTTGAGATAGAACTTTTAGAGCCCTCCCAGTGACCACACATCTTCACCTTAGCCCAGAATTAGCAACAGGGTTCTCTAAGACAAAGTGGACTCATAGGCCAACCTGAGCACTACAAGTCTACGGTGGAGAGAGAACACGAAACTGTCATCCATTACCAGTGCTTGGGTGGCAAGCCAGGAGGCCCTGGTTTCAATCTCTACTTTGCTTTGTTGCTTGGTCAACTCCTGAAGTTTATTTTTCTCGTCTGAAAAATACAGTCACTAGATCTATCAGGTCCCTTCTAATTCTCTATTTTGGTAACTTCATTATTAACTTTGGTTAGCATGCACCTAGAAGGGGTTTCCCAGGCGGTGCTAATAACTTGCCTGGTGGTAAATAACTCGCCTGCCAATGCAGGAGATGTAAGAGATGCCAGTTCAATCCCTGGGTCATAAAGGTCCCCTGCAGGAGGGAATGGCAACCCACTCCAGTATTCTTGCCTGGAGAATTCCATGGACATAGACAGAGGAGCCTGGTAAGCTCCATAGGGTATAGTCCATAGAGTTACAGAGAACCGGACATGGGACTGAAGTGACTTAACATGTACCTAAGAACATGATTATCCCTTAAAACACCTTAGGCCAACATCTGCAATGGCACTGTCAGTGCCTGCCCTCAAAAACTATATCCTCTGAGACATTAATCACTACTGTAATTGCTAAATATGGGTGTGTTGTTGGAGAAAACTCTGGTACTGGAAAATCACCTAGAATTAGAAAGTAACACGGGAGTAAGTGGTAGCATAGTATGATCTATTAAAAATATTCAACCAGAGTAGCAGGGAGATTGTGCTTACATGAGCCTTAATATTTTTCCCCTTAGAAAAACTTATTTGCATGAAAGCTTCTCAGAAATTATGATAAAGTCCTTTATTGGATTTCTCGGGAAAGATTTTTGAACAAGGGTGTGAGTTATTTAACTCTAAGTGTAGCTGACCTTACTCACTGGCAGAGAGAAGACTTGGCTTCCTGGGCAGACAAAAGACTTGGCTTCTCGGAGAGCAAGAACCTACCTGTCCTAAAATAATTCTTCCTAGGGCTTGTCATGGCACTATCTTCTCTCTTCTCCAGCTCCAGATTGTCTTTTCTAGATTTAGTTCATGGCTAAGAAAATCAGTGGGAACAACTAGAGAGCAAACACAGTAAGATGAGTTAGCAAAGGGAGCAGTATTGAAATAATTCTTAGGCTGTTAAGAGGACTTGGTGCTGAACAGGCAATGAAGGCCCTCCTCCCCTTGCCCAGGAGCATCAGACACCCAACCTGGGGAGCCTGGGGCTGTTCTACAGAAGGGAACGTAGAGTAGGCTGGGGTGTTTGAGAGAAAATACTTGGCAAGCTGGGTTGGAATAAAGGAGGAGATGCAAGGCACCTTGGCCTAGGGCTAAATTCTTGCCAGAGGCTGTAATTAATTTTAATCATTTCAGAAGCCATTTTGCCAAATTATTTTTTGGTTTTTGCTTCACTACTTCTTATAAGTAGTGCTGACTCATTAAGATTAATTCCATCCCTGGAGTCTTCAGAATTTTTTTCTCCTAAATGAACAAGGAGACATCATGCAAAAGGGCTTAATATCTAAAAATAATCCCCCAGTTGAAAGAAAGTAGCACAGGCTTGCCTTAGTCCTCACTAACAGGCATAATTGCGCTTTATCCCATAGTATTTCAAGCATGATCACTGCCTCCACCTCACCTTGCCTCTGTGATAGCCAGAGGGAAATTATAGCAAAATCACTCCCTGTAGTTACAATGGGTATAAAAGCAGGATGGAAACTTCATGACTAATTACACACAAAAAATATTAGATAATTAGCTAGATGAGAGAAAGAGAGGATGTATATGTACACATTTATCCAAGCTTATTGAAGTACAAGACCAAACTTTGGGGTTAGTTGCTATCAGTAACTGAGAGAATGATCGTATATGAGCATTTTTGTATTTTAAAAAATTTAAAGACAAAACAGAAAAAAAAAGAATTTCTATTTAAGACTGAAGGCTAGGCAAGTGAAGGCTAAATTAGTTCATGATGGATTGCTGTTGTTGGCTCAGAGTCTTTCTGTTCCCTGGATAGCTATTTGGAATCCATGCAGAAGGTTAGACTTGAATGATTTACACAATACTCAGTAAATTCTACTGATTCTGAGGGTAAATCTGATGTACTCAAAGATAAAGTAATTCTTCTGGAATTGTTTAGTCACTCAGTCGTGTCCAACCCTTTGCAACTGCAAGGACTGCAACACACCAGGCTTCCCTGTCCTTCACCACCTCCCAGAGTTTGTTCAAACTCATGTCCATTGAGTCAGTGATGCCATCCAGCCATCTCATCCTCTGTCGTCCCCTTCTCCTCCTGCCTTCAATCTTTCCCAGCATCAGGGTGTTTTCCAATGAGTTGGCTCTTCGTATAAGGTGGCCAAAATATTAGAGTTTCAGCTTCAGCATCAGCCCTTCCAATGAATATTCAGGGTTGATTTCCTTTAGGACTGACTGGTTTGATCTCCTCACAGTCCAAGGAACTGTCAAGAATCTTCTCCAGCACCACAATTTAAAGGCATCAATTCTTTAGCACTCAGCATTTTTAATTGTCCAGCTCTCACATCTGTACATGACTACTGGAAAAACCATAGCATTGACTATATGGACCTTTGTAGGTAAAATAATGTCTCTGCGTTTTAATACGCTGTTTAGCTTTGTCATCGGAGAAAGCAATGGCACCCCACTCCGGTACTCTTGCCTATATTCAGGGTTGATTTCCTTTAGGACTGACTGGTTTGATCTCCTCACAGTCCAAGGAACTGTCAAGAATCTTCTCCAGCACCACAATTTAAAGGCATCAATTCTTTAGCACTCAGCATTTTTAATTGTCCAGCTCTCACATCTGTACATGACTACTGGAAAAACCATAGCATTGACTATATGGACCTTTGTAGGTAAAATAATGTCTCTGCGTTTTAATACGCTGTTTAGCTTTGTCATCGGAGAAAGCAATGGCACCCCACTCCGGTACTCTTGCCTGGGAATTCCCATGGACGGAGAAGCCTGGTAGGCTACAGTCTATGGGGTCGCAAAGAGTCAAACATAACTGAGCGACTTCACTTTCACTTTTCACTTTCATGCACTAGAGGAGGAAATAGCAACCCACTCCAGGAGTCTTGCCTGGGGAATCTCAGGGATGGGAGCCTGGTGGGCTGCCATCTAAGGGGTTGCACAGAGTTGGACACGACTGACATGACTTAGCAGCAGCTAGGTTTGTCATAGCTTTTCTTACGAGGTGAAAGTGTCTTTTAATTTCATGGCTTCTTTTAATTTCATATGGAACTGCTTCACCAAAAATAATCTATTAATTTTAAGTGGTGTAGCCATTGACAATCTGTACTGACCACCTTCAACTTATATACATTAAATTTCATTTAACATTTTTTTCAATAGTTAATTTGGCATCATCCAAATGCCAATATCTTCTTTCTTCAAAATTTGGCACCTTAAATTCCATCAGTTCCTAGTATCAACAATGTTCTCAGTTGAAAGAAAAAATATTAGAATTCACTTAATAGATAATGCATTTTCTTTAAAAAGATTCATTGTCCTTTCTGTGAGCACTAAGTAGGACCCTTTTAAATCTCCGAATCAAAAAGGCTTAACTCTTTATCTCAATTTAAGAGTTAGAGCAATAAACCCAGAGCTAATCAAAGGTAAGAACTAAGTAAACATAACTTCCAAAAGCAGTTAAAATTACATTTACTGTCACAGTTACTCATCCTTGCTATAAAATTTCCTTATTGCCATTTGAACTGAGAAAATTTCTGAATGACTGGGCTCAATATATGAATTGTCAAATGAGTTATTCTATGTTCTAAAATCAAGAAATGACTTAGAAAGAAAAGATTTCCATTCCTGCTGGGCTCTAAGTTCTTTGGTGGCATTAGATTTTCCATGACTTTACAAAATAAACATGTTGCAATCTGTACCCAGAACTATGTTTTTAATTAATGAATTTCTTACATGGTATAATATGGCACATAAAACCTAAACATTTTCATCTCTGTAGACCTTTTATCAACACATCCTATGTCAAGACTAACTGTCATACCTATAGAGAGAATTAAAAGCCTGAAATAATCTCAAGAGAAGGCAACAGTTCCCTGTTAAGTATCCATTTGCATGTATTAAAATTATACATACACCAACTTACAAAAGAGAGAAATTGGACATCTACCTCACACCATTCAGGAAAACTAACTCAAAATGGATCAGAGGCTTAAACGTAAGAGCTAAAACTATAGACAACATCAAAAGCACAATTGGTAAGAGAAAAATTAGGTAAATTAGACAACGAAATTTTTTAAAAAAAATTTCTGTATGCAATATTATGAAGAAAGAAAACACACAGAAAGGGAGAAAATAATCAGAAATTGTGGATTTTGTAAGGATCTAGTACCTGGAAAATATAAAGAACTCTTATAACTCAAAAAAAAAGACAAACACTGTGATTGAAAATGGGTGAATAATTTCAGTAGGATTTTGTCCCCAGAACATATATGAATGGCTAAGAACATAAAATGTTTCACATCTTTTTTCACTAAGGAAATGCAAATCCAAACACAATGATATACTATCTCATAGCCACCAAAATAGCTATGATAAAGAGAGACAAACAATAAATTTTTCATGAGGATGTAGCAAAGCCACACTGTAGAAGAAGCTCACTGACATGGCTGAGCCCACTACTGGATCCGCATATGTCTGGATGGATAGATCATAGCCTTGGCCCCACAGAGAAGTAAGGAGATCTGTGGAGGAAGTCCAAAGGGAAGAGAGCATTAGGCACACCAGATAAACCTGATAACCAAGCACAGATCAGGATGGCAGAACAAAGTACTCTGCGGTCTCTGTTACTGTGATATGCCTTCCAGTATTAGCTCCCAAGAATCTATGTCTGACACCCATAACACAGAGCAGACAGTTACTAAAAACTGAAGAAAACAGATCTTTTTACCAGGAAGAGAAACACGCACACTCTGATCTCATGTTGTTACTTTCCTCATTCACGTATGTCTACTCTCAAAGATAGAACAGTATGCACAGTACACTATCGTCTGTGTAAAAAGTATATTTACATGCACGTTAAGTTGCTTTGTGATCCACACAGTCAAAGGCTTTGGCATAGTCAATAAAGCAGAAATCGATATTTTTCTGGAGCTCTTGCTTTTTCCATGATACAGTGGATGCTGGCAATTTGATCTCTGGTTCCTCTGCCTTTTCTAAAACCAGCTTGAACATCTGGAAGTTCACGGTTCACATATTGCTGAAGCCTGGCTTAGGGAATTTTGAGCATTTCTTTACTAGCATGTGAGATGAGTGCAATTGTGCGGTAGTTTGAGCATTCTTTGGCATTGCCTTTCTTTGGGATTGCAATGAAAACTGACCTTTTCCAGTCCTGTGGCCACTGCTGAGTCTTCCAGATTTGCTGGCATATTGAGTGAAGCACTTTCACAGCATCATCTTATAGGATCTGAAACAGCTCCACTGGAATTCCATCACATACACTAGCTTTGTTCATAGTGGTGCTTTCTAAGACCCACTTGACTTCACATTTCAGCATGTCTGGCTCTAGGTGAGTGATCACACCATCGTGATTATCTGGGTCATGAAGATCTTTTCTGCACAGTTCTTCTATGTATTCTTGCCACCTCTTGATATCTTCTGCTTCTGTTAGGTCCAGATCATTTCTGTCCTTTATAGAGCCCATGTTTGCATGAAATGTTCCCTTGGTATCTCTAATTTTCTTGAAGAGATCTCTAGTCTTTCCTATTCTGTTGTTTTCTTCTATTTCTTTGAATTGATCGCTGAGGAAGGCTTTCTTATCTCTCTTTACTATTCTTTGGAACTCTGCATTCAGATGCTTATACCTTTCCTATTCTCCTTTGCTTTTCACTTCTTTTCTTTTCACAGCTATTTGTAAGGCCTCCCCAGACAGCCATTTTGCTTTTTTGCATTTCTTTTCCATGAGGATGGTCTTGATCTCTGTCGTCTTTACAATGTCATGAACCTCCATCCATAGGTTCATCAGACACTCTATCAGATCTAGTCCCTTAAATCGATTTCTCACTTCCACTGTATAATCATAAGGGATTTGATTTAGGTCATACATGAATGGTCTAGTGGTTTTCTCCACTTTCTTAAATTTAAGTCTGAATTTGGCAATAAGGAGTTCATGATCTGAGCCACAGTCAGCTCCCAGTCTTGTTTTTGCTGACTGTATAGAGCTTCTCCATCTTTGGCTGCAAAGAATATGATCAATCCGATTTTGGTGTTGATCATCTGGTGATGTCCATGTGTAGAGTCTTCTCTTGTGTTGTTGGAAAAGGGTGTTTGTTATGGCCAGTGCATTTTCTTGGCAAAACTCTATTAGTCTTTGCCCTGCTTCATTCCATATTCCAAGGCCAAATTTGCCTATTGAAATTAGAGTACGTCATGCCAAGCAATGGGCTGGATGAAGCACAAGTTTGTCAGGAGAAATATCAATAACCTCAGATACACAGATGACCTCACCCTTATGGCAGAAAGTGAAGAGAAACTAAAGAACCTCTTGATGAAAGTTAAAGAAGAGAGTGAAAAAGGTGTATTAAAACACACTATAAAACTTAGGTCATGGAATATGATCCCATCACTTCATGGCAAATAGATTGGGAAACTATGGAAACAGTTACAGACTTTATTTTCTTTGGCTCCAAAATATCTTTTATTTCAGATATTTAGTTTTTTTTTTTTTTTTTTCATGCAGGTAGAGAGCATAAAGATGAGTAAAAAAGCAGTTACCATACATATATCTTCCCTGTGCTTCAGGAGGGAACAGCTCTAGTTGAAAAGAAGTTAATGAGTAAGGGCTAGGCTAGCCCTTTAGCCTTGTCACGGATGTCTCCAAGGAATGAAGAACTTGTTTCATAAGGAAGACAATCACTGCTAGCCTAATCTAATTCTTATAAATCATCTTCATTATCATTTCTGTACATCTACCCCAGATTTGCCCTCTGGAGAAACATTAAAAATTATTTGTGATTACTATTATTTTTAATAGTGTATCATCCTCTCAGACAGTTGAAGGCAACTAACTTACCCTATTTGAGACTTCTTGTCTCCAGACTAAACATAAATTATTATAATATTCCACAGTCATCATGTTCCACAGAATCCTTTTAAAATGTCTTCCTCATGTGAACATATACTGGTTGGTCCTGAAATTCATATTTCCAGCTAGATACCATATTTCTGTAACAGCATTCAGCTGTTCGACTGTCTGGGAAGGATTGGGGGCAGGAGGAGAAGGGGATGACAAAGGATGAGATGGCTGGATGGCATCACCGACTTGATGGACATGAGTTTGAGTAAACTCTGGGAGTTGGATATGGACAGGGAGGCCTGGCGTGCTGTGATTCATGGGGTCACAAAAAGTCAGACACGACTGAGCGACTGAACTGAACTGAACTGATGTAGGGGATGGGCTTCCCTGGTGGCTCAGTGGTCAAGAACCTGCCTGCAGTGTGGGAGCTGCAGGAGACACAGATTTGATCCCTGGGTTGGCAAGATTCCCCGGAGGAGGGTATGGTAACCCAGTCCAGTATTCTTGCCTGGGAAATTCCATGGACAGAAGAGCCTGGCAGGCTATAGTCCATGGGGCTGCAAAGAGTCAGACATGACTGAAGCGACGTGGCGTGCATGCATGTAGGGATGGTGCTGAACTCTAACTGTTTCCACGCTCCTGACTTGGGGAGAGGAGATCTGAAATAAACGGCAGTTTGAATAGAAAATGATACCCATGTGATAGGCATTAAGGGGTCACCATTCTCTCTTCCAATTTGACAAAATGGACCATATCTTGTCTACATGACATGACAGTAATGTCATTCATTGCCAGCTAGCTGTCATTTTGATGGCAAAAATCATCACACTTTGTATCACAGATGTTAGTGATCCACAGGAAATAAAACGTGTTGACATCTTTCACTCATAATAATATAGGATTGATTGTTTCCAACTTTAATTTATATAAAAATACATTTGAAAAAAATTAGTGAGTGATTTACAAATGACAGGGCTTAGGGGAAGGTGGTAAGAGTATAGAAAATAATCTACCTGTAATAATTAGAGGGCAAAATGACTTTAGCAGTAAAATAATCTTGTTGGATGGTTAAGAGGCAAATATGAGAGATTCAGTGATTCTTGGGGATTATTCACTGTCATAAATTTAATAAATAGCAACTAATGTAGAAGCTAGTTTGACAAGGCATATAGAGACATATGTAATCTATTTTCTTCTTCACATCTTAAAGCAACTTCCAATTGTTGGTGATTTTATTAGACTTATAAAAATATAGCACTGGTAAGATTCTTAGAGATTTTCTAAATCCAATTTATTATTTTATTGATGAAGAAATTGAGGAAGAGCTCATTTAACAAATGCCAAGATTCGTGAGTCATGTCCTTTTTTTTGAGGGTAGGCAAAACCCAGTATTTAGTTCTTTCTAAGTAAGATATGCAAATGACACCACCCTTATGGCAGAAAGTGAAGAGGAGCTAAAAAGCCTCTTGATGAAAGTGAAAGAGGAGAGTGGAAAAGTTGGCTTAAAGCTCAACATTCAGAAAACGAAGATCATGGCATCTGGCCCCATCACTTCATGGGAAATAGATGGGGAAACAGTAGAAACATTATCAGACTTTTGGGCTCCAATTTTTTGGGCTCCAAAATCACTGCAGATGGTGACTGCAGCCATGAAATTAAAAGATGCTTACTCCTTGGAAGAAAGGTTATGACCAACCTAGATAGCATATTCAAAAGCAGAGACATTACTTTGCCGACTAAGGTCCGTCTATCGAGGCTATGGTTTTTCTTGTGGTCATGTATGGATGTGAGAGTTGGACTGTGAAAAAGGCTGAGCGCCGAAGAATTGATGCTTTTGAACTGTGGTGTTGGAGACTTTTGAGAGTCCCTTGGACTGCAAGGAGATCCAACCAGTCCATTCTTTAGATCAGCCCTGGGACTGCTTTGGAAGGAATGATGCTAAAGCTGAGGCTCCAGTACTTTGGCCACCTTATGCGAAGAGTTGACTCATTGGAAAAGACTCTGATGCTGGGAGGGATTGGGGGCAGGAGGAGAAGGGGACGACTGAGGATGAAATGGCTGGATGGCATCACGGACTTGATGGACGTGAGTCTGAGTGAACTCCGGGTGTTGGTGATGGACAGGGAGGCCTGGCCTGCTGCTATTCATGTGGTCACAAAGAGTCGAACATGACTGAGCGACTGAACTGAACTGAACTGAAGTAAGAGTTTAACCTCTGAGCCGCTTTAACCTCTGAGCCACTGAGGTTTACCCAAGTAAGAGTTCGGTTTGGAATTTCAGGACACCAAGAAACCTGGAGACTTGTAAGAGTATTATTATGCTGCTCCTTTATTTTTCCATACAGTGTTAAATAAAGCTCAGATATTACTGCAATGATAGCAGCCCTCAATCCCTGTGCCCCTCAAAAGTAAATTTACAGTAAATTTACCTCATATGTAAATTAGCATCTCCAGAATTCTGATTGGTATTCTATCATGGGAAATTATAAAAGTAGAGGGTAGAAGGACAAACCGCAGGTCTTGATGCTGATGTTAATCTTGAGATTGTAACTGATGCCCATCCTTTGTTTCCTCTGCCACATATTCTACCAGCTTAGTGAGCCCCTCTGTTTTTCTAGGTGACTGGCTTGGTGGGGCAACCCAGGTTGAATTCTTGACTATCATGCTTCCCTGATTGCTCAGTTGTTAAAGAATCTGCCTGCAATGCAGGAGACTTTGATTCAATTCGTGGGTCAGGAAGATCCGCTGGAGAAGGGATAGGCTACCCAATCCATATTCTTGGGCTTCCCTTGTGGTTCAGATGGTAAAGAATATGCCTACAATGCAGGAGACCTGGGTTTGATTCCTGGGTTGGGAAGATTTGCCTGGAGAAGGGAAAGGCTACCCACTCCAGTATTCTTGCCTGGAGAATTCCATGGGCTGTATAGTCCATGGGGTCGCAAAGAGTCGGACACAACTGAGAGACTTTCAATTCAATCAATGCCTATTTCAGACTTTGGCCATTTATCATTACAACTGATTATGAAAATGCCTCTACTGTTGGAGTGCCAACTGATATAGGCTTTCATTTGTCAAGATGTTGGAGAAAGTCAACATCTTCATAATTGGGGCCCATTACTCCTAGCAGTATGATGGGACCTTTCCTTGCATATTAGTCTTTTGGCATAAGGAGCCTGGAATAATCAAGTGATGGCCATATCTTAAAGTTCAATAGGTCTTCTCCAGTGTTACCGGGTGAAAATATTTCCCCTATAAGAATTGAGATCACTAAACCCACAGAGACTAAACTGGTATTACAGGGAGTGTACATTATCTGATTAGATGAATAGTGAGTGATAGAGAGGTCATTTTTACTTCCACTTTTAGTTACTGAGCAGAATATATGAAGTGAAGTGAAGTGAAGTCGCTCAGTCGTGTCCAACTCTTTGCGACCCCATGGACTGTAGCCTCTCAGGCTCCTCCGTCCATGGGATTTTCCAGGCAAGAGTACTGGAGTGGATTGCCATTTCCTTCTCCAGAGGATCTTCCCGACCCAGGAATCAAACCTGGGTCTCCCGCATTGCAGGCAGACACTTTACTGTCTGAGCCACCAGCAGAATATATATTCATCCTATAAAAGAAGTATGTAATAATTATTGATTTAGGGTATATGTTCGATCATGAATGATAACCCGTCTCCAACTTGGCACCTCAGCTACACGTAAGGAAAGTTAGTGCTCAGCCATTTCCAACTCTTTGTGGCCCCATGGACTGTAGCCTCCCAGCCTCCTCTGTCCGTGGAATTTTCCAGGCAAGATACTGGAGTGGGCTTCTATTACCTGCTCTAGGGGATTTTCCCAACCCAGAGGCTGAACCCACATCTCTTCTGTCTCTTGCATTGGCAGGTGTGTTCTTTACCACTAGCACCATCTGGGAAGCCCATCCATCAACTACACACACATTAGGTCAATCACAACTATATCTGCCCAGGAACTTTGCAGTGGTGCACAAGAGATGCATCTGAGTTATTTATGGCGAGCATTTTCAAGAACTGCAGAATGGATGTGTGTCAGATCTGAAAAAAAGACACAGAATCGTTATGTGGCTATTTATTCAGCCTCCTTGATATTGAATATAGCATGATTACGTGGTAATCCTGTTGATAGTCATTAATTTTCTGGACAAGAATGTACTGAGGACATACTATGGGAGATATACGTTTCCCTTCATTAAGTGGAAAGCTTGAGGAAAATCTTTACTAAAATAAATGTTAGGAAAGATGTCAGAAAGGATTAATGTGGGGATTTTGAGGGTTGGATAAGCTATCACTCATGAACTTGACTTAAATAAATATTTGTTTATATTAGATAGTTAATATTTGTTGAACATTGCAGTTTAATTTTAACAGGGAAGAACAGATATCCTAATAACTTTGGCAAATGAATGATTTCTCTGCATTTGAATATCTGCCTCTCTGTTTGATTGTCCAGATTTTCAAAGGGATATAATTGGGGGACTTGAACAAAAGAACAAATTTCAAAGGAATATAATTGGGGGAATTGAACAGAACCTTTGCCACCAAAAGTCCCTCTAGTCAAAGCTATGGTTTTTCCAGTAGTCATGAATGGATGTGAGAGTTAGATTATAAAGAAAGTTGAGCACCGAAGAATTGATGCTTTTGAACTGTGGTGTTGGAGAGGACTCTTGAGAGTCCCTTGGACTACAAGGAGATCCAACCAGTCCATCCTAAAGGAGATCAATCCTGGGTGTTCATTGGAAGGACTGATGTTGAAGCTGAAACTCCAATACTTTGGCCACCTGATGCGAAGAGCTGACTCTTTGAAAAGACCCAATGCTGGGAAAGATTGAGGGCAGGAGGAGAAGGGGATGACAGAGGATGAGATGGTTGGATGGCATCATCGACTCAATGGACATGAGTTTGGGTGGACTCCGGGAGTGGTGATGGACAGGGAGGCCTGGCATTTCAGAGAGTCGAACACGACTGAGCAACTGAACTAAACTGAATAAAAGAGAGTGTTTCCTGTCTGCCAGTCAAAGAATTTAATAAAATGTGGGATCAGTGAAGTAGTAATTGCAATTTCTGGCTCACCTGCATAGTTTTGCCTGAGTATCAGTACACATTTTTGTTCTTAAAAGTAGACAGCAGATTAATCTTCTGATTATGTGGTTGAGAAGAGACTGGAGGATGACCCTCATAGAGACTTTACACCAGCCAGTCAGGGTGAAAATAAACTGAGATGATCAAGGACAAGAAAAGCAGTCAGAGGAGTTGATGCCATGGATGAGACACAATGACCATTTTGAAGGGTGTCAGGAAGCTTAGTTGGTGCAGTGAACCAGGAATGTTGCAGATCATGGTTTATCAAAGTGATTCCCAGTCCATAGGTGGGATGGAGCAGCAGACACGTGCAGACATTAAGAGTACTCCAAGTCAGGGAGTGGTGGCGGCATGATTCCAGGTGGTCTGTGTGCATGAAAGCCAGAGGCAAGGTGTGCTCCTGAAAGAGGAATCAATAAATCAAATTCTCACAGCCATCAGGCAACTAGAGCAAATGAGTGATGCAGACAAGTTGTTGCAAAGGGAGTGAGAAGGACAGTGATGTCACGGAGTTTGCACGCATATCCTTTATGAAGGGGTCAGCTAGAACTCAGCCTCAGCCAGTTCTGTTTTGTGGGAAGCAGGCAAGTATTACAATATCTCAGACATTTTTCAAGATATCTGTGGCCTGTTGATTTAAATTTATATAAATTTCAGATAGGTGGATGTTGGAACTAAATCCATTTTTAGAACTGGCTGGGAAAATTAATATGAATCTGAAAATCAAATGTTACCGATAGGTTCTGCTGTGCAACTCTGAGATAGTATTTGTCAGAATCCTAATGTAGAGTGTAAAGCTACAGAGAAGGGCATCTGTGCCATTCATGAATCTATGGACAACTCAGAAAACTGAGGCACCATCTAATATTCAGGGTTGCGGTATCACTGCAGGAGTAAGGAAAAACCTGATGTCCTGCAGGCAAGCTGATGTCCCCATATTCACTATATTTGTCAAGACTAAATGACCCTTTCCGGTTTTTAAGCTTTAAAAACTGACAGAGTTAAATCTTCTTTATGAGGGGCAAAAGTAAGATCTAAATAATAGTCCAAGGTGTTTATGCAATCACTCTTACTTGCTTTTACTCACTTTTCCTTAACTTTTTTTTTTTTTTTTTTTTTTTTCAGATCTTAGATTTAAAATCTGCTTCTCGTGACTCTGGTTTGAGGGTAAATTTTTATTACTTTGTAAGAATATTTTTTTTGTTTGTTTGTTTTACTTTGAATCACATAAACTTTTTTCAACACTGGTATTGGTTTCTCCTGTGGTCTCCATCTAGAAGTATGTGGATCCCCTGGAATTTCAGTAATGAAGCTTGCTTCCTGGGTAGCATTAGGGGAAGATAATTGGAAAAAAAAAGTCTACATGGATTTTTAAAAACTGCCAAGATTGCTTCAGGAATTCAGAGTGGGATAGAACCATGCCCCCAGGTGAAGAAAATGATTAAAAGTACATTATAGCACTGCACAGATTTGGGAATATAAACTGTGTTAGGTTGCAACCTCGAGAGTTTCCAGGGTAAAATTTGAGACTGGTCTCATACACAGAGAGCAAGGAGAGACCAAAGAAAGAGGCCGGTCACTCCAGACTGGTTCAGTTCAGTTCAGTTCAGTCGCGCAGTCGTGTCCGACTCTTTGCGACCCCATGAATTGCAATACGCCAGGCCTCCCTGTCCATCACCAACTCCCAGAGTTCACTCAGACTCACGTCCATTGAGTCCATGATGCCATCCAGACATCTCATCCTCGGTCGTCCCCTTCTCCTCCTGCCCCCAATCCCTCCCAGCATCAGGGTCTTTTCCAATGAGTAAGTAGGTCAATTGCAACTAGATGTTAAAAGAAGAAAAAAACTTCTTCCGCAGGTGTTTGGAGTTCCTGGGGGACCTCAGCGTTTCATGCTTGACTAAAAAGCACACAGTGATATTTGAAAAGGGCCCCTTGCCAGAACTCTTCCACAGAATGGTTAAGACTAGGCAGATTAACATAAATCTCAGGAATAAAAATGCTGGGTCAGTAGAAGGAGCTCTGTTGAAGAAATAGGGTCTGTGGGGAAAAGAAAGGGCTCGGTATTCAGGGAAAATCTTTCTAGAGGTAATAATTAAAGTTTGAAAAAAGTGAATGTGATCTGCAAATCTTTGAGATGTGAGGAGAAAAGAGACAGATGCGTTCTAATTATTTAGAGTATTTTGTTCTCAGACTTGAAAAATGACAGACACCATTTCTCATGTTCTCCCACCCTACTCACCCCTCCTCAACCAGCCAAAACCCTAGAAACATACCTTGTACTATACAACCAAGCAGATGAACTCAGGGAAAAAAACAGGGTTCCCTTCCTAACAAGCAACTAGGAATTTTTTCAGAAAAATGTGAAGTATCATTCAGCAAATCATACAACTGGTTGTTCTCTGTGAACTTTTCAGAATTTAGAAACCAAAAGCCATGGGCCATTTGGCGAAAAGTGTGGGACATGCCTGTGAGTGAGAGTTAGGACACTTGTGTTCTAATGAGTACACTTTGTGGCCCTGAACCAGTAATGTTAGCTTTTCTGAGCCTTTGTTCATCTGCCATCCAATGTCCACCTTGCCTCCTTCTCATGGAATAGTTCAGATTTGAAAATGGATGTCACAAGGCTTCCAACCTGCAGAGTGCTGAATAAACATGAGTGGAATTGTGTTAAATATATTGAGGGAGAGAACAATTCCTAGAATTTAAGGTTGAGGTTATCAGAAAAGGGGAGGAGGGCACATGGACCTTGCAAACTGTGGGCTGAAATAATGTGAGGCCACAGCCTCAGAAAGGTTATAAAGCCCCCTCATAACTTAGCCAGGGTTATACAGTTTCATTAAGGGAAATATCATAGTCTCTTTATCTGTTGTTAAAATTCAGCCTAAGTAAGAAAGAACTGATTTAAACTTCCCTGAAACAAGCCCAGTAGCATCCTCCATCCTTTATTATTTATTTTTGCAATGAGTAGCAATATCCCAAGCTATCACTCAGATCATTGTTTCCAGGTTCAATTACATGGGACCCAAGAAATATGGTGAGGCTGGATCAGGTGGGGAAAAGTTCCATTTTTAATTAGACCATGAATTTTATTATAAATGAATAAATCAGCATACTCTTTTAGAAATTTAATTAGAAAAGGAGACAGCATTCTTTCCATGGTATTGGCCCAGCTGACTCTCAGTCTTGGGCAGGCAGAAATGGTTAATGGTTGTCTCCCAGCCGCCTCTCAATCAGCTTACTCACCTGTTTATGAACCCCTACAGAAGCATCATAAACAGTGTTTTCTTCCACCTTCATCTTTTCACATTTTTAAAAGCCTTCCTTTTATCTTGGTTTGTTTGGCCCATCCAGGGCTATTGTCTCTTTTCATCCTGAAATGTTCCCTGCCCCATCCCCCAGAAACCTCTAGGTATCTTCCTGAATTTGATTAGGATTCCATAGAAAGAGACTTGACAGGATCAGTATTTTTAGGGAAGACCCAAAGCTGTACTCACATTGTTCACAGTGCCCACAGGATCTTTGAGATGTGCAGAAGGACTCAGTTAGCCAGCTGGAAGAAGCATGCCTGTGTCTTCTTGGACTGTAACTTACTTAGTGATATTGAGCAAGCATCTCCCTTCCCGTCATTCGGCCCATCTAGAGCTAGATATCTTCTGGATCCTCCTGCCCCAACCAGGCCTGATGTTCTATCACTACAGTCTGTAAATAAAGACTGTAGTGATTTGGACATCAAGCTTCAGGCTTCAAGATCCAGCAGCCTCGGGTATTTGGAGAGCTTCTCAGCTTCTCAGAGTTTTGGTCAGATCTCATTTTTCAAATTTTGATTTTATTATTTTGACGACAGAAGTCACTTCCCTACTTTGGTGCCCCTTGCCTCATGTAGGTTAACCATGTTTACGTCTTTCTTGTTCATCCTTCTAGTCTTTCTTTGTCAAATCAAGGAAATGCAAACAAACACTTATATACAAAGTGAAGCAAACTGTATACTGTACTTCATCTTGTTCTGTTTTCCTCAACTCGCAATATATCCTAGAGATCATTCCATGTCAGTACATAAAAGCCTTCCTCCTTCTTCTTCACAGCTATGTTGTACGGCTGTACCATAATTAATGTAACTAGTCCTCTATGGAATGGATTTCCAGATTTAGACTTTTGAGTCATAGTATAAAAGCATTTGGCAGAAAGTGAAGAGAAACTAAAAAGACTCTTGATGGAAGTGAAAGTGGAGAGTGAAAAAGTTGGCTTAAAGCTCAACATTCAGAAAACAAAGATCATGGCATCTGGTCCCATCACATCATGGCAAATAGATGGAGAAACAGTGGAAACAGTGGCCGACTTTATTTTGGGGGGCTCCAAAATCACTGCAGATGATGACTGCTGCAATGAAATTAAAAGACGATTACTCCTTGGAAGGAAAGTTATGACCAACCTAGATAGCATATTCAAAAGCAGAGACATTACTTTGCCAACAAAGGTCCATCTAGTCAAGGGTATGGTTTTTCCTGTGGTCATGTATGGATGTGAGAGTTGGACTGTGAAGAAGGCTGAGCGCCGAAGAATTGTTGCTTTTGAACTATGGTGTTGGAGAAGACTCCTGAGAGTCCCTTGGACTGCAAGGAGATCCAACCAGTCCATTCTGAAGGAGATCAGCCCTGGGATTTCTTTGGAAGGAATGATGCTAAAGCTGAAGCTCCAGTACTTTGGTTTGGAAGGAAAGTTATGACCAACCTAGATAGCATATTCAAAAGCAGAGACATTACTTTGCCAACAAAGGTCCATCTAGTCAAGGGTATGGTTTTTCCTGTGGTCATGTATGGATGTGAGAGTTGGACTGTGAAGAAGGCTGAGCGCCGAAGAATTGTTGCTTTTGAACTATGGTGTTGGAGAAGACTCCTGAGAGTCCCTTGGACTGCAAGGAGATCCAACCAGTCCATTCTGAAGGAGATCAGCCCTGGGATTTCTTTGGAAGGAATGATGCTAAAGCTGAAGCTCCAGTACTTTGGCCACCTCATGCAAAGAGTTGACTCATTGGAAAAGACTCTGATGCTGGGAGAGATTGGGGGAAGGAGGAGAAGGGGACGAGAGAGGATGAGATGGCTGGATGGCATCACAGACTCGATGGACGTGAGTCTGAGTGAACTCCGGGAGTTGGTGATGGACAGGGAGGCCTGGCGTGCTGCGATTCATGGGGTCACACAGAGTCAGACACGACTGAGCGACTGAACTGAACTGACTGATAGCAGCATTCATTGTCAGAGGAGTTGGGCTGTTTTCACATCCACGTGTGATCAACATGCCTTGTCCCCCAAAGCCTCACCATCAAATTTAAGGTCAAACTACTGTGCTCTGCCAGTCTTACTTAGGAAAAATGTAACGAAAAACAGTGTGGTTTGAATTTTATTTATCTTATGAAGAGTAAGGCTGAGAACTTCTGCTTAAATCTAGTTAAATGTCATCTGTATTTCTAAATCTTTGAATCATCTGAGAGTGACCTTTGCCCAATTTTTTATTGAGTTATGTAGGTCTTTTCAACACCATTTCTAAGAGCTTTGTAAAATTTAGGGAGATTATTCCTTTGTGATACAAATTGTCCATGACGTTCCCTGTTTTTTCATTTCCCTGTGACACCACTTTGGATGTTCTTTGCAATAGGTTTTATTTTATTTCATAGGGTCAAGTCCATCAGTCTTTTATGATAAGCCTTTGCACATTGCAAGTTTATTAATTTAAAAAACTTATGTTTTTTCATAGTAACCCAGACAGTGTGTATTTTTGTCCTCACATATGGATCCAAACTTTTCTTTTTGACTATCCAGTTGTCTTATGTCAGTTTTGTATAAAGAGATACTTTTAAAAAGAGAAGATCAATCAATTTCTTTTATGACCAGCTGTGAAGGAGACAATTTTGTAACTGAGGAAAAATGAAAAGACCTTAGTTTCTTCTGGTACAATAATTCAGTTGGCCAGCCTGATCCTTTCAACCCCATATTCTGTGTCAGTCATTTCACCATCAGGCCTAATTAATGCAAAAAGACTCATACGACCCACAGCCAGTTGAAGGAACATCCTTTGTTTCCAGTGGTCTCCTGGATGAATCATAGAGTGTGCTGTCCTATTGTGACTAATTTGGGAGGCTATTACAGGCCTGAATGTGTGCAAGGAGAGGAAGTTAAGTGTGCATGAAAAGGCTCCTAGGACATTTGGGCTCTCCTTTGGCCATGCTTGTGGTGGACTCTGCTTGTGCTTGTTGGGAACTCATCTCTAAGTTAAGTGCTGTGGGCATTGGAAAGGAAGCATGAGGCACAGTCTAGTAGTAATAGTAGAGAAAAGAAGTTAGAAATTCTGAAAGTCACTAATAATAATAACAGCACCATATAAGTAAGTTCCCAAAAGTATGGTTACAGACGCCCCACCCCTGCTCATGCCTCTTTGTCCCACTTAAAATGCCTTCTCAGTGACCTAACATCATGGACTCTCATAGGGTCTTATTTTCCTGTGTCAAATGAAGACCTGTTTTCCACATTTCAAATGGAGTGAACCATCTCAAAGACAAAACTCTAGATCTGGGCTTATATCCTTCTCCAGGATTCCACAATCTTCTTGTTTCACCATGACCATCAAATCACTACCTTGCCTGTCCACCTCCCTGGAATTGTGATCTTTTCCACTGAAGCTGTGGCATATGAGAAGAGCTTACTGGAGGCTTATTGAAGGGCTGGGTGTATGAATGGTCTGCAACTCTGAGATTGAGTGCTAACAAGGATTCTCAGCAAAAGGCAAGAAGTAGTCATGCTATCTCCCTGAAAGGGACTTTTGGAGCCAGTCTGGAATAATCGATTTTGAGTTGGCATAAAGGGGAAAGAATTTCTCCTTGGACCTAGTGAGGAAATTGGGAAATGAAGAGAGGGTCTGAAGAGGGCAGTGACAGTCAGTCTTCCCCAAAGGTACAGCATAACAGAGGTCATGTGGTTTTATGAGAGTAATTTGTATAAAGGTGATGCCAACCTTCAGCAGTTGTGATCTTTCTGTGCCAGTGAGTTTGAGAGGTGAGCTAGAACACATGTGATCAGCAGGCTTGGATTTACTATTACTGTTCCCAGAATCTGCCTTTGAACTTGAATCTGTCCTGCAGCCTTTGCTGAAAAACAATAATCAGAAAGCTCGCCTCTCTTTCTGCTTTTCCTCTCCATTTGTAATAACCTAGAGCACAAAAGTATTAGAAGAGAACTCATGTTATCTTGCCCATCTTCTCTCTAGCTGGAATGTAACCTCCTCGAGGGCAGGAATTTCTGTTTTGTTTAGTGCTGTAGCCTGAGAATTTCTTGCACTCAGTGGATATTTATTTGATAAATGAAGAATGATTTAATCCCCCTTAGCCTATTCTTATTCATTCTCTCCATGACTATACAAATCAGGCTATTCCATTGGAAAGAATTCTAATTATTAAAACATTTTAATTGAGATTTTCTATCCCATACACTGGTGAGGGAGGAGGATCTGTGTGCCATTTGGGTCACACAGTAATAATAGCTGGGAGAAACATGGTCTTGATGGACTGTGGATAAAGATTACACTCAGCATACACTCAGGAGAACCATGAAATCCAAAGTTCTCTTTGGTATCTAACTCACGGTTTGCTAAGATAGTGGATGAAAGAATGCATACCTGTATGAATGCATGAATGAATGAATGGGACAACCAGATATACTGGGAAATACTCAGGAAGGATTTGGAGTCAGGAAAACTTGAATTAGTATCTATAGCATGTGGTATTACTGAGCTTCTCTGAGCCTCAATTTCTCATCCATCAAATGACAATAATAATGCTTAAATGTAAGATTTTAATGAGACAGTATATGCAGCATACCTTTTTGAAAGGTGTTTTTAATGCTGGCTATTGTTATTGTTATAAATTAATTTACAAGTAAAGGCTCAGTGAGGTACAGCTCTGGTACGGAAGGGTGACAGAAGCCTGGAAGGGGTTCAACCCTGACACTTTTCTTGTGCCTAAAATGTCATAATGGAGGGTTTTCAGAGAGAAAAGAAAAGCATAGAGTGGGACTGCGGGTCCCCATGCTAGAACCTTCTGGACACACCTTTGTCCTATGTTTATTATTAACAATGCTCATGTGTTTCTGGACATTTAAGCAGCACAAGGACTGAATGTGTTGTTTTGTTCATTGCTACATCACCAGTGCCTAGAACAGTGCCTGGCACATAGGAGGCACCTAATAAATGCTTCTCAAATGAGTGAAAAGCATTCCTTCTGAAATGAATTATTCTCTTCATAAAAACTCAGTTGGGTTTTCAGAGGAGAGCATAAAATGAATCAGTGTCTTAGAATTTCCCAGTGTCTTTCTCAAAAGTAAAAAAATAAATTTTTTAAATTATCATGTGAGTGCCACAGAATGTCTCTTTGGAGTGCAAAGTTCACACACATAATGTGGTTAAATTACAAATGTTATTCAGTATAATACCAGTTGGATCATAAGATGAAAGAAATTATGGGCTAAAACAGCTCTTTAAGATCTACATTCAGAAAGCAAAATGAGTTTAATTCCTTGGTTCCAGAGGAAGATGGTATTTAGCCTGGATAATACTTCAGGATTTACAACTATGTCAAATTATACTTTTCCCTTTTTTTTTTCTGATAAAATGTACCATGCTGTATAGCATCATTTTTAAAAAGGAATGTGCTGATGGTTTGGGGCAGGGAGGAGTGTTTCACCTTTAAAAACACTGAACCTTGGGTCTAAGAACACGGGTTTTTTAGAGTTACATTTGAGGGGGAAGTTAGCCTGAAGTTCTATGAAAAGGATGTATAGTTCTAAAAGAAAGATTCTGTGATCAATGATGAAGTGATGATAGGCATTCTAGTCTTATGGCTCATTTTTAAAGGGACTATTCAGTGTTTCCCCATTTAGGATGATTGTTTTTTGTATTTTTTTTTGTTGTTATTTTTTGGTAGATTAACTTTATCATGTTAGAGAATTCTATTTTAATCCTAGTTAACAAAGAGGTTTGTTTTAATAAAATCATATATTCATGTTGACTTTTATCAGAGAATATAGATGCATCTAATGGGATGATCATGTGGTTTTTACCTTTAATCTCTTAATGAAGTAAAAGCTATTTATATATTTAAAAATTAAACCAGCCTTATATCCTTGAGATAAACCCAATTTATCTATAATATAGTAATATTTTATATATATTGATACATTTAATTAGTTAATATTTTGCTTATATATTATTAAACCATTTAATTATTTATTGCTATTTGATTATTGACCCATTTTATTAAATGGGTTGAAATGGCTAAGTGGTGTTATTTTCCTGTGTTTTCTTTACCTTGTACTTTCTTATACTTTATTATCAAAATAACACTGGTCTTGTAAAAATGACTAGGTAGTACTCCCTCTTTTTCTGTTCTTTTAAAAAGTTGTATGAGTTAGAATATCTCATCCTGATATTTTCTTTGTAAGAATATTATTAATGATGCTTTAATTTCATTAATAGCTATAAAATTTTTCTGGGTTCTTCATCTTCTGTTAGTTCTGATAAACTGTGTAAGGTTTTATGAGAATATATCTCTTTGTCTAAGTTTTTATGTTTATTGACATAAACCAGCTGATTGATTTTACTTATTATCATTTTGGTCTCGACTACATATGCAGTTACATTCTCTTTTTGTTCATAATATTATTTAATGTTTCTTTTTTTTTAAATCAGTCTTGGAAGTGGTTTGTAAACTTTGCAAGTCTTTTCCAAAAACTAATTTTAACTTTGCTCAATCTATTGTTTTTAACTTTTATTTTATTGATTTCTTTCCTTATTTTTATCTTATTTTAACTTTATCATGTTAGAGAATTCTATTTTAATCCTAGTTAACAAAGAGGTTTGTTTTAATAAAATCATATATTCATGTTGACTTTTATCAGAGAATATAGATGCATCTAATGGGATGATCATGTGGTTTTTACCTTTAATCTCTTAATGAAGTAAAAGCTATTTATATATTTAAAAATTAAACCAGCCTTATATCCTTGAGATAAACCCAATTTATCTATAATATAGTAATATTTTATATATATTGATACATTTAATTAGTTAATATTTTGCTTATATATTATTAAACCATTTAATTATTTATTGCTATTTGATTATTGACCCATTTTATTAAATGGGTTGAAATGGCTAAGTGGTGTTATTTTCCTGTGTTTTCTTTACCTTGTACTTTCTTATACTTTATTATCAAAATAACACTGGTCTTGTAAAAATGACTAGGTAGTACTCCCTCTTTTTCTGTTCTTTTAAAAAGTTGTATGAGTTAGAATATCTCATCCTGATATTTTCTTTGTAAGAATATTATTAATGATGCTTTAATTTCATTAATAGCTATAAAATTTTTCTGGGTTCTTCATCTTCTGTTAGTTCTGATAAACTGTGTAAGGTTTTATGAGAATATATCTCTTTGTCTAAGTTTTTATGTTTATTGACATAAACCAGCTGATTGATTTTACTTATTATCATTTTGGTCTCGACTACATATGCAGTTACATTCTCTTTTTGTTCATAATATTATTTAATGTTTCTTTTTTTTTAAATCAGTCTTGGAAGTGGTTTGTAAACTTTGCAAGTCTTTTCCAAAAACTAATTTTAACTTTGCTCAATCTATTGTTTTTAACTTTTATTTTATTGATTTCTTTCCTTATTTTTATCTTATTTTCTTTTACCTTTGCTTATTTTCTCTTATTCTGACTCTCACAAGGGCATTTAGCTAGTTCATATCTTATATTTCTGTTTCTCTTATTCTTTTTCTAGTGTTCAAGCATTTTTTTTTCAGAATTTTTTAAAAAGATTTTCTCTCCTCTTTTATAGCATTGTTTCTCTCTTTCAATTTAGATGTTATGGACATGTCCATTAAAAAACACTAAAGAACTTATGTAAAACCTACTCTACTAGAAATAATAAGAAATGTTTTGCAAAGTGACTTAATATAAGATCAATATTTTAAAATTTTATTGTATTTTGATTTAACAGTAACAGTAAATTAGAAGCATGACTTTACAAATTCCTTCTGAACTGAAGGAAGGGAAAGGTTTCTGAAT
Organism: Aepyceros melampus; assembly: GCA_006408695.1. Classification (NCBI taxonomy): domain Eukaryota; kingdom Metazoa; phylum Chordata; class Mammalia; order Artiodactyla; family Bovidae; genus Aepyceros; species Aepyceros melampus. The sequence goes on from SJXQ01009317.1 coordinate 238,433, forward strand.
ACAAAAAGCATTGTCGTTGTCCAGTCACTAAGTCCTGTCCAACTCTCTGCAACCCCATGGACTGCAACATGCCAGGCTTCCCTGTCCTTCATTATCTCCAGGAATTTGCTCAAATTCATGTCCACTGAGTTGGTGATGCTGTCCAACCATCTCATTCTCTGCCATCTTTGTCTTCTTTTGCCTTCAATCTTTCCCAGCATCAGGGTCTTTTCCAGTGAGTCTGCTCTTTACATCAGGTGGCCAAAGTATTGGAGCTTCAGCTTCAACATCAGTCCTTCCAGTGAATATTCAGGGCTATTTCCTTAAGTATTGACGGTTTCATCTTGCTTTCCAAAGGACTCTCAAAAGTCTTCTCCAGGACCGCTATATGTGTGTGTGTCTGTGTGTGTGTATACATATATGTATATATGTATGGTATTTATATGTGTGTGTATATATAAATATTGCATTTATATCATATTCATATATGGTTCTATATATATCTACATATATATGCTTCTAAGGTATTTTTTAATACACACACCTGCATGCATATGCACATATAATAGGTATGTAGGTAAAGGTAAAGCAGTGTAAACTGGATACTAGGATAAGAAGATCTAGGTGGTAATCCCAACCTTGTAATAATGGAGAAAACACTCCTTTCCTCTGAACCTCAGTGTAAAATAAGAGTGTTGGGCTTGATGAATTCTGAAGTTCTACCTGGCTTTCAGAAGTTTATGCTAAAATGTGGACATCATCAATTTTAAAGACAAGCTCTTGGGTCCTCCTTTTTCTTCATAATTTGTTTCATCAGTTCAGTTTAGTTCAGTCGCTCAGTCATGTCCAACTCTTTGTAACTCCATGGATTGCAGCATTCCAGGCTTCCTGTCCATCACCAACTCCCGGAGCCTACTCAAACTCATGTCCATTGAGGCGGTGATACCATCCAACCATCTCATCCTCTGTCGTCCCCTTCTCCTCCTGCCCTCATTCTTTCCCAGCATTGGAGTCTTTTCAAATGAGTCAGTTCTTTGCATCAGGTGGCCAAACTATTGGAGTTTCAGCTTCAACATCAGTCCTTCCAATGAACATCCAGGACTGATCTCCTTTAGGATGGACTGGTTGGATCTCCTTGCTGTCCAAGGGGCTCTCAAGAGTCTTCTCCAACACCACAGTTCAAAAGCATCAATTCTTCGGCGCTCAGCCTTCTTTACAGTCCAACTCTCACATCCATACATGACTACTGGAAAAATCATGGCTTTGACTAGACAGATCTTTGTTGGCAAAGTAATGTCTCTACTTTTTAACATGCTGTCTAGGTTGATCATAACTTTTCTTCCAAGAAGCAAGCGTCTTTAATTTCATGGCTACAGTAGCCATCTGCAGTGATTTTGGAGTGCAAGAAAATAAAGTCTCTCACTGTTTCCATTGTTTCCCCATCTGTTTGCCATGAAGTGATGGGACCAGATGCCATGATCTTCGTTTTCTGAATGTTGAGTTTTAAGCCAACTTTTTCACTCTCCTCTTTCACTTTCATCAAGAGGCTCTTTAGTTCTTCTTCACTTTCTGCCATAAGGGTGGTGTCATCTGCATATCTGAGGTTATTGATATTTCTCCCAGCAATCTTGATTCCAGCTTGTGCTTCTTCCAGCCCAGCATTTCTCATGATGTACTCTGCATATAAGTTAAATAAGCAGGGTGACAATATACAGCCTTGACGTACTCCTTTCCTGATTTGGAACCAGTCTTTTGTTCCATGTCCAGTTCTAACTGTTGCTTCCTGACCTGCATACAGATTTCTTAGGAGGCAGGTCATGGTGGTCTGGTATTCCCATCTCTCAAAGAATGTTCCACAGTTTATTGTGATCCACATAGTCAAAGGCTTTTCTATAGTCAATAAAGTAGAAGTAGATGTTTTCCTGGAACTCTCCTGCTTTTTTGATGATCCAGCAGATGTTGACAATTTGATCTCTGGTTCCTCTACCTTTTCTAAATCCACCTTGAACATGTGGAAGTTCATGGTTCATGGACTGTTGAAGCCTGGCTTGGAGAATTTTGAGTATTACTTTACTAGTGTGTGAGATGGATGCAATTGTGCGGTAGTTTGAGCATTCTTTGGCATTGCCTTTCTTTGGGATTGGAATGAAAAATGACCTTTTCCAGTCATGTGGCCACTGCTGAGTTTTCCAAATTCCTCCCAGTATTTGCCTCATAGAGGTAAACACCTCCTAATTCAGAATTTGATGTCACTTGGGCCTTGTAGGCAATTTACATTTTAAATCTGACTCAACTTTTCAATGTAGGTTATGATTACAAAAAAGTTCCCAAGGAGGGGAAGAGATTAAATTATATCAAATGACGTAAGTAGTTAGATCACTCACATAAAAACTGAAAATTAACCTTTGAGTGATCTGAAAGTCATTGCAGATCTAGACCGGAAGGAGAGCATAGAATAATAAATTTGTTGTCCAGTTAGAGAGGGCTTAGGAAAAAGTAGAAAGAGAGGAATTAGATACAGTAAGTATATATAAATCTTTTAAGATTTTTACTGTAAATGGTATAAATAAATGGTGTCACTGGAGAAGTATTTTTTTTTTTTTTAGATAGGAAAAATGACTACACAGTGTATACTGAAAAAAAATAATAAACTGATGCTGTAGCAGGTGTGTACAAGTAGAGGGGCTGCCCTTAGATAGGAACATGTGTTCATGCATGATAACTAGGAGGCAGGAGAATTTATGGGCAGATGGTATTAGATATGAATGGGACCTTATGAAAATTCTCCTCTGCTTGCTTCTGTTTTCTCAAGAAAATAGAAAGCAACGTCATCAGCTGAGAGTAAGAACTGGTAAGAAGATGTTGAAATTTTGGAGGGGAGAAAGTGTGAGATAGTCTCACATAGGGGAGAGGGAGAGCCAGTAGGCTAGAGAAATTGAGCAGGATTGTCTACTTGACATTAGGAATTATGAATTAAATGAGACCAGCGAATAGGGTTGTGTGTTCATCTACATCCATATTCAGCAGCACAAATGAAAAATAGCCAGTGAGTTAGACTTAACAAAGTTAATTCTTTGCCAGGTGGTACCACAGAGAAAAAGGCAGTGGAATTGAGAGCACTTGAAAGGAAGTGATTACAATGATGAGCCTTGAAGACAAAGTTAGCTAAGAATGGAAATGTTGACATGAGGGATAGAAGGAACCATTAAAAAATTGTAGAATCAATGGATGATAGATTCAAATCAAAAGATTGTTGAGCTGAAGTATTAGAAGGAATAAGCTGGTAAATGAGGAGACTGGGAACTTTGAAAGTGAGGTTCAGGAGAAGTTGCATTTGATGGCAGTGGTTGTGGGTGGAAGACCAGCCCTGTGGAAGACCACAGCCAGGGCATTCAAAGAATATCTTCATGGACATTGAAATCAAGATTTTTAACTAGAGTTATATCAGAGAATGTGATAGTATAAGCTAAAATAATCAAGGAATTAGAGGAAATGACCTGGAGATCTGTAGATGATTATAGCAAAGATGGGAAATAAATGGCAGTCAGAGGACATGAAATTCAATCTTGAGGCAACAAGGAGGGGAAGGAGGATTCCTACTGCACCTCCAGGCCCAGTGGTACAAAGGGGATAGGGGAGAAAGTAGCCACCACTTGAGAGGGCTTCATGGGAAGCCATTTCCCCAGAGAAGAGTCAGATTTCAATAAGAATTAGAAGGTGAAGTTGGTTTTCAGAGAGGTTGAGGGTATGTAGGTAATGTTTCTATTTGTTTACTTCAAGTTTCAAGAGCACAGGAGCAGGGGAGGGATAGGAGAGAGATTCTACGTGAAGTAAGACCCAAATGAAGATGAGAGTCAGGGGATGATGAATCACCCCAGAGTTCTAAGTTTTTTGTGATTACTGATACACACACATGTATGAGTCTTTGTGAGATTAACCCTGAGCTTTCCAGGAACATGATAGTGGCAAGACTGTGGATATCAGAGGGCAGACTGGAGGAGAGGGAGATGTCCTTCCAGAAGTATGACAATATGGAACCCCCTTGCCCCTCTAATCCTTCCAATGATGATGCAGAGCTCAAGGGTGGGGCATTCTTATCTGAAGTATTTTTGCACTAAGCTTCCATTTCTTTCCTGCCAGTGGCGGTATGGAGGCCAGTGGAGGAATGGTCTTACTATGAGCATTCAGAGCTCCTAAAGATGTAGAGATCAAAAGACAGATGTTCTCACCACTCATGATGGAAAAGTTCTTAAAATTTCTTGCATACAGTACATCTGGGTGACTCAGTACAGAGTAGAGGCAAATGAAAGGATTTAGTTTCCTTTTTTCTAAGTGTTCAGAGTAAAAAGACAGTTGACTTGACATGTGCCTGGTTTATCATTTGGAATATAGCCTTAGGTTAGACCCCAAAACACAATGATGAAATCAAGATAGAAATCTGTTTCCTTCTCCATCTCAGTCCAGAGGTAGAAAGATGAGTCCTGTGGTGGTGGTCTGTAAAATCATCCAAGGACTCATGTTCCTTTCATGTGTTACTTCACCACCTGCTGAGGTGTGTGTGGTTCTCATCCTTATAAACCAAGCTGACTCACCAGCACCTCATCTGTCTTCCAGCTCCCAGGAAGGGAGAAAGAGAAAATGGAGGAAAAAGGTACCCATTTTATGGATACAATCTAGAAGATACATATATCAGTTCATTCAGAGCCACTGGTCAGAATTTAGACGTATGGCCATGCCTAGATGCAAGGGCACCTGCAAAATGTGGCCTATAGCTGGGAGGCCAAAACCCAGGTAAACCTCAGAAGGTTCAATTATTAAAAGGAAAAATAGGATATTAGATATTGGGTGACAGTTAACTATCTATGTTACTGAAATGACCACATAAGAAAAAGGAGTAACTTTAATAATCATATTTTGTAACTAACACATCAGAACTTAGACATCTAAGGAGTACTAGGGGATTATATATTTTTGCCAGTAATGCTAAATTTGCTCAAAATACTACTAGACATATAAAAACTATGAACTATAAAAATATGCAATTATAGAATTTTATAACAAGATGATTTTACTCATATGGCTTATTCCCTCATGAATTATTTATTTTGGTATCCCTAAACCTGTTAATGTTTACACAAAATAAGTGTTTAATGAATGAGTGACTCAGTTAGTCAGTCTTGTATATTCATTTCAACTGACTGAGGAGGAAAATCCAACCCATTGTTCAGAATGTTGTTGTGTTCCCTTAAAGTGGGTGTTTTCATCCACTAGAGGTGAATTTTATTTTTGGAATCATTATTAAGACACAAATCTGGTGAATCCAGGCAATAATACCATTTATGGTAAAAAACAAAATATGACATGTAACTTTGAAATAATGAAGCTAATAATGTGATTCTGAAAGCAACTTCAAAAGAAAAATTCCCACAGAATAAATTTATATATCCAATATATAAATTTATATATTGGGACTTGAATATATTGAAAAGAACAGTGTGTGAATACTTACATTGAACATGTTAATTACTTTAAAATTTTTCAAAACATTGTGGAAATCTGGTAATAACAAATACCTTTTATCCTCAAAGGGTAACAGACTCAGACTATATATATCCTAGAAATTACTCTGCATGTGAGAGAGTCCTACCCTGAGGTTCTTAGACCCATGGTGATCCTGGAAGGAGGTAATAGGGAGGCTTGGGAGTCCCAACTAAAGGAAACTTCATAATGAAACTGAAGGGCATGGAGGAGACAACATGGTTCCCGGTGATGCTGGTCGGGAGAGAGGGAAGATGACAAAAAACAGAAAATACAAAGACGCAAAAATCAATAAGTCTTCTGTAGATGGTGTGAACAGCCTGCAATTTCCCGCACACTGTGTGAGCCTTGGGGACTGGTTGGAGTCAGAGTCCAAACTCTTAGGGGAAGATAATTGTATCTCTGGAGTTTTCTTGCCCTCAAGGTTGACCCCCTTTATGGCTTGTTAGTCCTGATTCCTTTATCTCTTTCCCTGAGGCCAACTAATCACCTAAAATGTCTTTCAGTCACCTGGAAATGGGAAGAAGAAGCTGGAGTTTCCTTTAATTTCAGGGTCCTTGGCATCCAAAAGTGATGCCAAGGAGCAGCTGTCTTTCCTCATTGCCCTTCATAGACCCTGCCAAATTGACACTGGCGGGGAGGTCCTTAGAGAATGCATTACCTCCACTCCACCCAACGCCTATTTGTATTATATTTTTTCAAATGGCACTGAAACACTGTTAGTGATTGCCAGCCTTCACTGGATGGGAGTAATGTATTCCCCCAAATAGAAGGGCACATTTTTTTAATCCCCCGAACCTGTTAAGTTCTCTGTGTGCTTAGTTGTTCAGTCGTATCCGACTCTTTGTGACCCCATGGACCGCTGCCCACCAGGCTCCTTTGTCCCTGAGGATTCTCCAGGCAAGAATACTGGAGTGGGTTGCCATATATGGAGGGGTTCTTCCCAACTCAGGGATCAAACCCAGGTCTCCCACACTGTGGTCATATTCTTTACCATCTGAGCCACCAGGGAAGCCCATTAAGTTCTATGTGATTCATTTAACTGGATAACATTCAAGACCATTTGTCAAAAAAATCTGACAGATATAGCCATTGTGAATCACGCCACAGCACAAAGTACAGTCATCCTCGTGTCATTTGTCATCATTTACTCTTCATTCCTTTAACTTTCAAAATGCAAATTTAGATTAGATTCCAGTTGCCTCTGGTATACCCAGTGCTATCTTCCGACCTCAACCTACCATTCTCATTTTGCATATCAAAGAAAGATACTTTGAATAGACAAATTATGGAGGGAACAAGTCAGAAAAGTCAGTGGCATTTCTTTCTAAAGACAGCTACAGTATTTGTGCTTATCTCCCTGTATCAGCTCCTTGAGAACTGAAATCACACCTTAATCCCTAGGCTGAGCACAGTCTCTGGAAAAATTTTAGGGATTTGCCAAATGTTCCTCCAGCACTTTTAGATAGGATCATAGCACCTCTTATTCCTGACCTCTATCTTAGAAAAAGGAAAAGAGTTCTAGCAAAAGCATCTGATGAAAGAGTTTGGTTTGCAATTGATTAGCTATGAGAGCTTAACTAAGAGCCATTGTCTCTGGGTTTAAAATTTTGCTAATCTGGAAAAAAGATCTTAAATTAGATCAGAAGTTTACAAATCTTTTTTAGTCATAACAGAAACTTTTTTGCAAGCAAAATATTACAGAAACTTAATACATAGGATAGATAACAAATGTAAATTTTTGTATGTAAATGTAAAAATTAGTAATGTAAATGTACAAAATTTGCAATTTTCTAATGTAAGAGTGTTAATAAAAGAAAAGCAGGTTTGATGGGCACAGATGGTGCTTGCCATGCTCTCTTAGGTCACTATAGTTGCAGCTGTATTTCAATGGAAACCCTACAAGGGCATTTTCCAACCCTACCTGGTCCTTAAAATTCTCCAGTTTGGTGCCATATTTAGCAAACAAAAATACACGACACCCAGTTAAAGTATGATTTCAGTTAAACAATGAAATAATGTTTTAGTATTTACCTAGGTATCCAATTTACATGGTGTCCTGTGTTTTATCTGGCAACCCTACATAAGGAACTTTTAACCAGCTAAATTCTAGACTAGTTAAGTCAGAATTTTGTGGGTTGTGTGTTCCCATTACAGTTTTTTTCAGTTTCTCCAGAGATTCTGGGAGGAGATCCACTAATCTCTGCAAAGCACAGTGTGAAAACTGAAATGGATGATCTGTAAACTACTTCCACTTCTAAAACTGTAATTCTAAGCATATCACAATTTATGATTTCAGAATTTCTAAGATAGTTCTTATCAGGAGAAAGACCATTTCTTATCACTTGGCCCCAGCAGGGAGATGGCTGGTATTACTAAATTAACTTTGGAGGAGCCATGCTGTCTCCTACACTTGGTGCACTTATAACTGAGATTTATCTATCTACCCTGTCCTACAAAGAGAGAGTGTGGAATGGAGGAGTGGCCCAGCCGGCCACTTGATTGAGCAGGAAGGCTCAGGTGCCCTTTCCAGCACTGTCACTGCCTGGCTCTGTGCCTCAATTTCTTCCATACAATTGGAGTAATAACAGAAAGACAATAGTTACTATTTCTTGAGCTTCTAAAATGTATCACATAAGCCCTCTGTATAGATCATGGCTGATCTTCAGAGCAATTGTTCTCAAAATTATTTTTTTAGATTCATTTTATTGCAGAATAGTTGATTTACAATGTTGTATTAATTTCTGCTGTATAGCAAAGTGAGTCAGCTATACATACATATTCTTTTTTCCATTTTTTCCATTATATTTTATCACAGGGTATTGAATATAGTTCCCTGTGCTATAGATTAGGACCTTGTTGTCTATCCATTCTATAAATAATAGTTTGCATCTGCTCATTCCAAAGTCCTAACCCATCCCTTGCTCTCTCTACTTTCCCCCTTGGCAACCACGAGTATGTTCTCTCTGTCTGGGGTCTGCTTCTGTTCCACAGATAAGCTCAGTTGTGTCATATTTTAGATTCTACATATAAGTGATACTGTATGGTATTTGTCTTTCTCTGAGTTAATGCACTTAGTATGATAATCTCTAGGTCCATTCATGTGCTGCATATGGCAGTATTTCATTCTTTCTTGTGGTTTAGTAGTATTCCATTGTGTATGTGTGTGTGGGTACACACATATATGTATGTATATTCAGACTTACACCACATCTTCTTTATCCATTCATTTGTCATTGGACATCTAGGTTGCATCTATGTCTTGCCTATGGTATATAGTACCACTGTGTTCATAGGGGTGCATGTATCTTTTTGAATTATAGTTTCAATCAGTTCAGTCACTCAGCTGTGTCCTACTCTTTTTGACCCCATGGACTGCAACATGCCAGGCTTCCCTGTTCATCATCAACTCCCCGGAGCTTGCTCAAACTCATGTCCATCAAGTCAGTGATGCCATCCAACCATCTCATCCTCTGTCATCCCTTTCTCCTCCTGCCTTTAATCTTCCCCAGCATCAGGGTCTTTTCAAATGAGTTGGCTGTTCGCATCAGGTGGCCAAAATATTGGAGCTTCAACTTCAACATCAGTCCTTCCAGTGAATATTCAGGACTGATTTCCTTTAGGATGGACTGGTAGGATCTCCTTGCTGTCCAAGGGACTCTCAAGAATCTTCCCCAACACCACAGTTCAAAAGCATCAATTCTTTGGTGCTCAGCTTTCTTTCTGGTCCAACTCTCACATCCATACATGACCACTGGATAAACCATAGCTTTGACTAGACAGACGTTTGTCAGCAAACTAATGTCTCTGCTTTTGAATATGCTGTCTAGGTTTGTCAGCTTTTCTTCCAAAGAGCAAGTGTCTTTATTTCATGGCTGCAGTCAACATCTGCAGTGATTTTTGGAGCCCAAGAAAATAAAATCTGTCAGTGTTTCCATTGTTTCCCCATCTGTTTGCCATGAAGTGATGGGACCAGACTAAATTATAGTTTAGTCGGATCTTCACCTAAGAGTAAGATTGCTGGATTATATAGTAGTTCTGTTTTTAGTTTTTTGAGGAAATTCCAAACTGTTCTCTATAGAGACTATACTAATGTATGTTCTCACCAACAATGTAGGAGAGTTCCCTTTTTTCCACATACTCTCCAGCATTAGTTATTTATAGATTTTTTAAAACTTGTTTATTTTCCACTGGGGTCTACAAAAAAAAAAGTTTAGGGGAGAAAGGATACATACATATGTTATTTATAGATTTTTTTTAGTGACAGCTGTTCTGATTGGTATGGTGGTACCTCATTGTCTTTTTTATTTGCATTTCTCTAATAATTAGCAATGCTGAGCTTCTTTCCATGTGTCCATTGGCCATCTGTATGTCTTCTTTTAGAGAAATGTCCATTTAGGTCTTCTGCCCATTTATCAATTGGGTTGTTTGTTTTTGTGTTGTGTTGTTGAGTTGTGTTTCTCAAAATTGAATGTGTATCAGAATCCCATGGAAGCTTGAAGACACACATTACTGTGCCCTGCTCCCAAAGTTTTTGGTTCCTTGGGTCTGGAGTAGGGCCTGAAATTGTGCATTTCTAACTAGTTCTCTGGAGAAGGCAATGGCACCCCACTCCAGTACTCTTGCCTGGAAAATCCCATGGACGGAGGAACCTGGCAGGCTGCAGCCCATGGGGTCTCTAGGAGTCGGACACGACTAAGCAACTTCACTTTCACTTTTCACTTTCATGCGTTGGAGAAGGAAATGGCAACCCACTCCAGTGTTCTTGCCTGGAGAATCCCAGGGATGGGGGAGCCTGGTGGGCTGCCGTCTGTAGGGTCGCACAGAGTCAGACACGAGTGAAGCAACTTAGCAGCAGCAGCAGCAACTAGTTCTCAGATGCTGCTGATCTTTATCCTCTGGTGATCACCTGTTGAGAAACACAGTTTTCCAGATCCTCTATTTTATTCCCTACTGTACCTGTGATAAAACTGAGCCTTAGACAATGACTAAGGCTTGTCCAAAGTCAATGACTTGTCAGAGTCACGCAGTCCATATTCATACCCAGGTCTGCCATGTGTATCTGCGTTTGTGCTCTAAAGAGTTATTTTAGAAATTAAAGCAGGTTGTGTAATTTTCAAGGATGCTATTTTGATTTTTAAACTGATAAATATAAATTTCAGAAAAGACAAATAAAAAAACAAAACAAATGTGTCTTGTTTAAGCAGGAAAAAATGAGCAGATGTCTATTTTAATGAGATTCTGAAATATGTGAACTCCAACACTTTGATACTACAGGATAATGGTTGGAACTATTTTGTCCTTTGAAATTGTACTGTCAGTTTGTAAAGACATGGCCTACATAACCCCTTAGCACATTCTTAACCAGCGAAAGGCTTAGAAGTAAGAGTGAGCTCTTGCAATGTTGGGTTTGAAATACAGGCTAATAAAAAGTCACAAAATGACAATTTACTCAGAAAGTTTGAAACCACTATTCATATTTTCCACATTTTTAACAAACAGGCAGAAAACTAAACCACAGTGATTTTTTTTCACAGCTTTGATTAATCTGTTTTAAAGAAGGAAAAGTAAAAGTTTGATGGGAAGAAAAATGTATTTTGTAACAACTAATTTGAAAACCAAAGAGTCTCCCTTTTTCCTGTTGGCTTGGAAACAGCCATTTCTCTATATTTCTTGAATTATTTTTCTTTCCCAAAGGGTTTCAACTTATATTTAAATGAAAAGTCATTTCCCAGTTTTCTGCAGTCTGGAAAATAGATCAACTATATCAAAATGAAAAATGTCACTGTATATATACACTTAGCTTCCTCCAGGACATGAAAAAAAGATAGTACCAGAAGCTGACCTGCGGAAGCCTCTAGAAAGGTCAAAATTCTCAACAGAAAACAATAATGTCATTTTTCTTTCTACTTTTGCTAGTGTTCCCAATGTTACTTTCATTTATTGAGAAACCTACCAGTTTTCAGAGTAAGAAATATGATCTAATATGACATCTCTCTCAGAGGATTCAGTATCCTAATAACAAAGAATGGCAGAAATATGTGGACAGTTTATAAGTTACAATTCTGCTGTTTAAATGCACAAAATATCCAAAGTATAAAGTCAAGTGGCACTTGTCACAGTGCTTCATCCAAACTGATTTCCATGCATTCTGCCCTGACAGGCAAAACTCCAAGACCAATTCCTCCAAGATGATTGCTCTCTAAGAGACCATTGTTAGAAGCCTGGGGACAGGAGACTGTCAGCCACCCTGGAGTCTATCTTATCTTGTCCTCTTTTAATTACTTTAGATTACTCTAACAGTTTATATTAACAGATTGTTAATGTGATTATTAAAAAGTTGCCAACTGTGAGTCCAGGAAAATTTCTCCTTAGTTTTGATTTCCTCACCTTCAAGTCTGAAAGCTTTCTAACTCTAAGTTTATTACCAGTAAATATAGATGATTAAACTTTCTTGCCAATAAAAAGACTAGGAATGCAGAACCAGATAGCCCTTTCTGTCCCTACAATTCCTTAACTTTGCTGAATCTCAGTTTTCTCATCTCTATAATGGTTGCTGTGAAATCTGCCTCCATAAAGTTCTAAGAACTAAAGGAGATGATGTGTATACATCCTGTATGACAGTGCCTTGAACACAGGAAGTATTTGGTAAGTAGTAATATCATGGCATTTGATCCCATCACTTCATGGCAAATTTGGGCTCCAAACTCACTGCAGATGGTGACAGCAGCCATGAAATTAAGATGCTTGCTCCTTGGAAGAAAAACTTTGACAAACGTGAACAGCATATTAAAAAGCAGAAACATTATTTTACAAACAAATGTCCATATAGTCAAAGCTATGGTTTTTCCAGTAGTCACACGCAGATATGAGAGTTGAACCAGAAAGAAAGCTGAGCACTGGAGAACTGATGCTTTTGAACTGTGCTGTTGGAGAAGACTCTTGAAAATCCCTTGGACTGCAAGGACATCAGACCAGTCAATCCTAAAGGAAATTAGTCCTGAATATTCATTGGAAGGACCAATGCTGAAGCTGAAGCTCCAATACTTTGGCCATCTGATTGAAGAGCTGACTCATTGGAAAAGACCCTGATCTGGGAAAGATTAAAGGCAGGAGGAGAAGGAGACGACAGAGGATGAGACGGTTGCATCACTGACTCGATGGACATGAGTTTGAGCAAGCTCTGGGAGTTGGTTATGGACAGGGAAGCCTGGCATGCTGCAGTCCATGGGGTTGCAGAATCAGATATGACTGAGCGACTAAACTGACTGAACTGAATATGATCACTCTCTCTATATGGGCCAATTAGCTTTTAATAAAAATGATAATATTAACTGCTCACAAGAACTAGAACATTCCAGAGCTGGAAAGCTTTTTGTAGGTATAAACTCCTGATCTATAGAGGACTAGACTCTATAGAATGGATCAACCAACAGAAATCTATACTAATTACTGAAAAATAGAAGCCATGAACCTGTCCTTCTGTGGGGTCATTATGGCCTCATTTTTACATACCAAGCCAGTGTACTTAATTTTCTCAGACTATGTCCATGTAAATAAATATTTATTACCTTAAAATAAATGTATGTACCATCATATTTGTTGCAAACTAAATTTTCCTCGGCATTGAATTTTTGAAACAGACTAGGATTTATTAGTATTGGTTTGGCCAGAATATTCACATGAAAGTTAGTTGCTAGTATAGGTAGTATTTGGAAAAACATTTAATCATCACTAGAAAAAGAAAATTCTGGGACTTCCCTGGCAGTCCAGTGGTTAAGACTTTGCCTTCCAGTGCAAGGGGTGTGGGTTCAGTCCCTGTTCAGGGAGCTAAGAGTCCTCATGCCTTGTAGCCAAAAAACCAAAAAACATAAAACAGAAACAGTATTGTATAACAAATTCAGTGAAGACTTTTAGAATGGTCCATATTAAAAAAATTTTTAATTAAAAAAAAAAAACTCAGCAAAACTTGGAAGAAGTGTATACATCTCTGAAATGAGATACTTTTTTAAATAATTTTTATTTTTTAGTTTGTTTTGCTTTACAATACTGTATTCGTTTTGCTATACATTGACATGAATCA